>JAFIDM010014012.1:6058006-6095514 GCA_023159025.1 Thereuonema tuberculata
ATATTTTTGCTCTTTTCTTACATAAAAAAAGATGATTTCAAAGAGTTTTAGATGAATTCCGTCAATCGTATTCTGCAGTTTCTCTTCATTCATATTCACTGAATGATTTGACATAATTAAACTCAATTAGGTTTTTAGTAAAAGAACTATTGAAAGCTTCGATAAGAAAATGAGAATCCATCAATGAGTTACTCCATTTAGAATTCGTATCAGATTTTTTTCATTCCTGAGAACTTACTATTTCGTTTTTTAACCACGGAAGGTATCAGTTTTAAAGGGATAAAGAATTTATCCCCGGCAGTAAAACAAATAATAATAAATACTGTCCTTAGTATTATTAGGCTACTATAAATTTATAACAATAAAAGCGAAAATCAAATTTCCTTGATTGATACTTATCGGATTTTTCAATATGGGATTGTAGAATCGATAATTTAAATTTTTGGTTATTGATATTGCCATACCCTTCAATAGTTTCTTACACTGTTTTATGCCAATCACTTTTATATGATTACAATAAGATAAATTAATGCTTTTAGACAGTGTCAAAAGCAATAATGTATCAAAATATGCACAATTTTATAAATAAATGTATTCAGAAGGGTCGATATTGAGGGGAAGTCTATCGCCGTTTTCCTCTTTATCGGAAGCGACCACTTTTGACCCCCCAACTTCCGGTCAGGGAGTGGTCCTAGAGGTCTGATTTTTTGGACGTGGTCACCTACTTTTTGATGCTGAACACAAAGGTTTCATTCTAATATCTCTAACCGTTTGGCCACTATTTAAGTGTGACATCCAGCAAGCATAAAAGCAAAAGCGGTCCCCTATGTTTCACAGGCAAGCTGTAACCTAGGGGCCGCTAAAAATGTAAAACGTGTATGAGATGCAATACGTATCTTTTTTTTGAAAAAAAAAAGAACAATTTATCTTCCCTTTTTTGTTTGTTTGTTTGTTTTTTTTTTTATTGTTTTTAACTATGAAAAAGCAATTTTGAAAAAACAAACAATAAAAGGCTTGTTTAGGATTTATTTTAAGTGTAACTATTTTATATTCAACAAGTTTTTGTACTCAGTTCTTCAAGACTAAATTTAGTAACCATCACAAAATTTAATAAAATATTTTAAAGCAGGGTCTTTCAAACTTTAAAGAAATTTAAATGTACGTTCTTTATTTTTAAAGTAAAGAAAATACATTTAAATTTCTTTAAAGTTTGAAAGCCCCTGCTTTAAAATATTTTATTCCCAGTTTTCAGTCAAATTGTGGATATAAAGTTTCAGATTTCATTTAAAAGTTTGTTAAACGATAATCAGAAGTTGATATTCCTTTTCCAGTAGAAAAACTTGGAGTAAGCGTTAACCAATTTTTTTATATCTTATTTTTTTTCTTATTAAAATTTAAAATTATTGAAATTTAAAAAGTAAGTCAGAATTTTGAATATTAAAATGAAATTTATTATTCGAAGCTTTTATTTTTAATATTCAAAAGGTATTTTTGGTTTGTTTTTGTGATGACAACAATTTTACTTTAATTATCAAATAAAAATGATGACTTTTAAAAGTTTATCTTCAGGAAAGCAGCTCTACAATATATTAATATTTCTTTGATTTTCTTTATATTTTATTGGAAACTCTTTCAGATAATCCGTTGTATTGGTATATTCTAATTCAAAGCGGCATTCGAGAAAAATCTTATTCCATTGTTGTCGATCAGAGAAACTAGTAGAGACATGAAGTATGTTAAGTTTAATGATGACGTAAAAATGCAGGTGTTGGTTGCTTACCTACAGCTATCGGTTGTGATCTGACAGGTGCTTGCCTATTATTTAAGTGGGTAGAGAGTGACATGTCCAGATTCGGAGCCATCAACCAACTTAAAGAACTGTGTCCGGCTGAGATCAAACCATTTATGTAACCCTATATTCCTTCTTGTCTTAATTGCGGCAGGATTTCGTTGGAACAGTAATCAGAAGAAGTCTTTCCAACCGGATTAAGAATTCGTTATCAAACTGGGCATCGGCTTATTAAAAAAAAAACATGTCTATATAACAGGCTTTTCGTAAGAAAACAGATCAATTCCACTGCAGTGAAATTACATTTCACTTCACTCAAGTGTTTGTAGTTACTTATCGTTCTTTTTAAATCTAAATTGTTCACGAAGGGTTTGTTGCAAAAAGCTTAGTTGTTTTGAATAAGATAAGATAATATTAACAAGATGCCATCCCAATTGTTAAATTTCCTCTTCATAAAAATCCAAAAAGGACAGAGATACATCTTCCATTGAGGGAATTCGGATATGATCATTAGATTCCTGTACGGGTCAAGTTTCTTCCAAAATTAATAGACATCATTATTAAAACTTGTTGTACGGTAGATAGTTTCGTGAATATTTCAGTTTAAGAGTAACATACATCTCTGCATTTTACCAATTGCTTTAATATGCATCATTTAATAAGAAAAAAAATATCCTCTTAATAATTTAAGCCTGCCTCTAGAATTCCTAAGATTTATAGTTATTGAACTATCTTATCACATCTATGGATACTGAGATGGATATGAGCATTTCGACGTAAAACTGCGTTCTAAAACTTTTTATTCTAACAAAATAATATTGGATTAGATAAAGATCGTTACAAGTAAAACACATTTCAGCAGCTAAACCCACACGAATATATTTAATATCTTAACCATGAATGTTATTAATAAAACTTTTCTGGAAAATTCTATATGAGCAAATAATACGAATTTTATGATGAAATTAAAGCACTTTATTTTTAATTTAAATTGAAAGTCAAAGCCAAACCCATTAAAATAAAATAAAGTAAAATAAATAAATAAAAATGTCTATTTCAAAGAGTTGATCAAAACTAAATTTGTGATATTGTACTGCAATGGGAAGAAATTATTAAATCCTTTACGTGAGACTAATGTTCTGGACTGCATATTGGAGTAACGGCATGTCTAGCATATGTCCATCAAGGTTATCAGCCTCAGCCATCAGAAAGGATTTTAGCTGAAATTCTCTTGGCAACAGCGTTTTAAAAGAGCAATTTAACTGTCCTGAATTAACTTTATACGATTCATTTTCAGATACGAACTGCTTATTACAAAAGGAAGGATGACTACATTAAATCTTCCATTTGGCCAATGCGAATCACAACCAACACCACCAAGTACCAGTCGGTGTTTTTGGTTCGGAAAATCCCATGATCTAAATAATATTAATTAAATCTAAACAACATAATTAAATGTAATTGTATTTCGAAAAAAATAACTTCTTGGTGTTTCAGCCAATTAAATTTTTTAAATAACATAAAAAAAATGAATGATAAAATACTAAATAAAAATTGTAGTAGAAATTAAATCATCATAAAAAAATTAAGTACAATCTATTAAGAAATCTATTATTGTTTTAACGACAATTCACAGTCGATGATTTTATTTGAACATTGCAAATGTTTCTTAAGTTTCAAATCATGACAGTAATTTAAAAAAGCTGTCGCGATCTCAAAATATTAATTATCATTCAATTGAAGTTAAAGTTAAAAGACTAACAAAATATTTATTAACGAATGATCATTGGTCCTAGTGAAGTGTATTTATCCTTCTAGAATTCTATCTACCTATGAATTACGAAAGTACGTTTCTGTTTACGTAATTCACTTGGAAATTTTTTTATGTAGATATGGTAGACAGCATCTGATTTCCAGGCAGTATTACACGAGCAAATGGTTTACGATTTCTCTCAGCAATAAAAACAAATAGTTCAAAAAAATTATTTAAATATGCATATTTGTATGTGTATGTCAATACAGAGATTACGTAAAAATTAAAAAAATCCCTAAATATAGGGTTACGAAAAAATCCAAAGGAATGATAAAAATGATCTTAATAACAAACAGTTAATAAAATTTCCCAAATTCCACAACTTCTTTTTTTCTATAGAATGTAAATTTAAAGTGAAATTTTCTCTTTTACCGATGTTTAATCTAAATTTTATCAGAGCATCCACGATTTTTAACTTACAAGTTAAAGTTAGTGTTAGTGCCATTTTTTCCCAATTTACTTCTGTTACACCTAAATTTGGAATCAGTCCAGTTAGTGTGTGTCTGTGAATTATCGACGTTTTAAATTTCCCATTTGGTAAGATAAACACGCAGGAATAAGTTTTGGCTCAAACTAACAGATTTTGAGATTTTTTTTTAATTCTTATTTTAACTTAATTCTTATTATAAAAATTTTAATGGGAAGCTCTTAAAAATTATGAAATACTGTATTATAAATTTTTGTATGAAATTGAACTGAAGTGTACTGAAAATTGTTTATTCAAAGAACTTTAATTTTTATTTATGTTAATTTAAGAATTCTTTATTTCTTAAATAAAGAAATTAAAATAAATAAAAATTAAAATCCTTAAATTGAATTTTTAAAAATTGCAAAATCTTAAAACTTTTGATGCAAGCCTGGATTCTATTCAACCGAGAAGGAAAATATATTTTATAGAAACGAAGTATTTCGACTCCTATATTTGTGTCCCATTTGTCTGAGATGTAGGGCATTCGTCTTCAGGAATTTTTCTCTTATAGGAAATTGGGAAACCAAATGAAATGACTAAGAAACGCTCTAGGATTAAAAGTGGATTATTATTTATTCTCTTTCGTTTCATTTATTCTCTGTCACTTTTCTCCGGTTGATCACGTGTTCGAGTTGGACGTCTTCAAACTCTGTCGGTTTCTTACTACAAAGAGCAAATTCAACCATTAAACATAAACTGAACAGTATGTTATGTTATGTTACGTTATGTTATGTAGCAGAGAAGCCAAGCACTGCGACCGGAGGTCTATTGTACTTTCCCATGGAAATAAGGACAGATGGAGAGAAAGACTGCGAAAGTATGATGGGAGAAGGGCAGGGGAAACGGGAGAACCCCGAGAAAACCAGCCCAGCGCGGATCGTCCACCATCACGAAACCCACATGAGAACCGAACCCCGGTACTCAAAGGTGAGAGGCCGATGTCAAAGCGACAACGCCAACCGCGCGGCTGTGAAACTGAACAGTAATTAAATAAGGATGTAATAATACGAAATGATCCTAGCTTTAATTAATTGGAATATCTTTTGTTAAGCTGATTGTTGGTCAAATTGTTATTGAAATACGCCGAAGTTAATTGACTGAAGGAACATTTTAATGAATTCTTTATAATATAGAATTTGTTAACAGAAGCTAAAAATTCCTTGTAACAGTTTAAATGCAAAAAAATTCATAAATTAAGATTGTTTGTTTGAATGATTAATAGTACAAAATAAAGAGTAGTTGAGTAGTAACATGGTAGTAACACTGTTTTCAGTAGACACACGCTGATATCCAATAGACTGAAGCAATTGTTTCAAGTGAAAATAATTTTGTACTAAAGCATAAATTTAAAGGCGACCCATAATAATAATAAAAAAAAAAATACTAAAAAAAGAAAGTATATTAATGTGAGGAAAAATAAAAAAAAATTTTGGAAAAAAAATAAAAAAAGTTAGGGGAAAAAAAAACCCCTCTACGAAATTGAGGAAAAAAAATTAAATTTTTTTTACCTCAAATACACGGATTTGAACCGACAACCTCCAGCATATGAGTCCGAGACCTTAGCTGTCAAGCTATAGCTGCCAATTTCGATGAAATGGTTGCATTTCTAACATTTAAGTTAATAGCGGAAATCCAATGAAAATAATCCAAATATCTCGAACGTAGTGGGTGGGAGCCTGAAAATATTCAATTCCTACAGTATTTGGGCCTCTGAACACGTTGGTGAAGTCCGTTTGCCGATCCGACCTTTCGTTTGGGAGTTGTTAGGGATGGAAAGACACGGACTGACGGACAGGACAAACGCAATAGCTACCGAATTTGATCGCTATCACAATAGCTCCCAAATGGGTCGCTAACAAAAAAAAAAAAACCTAGAATATAAGACAGCATAAAAATAAATGACAAACAAAAGATGCACATTTGTTGTATTTGCACCTTTATTTGCCACTTTCTTTAGCCTAGAGAAAGTTAATTTCGAAATTAAAAAAACCAGTCTTTCTATTTATTAGTCGTTAATAACCTTTGAACCAGTGAACGGCTTTTCTTGAAAACTTGACAGAATATTTGTAACAACAGTCGCTTTTATTTCTCAAATTTCTCTGTCTGAAGAAATTGCCAAATTCCCCTGTTTTATAAAAGTAGAAATCATAACAGTTAGGTAAACATTGATGGTAAACAGTTCCAGTTTGCAATCCATTTAATTTTGCTCGTGCTTTAGTTTCATTATAATTAAAAGAATTTCGGTGAATTAAATGAATTCTTGTCTAATTGAATCAACTTTCATCAAAGGGCAAACTTGAAGATACAGTACAGCCCCGATTATCCGCGAAAATTGTTTTAATTACGAACCTCAAAAAAATCAATTTTTATCCAAGCCAACAACAGGGAAAATACAATAGGCCCTACAGTGCGAAGGTCGAAAATTACGGACAGGTTTATTTTGCATCGTAATCCTATAGGCCTTCTCGGAATTTGTAGATGAGTGGCAGGTTCTTGCTCTGCAGAAAGGTTTCTGTTGTACTGTACATATTTTAAAAGTTTCGCAAATTATGTTTTTTGTACAATAAAACGTAGTTTTTAAGCTGAAATATTTTTTTTCGTGTTTACTTCTCATTTTTAGTCTTTTTTCGGGTTATCCGTGATTTTTACTATCCGCGGTACCCTTGCCACCCAATTGCGCGGATAATCGGGGCTCTACTGTATATGTTTGTACTCCATAGCTACCAAAAAAAGGAATCTTTCAATGATTTTTTTAAGAAGTAAGAAAAGCAAAAAACAAAAAAGCAACATTTGAGGAAAGTGAGTTTTCAGGAATTCTTTTTACAAACGATAAAATATTTCCTTAACAAACGCTAAGAAAATCTTCTTTTTTTCTTCCTTCCTAATTAAGAATGATTTTTAATCAAAATTTGAATTTCACACTAAAAAATTAGTGGTTTTAGTTTTATTTATAATATTTTTAAATTATTTTTATTATTTCTATTTTTAAATCTTTCATTTGATTGTAGAATTCGCAAACGATATTACCCGTTAGATTAGGGTAATCTAAAGGATACTGAATTAGAATTCTTAAGATTAGCTCATTTCGTAAAAATTTTTGCTCAATTAAAAAAAAAATCACCTTAATTTTACAGTTGCTTAACCGAGGTGCATTAACATAGTTTTCAGAGATACCTACCTTTGGCATAATCCCTCAGGTTTCCTTATTCAGGTTTAATATTATTTTTTTTTATATAGTTCTACTAATCTTGAGTGACAAGTGTCAAGTTCAATATCAATAAAATTTGACCTAATTTCGTCACAAAAGGGAATCTTGTCTTTTTTTCCGTTTTTTTCATGTTGCCGCCTTACATCATTTCACTCCGTCGTTTCCCAACTCACGACATGAAATATTAAAACAGTAAATAGCAGTTTTCACTGAATGTTTTAGGATAAAATTGTTGGGACTCCACCTTCAATGATTGTGAAACTATCCAACATTAGAAATTTGGTCTTTGAAAAACATTCCAAAGCTTTTCACTTTCCAATTACAAGAAGCATCAAAGAAAAGAAAAAAACAAACCACGATATCTTTCATCTATTCTCTGATAAATTTCTCTTACAAAACGAACTCTTTCCTTATATTCCAAAAAAACACGAAAGCATTAGCTTTGTAAAATTTGGAACAAAAGCAAAATTGTTTGTGATAATTAATTCAAAAATGGATTCGTTTCTTCAGTTGAAGTAAAAATAAAACAATAATGAATAAAAACTTAGAATTTAACTTTTTTGTTTTGTTTTGTTTTTCAAGTAAAAAAAAAAAAAATTGGTCTACAAAAATACTGTGGCCTGTAGACTACTCCACTGAATATATGGAATTTCTATTCTGTGAACTCTATTTGGACAGTTGCTTTATTGCTTTGAAGCCATTTCAGAACAGCCTCATAACATAAACACAAAGACATCACTTCGTAAATTCTCAGCTTTGAACAAAAGCAACAAAATATTTGAATGACTGATTTTTTGGGTATTTTTAAAACGCTTAAATGCCATTTTATTTTACACTGTGCACAGATAACGAGATATAATTTATAACATATTCTATTCACTAGTGTTTCTAATTTATGAATGCATAGTTTTTGATAATTGACGTAAAATTCCTTACCATTTAAAATACAGATTTATTAATGTTTTATAAAAAACAGATAGGTTAAAATAAGGTGACCAGATTTTAACATTGGCAAAGCGGGAAACCATTGACCCCGGGGGCGGGGGAGCGGACTTAAACATCCAGGGCTCCTAGGCACTTGATATTCTACAACAAAAAAATAAAAAAAACCCGAATTCAATAACCAAAAAAAAAATCGGGACGTCTGGTCACCTTAGTTATAATGAAGTTATAATAATGGATATATTTTTAGTAAGATCTATTTCCTCTAGCATACTGTAACTGCTAAATATTAGTTGTATAATCACAAGCTACTAAGAGCTAAGATAACTTATCATTTGTTTCAATGGATTTTTTTTTTTTAAATGTCTAACATTGAAAAGAATTTTGAAAATAAAATCATCTGTAACAACTCTTCCATAAAAGGATTGTAGTTTCTTGTACGGATGGAAACCTAAACTAATAGAACCGAGACCGATCTATCACGTCTCCGTCGCTGTCTTTTCTCGTTACTACATCCTCGTCAGAAAGAATTTGTAACTGAACATTTTGAATGTTTCTTTTTGCTTATAGTTTAAAATTCCTTCTTTAAACTTTAATATATTTCCACATTATTCTGTAGCCCAATTGAGACATTCCGTCGAAAAACATTTCAATCTCACTGATTTTGACCGAGACTTCCACTAAATATAATTTGGAGGAGATTGTTCCCCATTTGTAGGAGATCACGTGACATAGAAATGATCAAAGCGTTTCTGAAATGGAGGTGGCAGGAGAGATACTATTTACAGAAACTTCAACAACTTAAAGGGCAAAAGTCTAATTATCTTTTTTAATTTTAAATTCTAAAATGTATTAAAACAGGAAATTTTTGAAGGTATTTTGTAATAGTCATACAAATTGTTTAATCTTTTTTTAAGCCACTAACGAAATCAGTTGCATTGAAGAAGAAATTGGTGGAAATCTGAGGTTTATTATTTCGAAAAACGTTTGGAGTTTTGGTTCGAACGCAAATTCGAATTACTTTATATTTTAGTTGCTTTTATTTGTTTAATCGTAGATTTATTCAAAAGTAATGCAGATAAATTAATAGGAAATAAAGGTCATATTTCTAAATAGTTTAGTAATATTTCTTTGTTCATTTTTATTAAATATCTGTATTTGTTTCGAAATCTGTTAATTACAATCAAAAATTAAAAATGTCTTTTATTCTGTTATTTTTCTCAATAAATTATTAGCAATAGAAAACTTTGCCTTTGGAATCATTGACACTCTCGTATTTCACTCCACCCAAGTGTTTACTGGGCGCTGAACTGAAGACCTTTAACCCCCGAAAAACCTCCGCCAGGGTTCATTCATCGGAATGAAAGAGGAGGAATTCTTGTGAAAACACCAAAAGGCCTTTAGTGAAAGTGAGACACACCTGTGGAGGACTGAGTGGGAGGAGGTGGAACTAATTATTCTCCACTGGTTTTGGACGTACCTTTTTTTTTTTAATTGCCTTAAAAAATATTTAATAATAAAAGATTGATTCTATTTACGACTTGAACTAGGGCTCATAACAATGTCAACAGGTGACCCCAAAACTCTAATAGAAGCAAAGCCGGAGGTTTTTAAAGGTTTTCTACTTGTACAATTACTCGGAAACAACGAAAAAAAATAGTGAAATAAATGAAAATTTTAATGGATTCAGTTTAAGACAGAACACAAGAGACAATCTGCTGTATTCATTCATCTACTCGGTGCCTTTTATATTTCGGTTTTTAATAAAATCGCTAAAGGAAGCGTTTCTGAATCTCAAACTCTTTGTAAAGATGACGCGTTCTGATATCAGTCAAAATAAGAGAATGAAAAACAAAAATAAACCATGTCCTATCTGGATTCGAACTACTAATAGACTTTTGTAATTTATTAAGAAAATATCACCGATTTATAGTTGTTCGAAACTGAAGGTTGTAACAGATGTTATTTTAGCCAATAATGTGTATTAATATTCAATAAATTAAGAATCATCTATTAAATACGGAGCAACCATTACCTTCTCATTTCTTATTGTGAATAACAGGAATTAGGGTTAATTCAAAGGTAAATCTCTTCTTTTCCAGTTTATAATCTTTTATTTTGGATTCGTCTCTTAACAATTCAGCTCTTAAAGATGTTTTTATATCTCCAATGATCAAATTGATTTGGTTTAAGGTTGTGAAAGAAAAATATATGGATTCTGTTGTTTCTTTATATACAAAAGTGGTAAAGGTAATGATCCCTCAAAATTAAAGAATAAAAACTAGAAGCAACGTAAATATGGAATACAAACAGCTTGGGGGTCACATTTACCGCCACAAAAGATATTTGTCCACAAAGAAAAGAAAAAGACAGAAATAAGGAAAACGAAACCGTCTAAAGGGTGAAAAGAAACACCACAAAATCATCATATTAAAATTAAATGCCTTTTGGGTTAAGTCGAGACCCTGAGACGGCCGTTTCGAGCTTCTTGTGCTCTCGTCAGCCAAGGCTACTAAGCCAGTGCAAAACCCAAAAGGCGTACGAGGGGAAGAGGAATCTAATGGTGTAAACATAATGACCCCACAAAATTAAAGAACAAAAAATAAAAATAACAATAAATATTGAATACCAAAAGGTTCTCAGCTTAACCCAAAAGGCATTTAATTTATACCTTACTATATCTTGTTATATGTTTTCTCTCTTTCTGTCTCGTCTATAATCCCTCCTCAGTATCTCTCTCTGTCTTTCTCTCTAAGAGAGATTAACACCCTCTGTAAAGATGATACATTACTTTCAGATAAACACTTTTTTTTTAAGAAATTCTTACTATTTCAACTTGAATATTTTTCGGTTTTTTTAATCTGTTTGTTTGTCTATTTGTATGAGCATCAACGTTTTATGAACAGATTTTCATAAAAATTCTTAGGTTTCTTATTTACGGTACAATTTAAAACATAAATCTATTTATTTTGGTCTCCATTCCTTTCCGAAATGACCCTCAAAATCCCTTGCTAAAACGGCCCGACTGATTTCTTCAATATTTTACTAGGCTTATTTAGATCTAAATTAATTACGATTATTTTTGCTCCTCAGTCGCTTCCCATGCTCAGTCTCACTATGCGATGGAGAACTGAAGATGTACCTAATAATAGTCATTGAAATAATAAAAAAAAATAGAGGATGAAACAAAATAAGGTCAAATCACCAAACTGATGAGTTTTAAGTACAAAGCTCGTTAGTTATCGAATCTAGAGCGGAACGCCAAGATGGGACGAATTTCATTCCTCTACTCTTGATCCGTTGCGCTAGCTCAGCTCCTTCCGACATGACGTCATTTATAGATAGACTCTGTGCTAATGTTCGCAAAGAATTCTCTAAGTTTTCTTTGACCTTTCACGAGCGTGAATAACACGTACTCAACTTCTTCATAAAGTAAATTAAGTCTCTTTTCAATTGGTCTGATATATTTTCCAACAGGGTTTTCTCTATTTAAAGAAGAATTCTTCCAATATACCTTCAACTAGCAGCAAAGCCTATCGGACGACAGGCATAAAAAAAATCTGAAAAATCATTTTATTATCAACTATCAAATATAAAGTAAATGTAATCTAAATACTGCGCTAACTTGTGAACGAAGCTTCTACGGCAAAAATGGTTTTGAGTTTCGAAATCAGCGTAAACAACTGAGTAAGTATGCCAAATTTCACGAAAACGGATGCAGTGGTAACAAAATTATTTGGTTTTGAACGTATGTTTTGTAAGAATTTCAGTTGTCGAGGTCAGTTCCCAAGAATAAAATTTAATAGAAACAACATGGAATGACACAATGAACTAATATTTTCATCCAATTTGAGTACTCTTGATTCAATGGTACCATTGAGAACCGTTGGATCTATCTTAATAGCTTAATTATATCGAGTTACAGACAGACAGACAGACGAACTTAGCCAATTTACATATATATCTATATATATATATTTGATTCGATTGATGATTTGATTTAAATTTTTTTTTTTTTTTAATGTTTATCAGACCTATTTAGATGTACTTCTTACCTGTACACCTGTAATATAGGTTCTAAAGGATCATTTTCCACCCAGAAAGAAAAACGAAATACCAACCATATCTAAAGGATAATTTATCTGAAGAATAATTATTATTTTTGACTCATAACGCCGAAAGGCATTTAAAACTCACCTTTGTATAATCTAAATACTGCGCTAACTTATGAACGAAGTTTCTATGGCAAAACTGAAAAGTTTAATTTAGGTTTCAGTTATTTCCAAAAAGGAACATAAATTATAGATTTCATTGAGGATCTTAGGTAACTTCACGCTTTTATAATGGCAGCTCAGAATTCCATCAGAAAGCAAACAAAAGTTTTAATTTAAAATCCAGTTAACAAACAGTTAAAATTTTCACTTTTTCATAATGAGTAGAAAGAACAAAATATCATAAATTATTTTTTTTTTTTTAAATTTAAAAAAAAAAGAAAAATGTTAAAATACTCCGAACAATGAAAGCAAATGAATTGATTGTTAAACATCACTAAAAAACTATTGTTAAAACAATGAGAATATTCCTAAAAATTAAAGTAACTATACCATTGTTATAATTGTATATATAAAACAGGAATGTGTTTTATAACTTCTGATATTTAGTTGATAGAATTCTATTGGTTTGTAGCTCTCCATTCAGTAGATCAGCTTTCCGATAAGATTGCATTATCCTCGTAGTAGGGGAAGGCATCCATCGGTGAATATAACTACATTCAACCACTTAGAATGGCCATGATAATAGTAGTAATTAATAACAGTATATTAATAGTATAATAGTAAAATAACAGTATAATAATAGTAGTTAAATAGAAAACTTAGTAGTAATAGCCATTCTTTTTGAATGTAGCTCTGTATTAGATTGAGCTCTCTATTGATGGTATCTCTCCAATAGATTCTAAAATACTAAATAGTGGGAGGATGGGTTTGAGTTTCAAAATCAGCGTAAAAAACTGAGTAAGTATGCCAAATTTCATTAAAATCGGTGCAGTGGTAACAAAATTATTTGGTTTTGAACGTATGTTTTCAGTTGTCGAGGTCAGTTTCCAAGGATAAAATTTCATGGAAACAACATGGAATAATACAATGAACTAATTTTTCATCCAATTTGATTACCCTTGATTCAATGGTACCATTGAGAACCTTGGATCTATCTTAATATTTTAATTATGTTGAGTTACGGACAGACAGACGAACTTAGCCAATTATATAAGTTGATGTAGAATATTTATGAAGACGCAGAAAGACCCGTCACATGTCATCAGCCTTTTGTTCTTTTTTTTTTTTTTTCTATTTTGATAATGTTTCAGAAGAAAGCTGCTAAGGGAAAATAAAGATCAAAAGACCTTTGTTTTCAGTCGATAATAAATTTCTTTCTTTCTTTTCTCTCTTTGACGTCTTTACTCTTTTCTTTTATCGCTCCAAATGTAATAATGAAAATTCTAAAGGTTCAATATGGCACTGGGCCAAACGATTCCTTCAGCCAAAATCTGAATTTCTTTCTTTTTTTTTTTGATCTCCTTTGATAAATTTTCCATTTTTAAGAAGAATGCTATAATTACAAGAAAATCAAAATAGTTTTAAAGACTCAAAGAGGCCAAAAGCAGAGATTATTCTCACACGACTAAATAAAGAAAACACCACTTGGATTGATTATCAAAGGTATTTTTGATAACTAATTGTGGCTGCGAACTTCTGAGCGCAGTAAATGTTTTCTTTATATGATTTGCATACGTAATTATTTAATGTTGTATGATTTCAGCTTTTGTTTCCTTAATGCAGATCCTAATGATCAAAACTAATTTCCAAGGTTAGGTTTTCCTTTATAAATCCTGTATCAAATTGGAAGCTCTTGGAAGTCCTCCGAAAATATGTGTATGAATCAATGTAGTTTTTTTTTTTGCCAATATATGTTAGGTAGTAAAGCATACTGCCTAAAAGGTGTATTTTAATATCTTAAGTGTTAAGCACCTCAATACATTTTGAATTCGCATGAGAAGTGACATTATAGATAAGGCATAATAATTGATCGGTCGCTGTTCAGACCAAATAAAACAAACATCTATTCACGGGAAAACACAGAGTCACAAACATGTTGTCGACGATGCCAATATCACCGGCAGAAAATGGAAAGAATTCTCCTGTTGGAAAATGAAAATAATAAAACAAATTCTATTAAATAAATATTATTTAATTAAATAAATAGCATGTAAATAAATATAATTCAACTAGAGTATAAGCCTCGTCAACAATGACAGGACAACAATGTGACGGCTTTTTAGTTGAGATTATTTTAAGCAAAACTTAGCAGTTTTTTCTGTGTGTAAATATTATTTTTAATTTCTTGATTCATATCGAGAAATGTCTCTAACGACTCTTCAGTTCGTCGCTGAGGACGAACTTCTGCATCTAATGCTCGACTGGCCTGCCCTTGTTGTGGGTTAAAAAATGAACGCTGAAATTTAAATTTTAATCTAGTAGGCCAAAGTTAATGAGTTATTTTTTTTTCTCTAGCTCTTCTCTCATTGCGTCACACACCCAGAGGAAGTGATTAGAGATATTTAACAACAATAATTTGAATGTAGTCCCCGTGGCCTAATGGATAAGACGTCTAAATTCGGATCAGAAGGTTGCAGGTTCGATTCCTGTCGCAGAAGTTTCATTGTAGAAATTATTTCTATTTTCACAGGAAATTAAAATTATTTTCCAAACACATAGGAAGTGCGTTAGACACAGACAGATCTGGAAAACTATATAAGAGATTAATGATAGTTAATCCGGAGACAGCATTAATTATACAATTAAGATTTAGACTCAAACTCGAATTAAATAATTTCGCTTCCTGGCACTAGAGGATATTATCGTTTTTCTGATAGGCCTACCAGATTCCAATCTTAACTGTTGCCCAAAAGAACCAATCCGAGCCAAAGGACAACGAGACCTGCAATTTGTTGTATTTGTTATATAATTATAACTGCCCAATATTTTTTAATAAGTTTTTAATTATTTGTGTGTTTTTCAATGTCTGTCTCCGATAACAATTCATGTTGTTATTATCGTAAGCAGAGCAAACAGCAGTGCCTGAATAATTCCATCTGTTTCCTAATAACAGCAATAATAACAGTTCGAAATACAAAGCAAGTTTAGAATTCATTTGTGTAATAAACAGAATAATTAGTAATTAATAATACAATTAATGTTTATATTACGTTTACAGCTAAATTAATCTTAGTTCATAATCGAAAGAAAAGCTATTTGTTTTATGGTACTATTTTAAATAATGTCACTATCAAACTCAACTATTGAAATAGAATTAAAAAAAAAATTAATGAAATATATTCTTGACACCAAACAACACATTTCAGTCCAAATAAAAAGACATTACTTAGTTTTAGATAAATAGATTTTCCGTTTTTAAAGCTTAAAAATAATAAATAAATGATTGCTTAAAGCTAAATGACTATTGTTTTGAACTTTGTAATTCATATAAAAATTGTAAATAAAACAGATTTTCTTTCAGTTCTACAGAAATTATTGATTTCTCTTGCCAGCCCCCTTTTTTTTTTAAAGTTTGTTCATAAATATTTAATAAATGTATAAATTTATACTTTAATCAAATGAAAACGGAAGATTTCGAAATAGTTTGATATATTTTATTTCTACAGTTTTCATTGAACAATTTCGAAACTCATAAAAATCCTTCATAAAAACTGTTGTGAATCGATCCAATTCTCCCATCTGAGGATCATTAAATCCTTGTGCTTCGAGAAACGACCGTTTAGTTTCTTTAATCTTTTATGTTTTTTTGTTTATATGTAGATACGAATAATATTTTGTAATCCATCCACTTGATTTTTTTTCAAATATGAGCAAAAATGAATGTGATTTCTTCTGTACAATTATAAATTTTGATTAAATTAAACTAAAGAAAATTATCTTCCTATTTTTCATTTAAACATAGATTGAATTAATTAATAATTTTTATTAGTGTTTTTTCCTTTCCCTGAATCTAAATTTCTGTGTGGCTATAGAAATGCAGTTCCTATATTTTTCCGTTATTGTTGCTTTCACCAAAGACAATTTGTCATCTAAGGAAATGACCGCAAATCTTAGACACGCCTGGACAGAAGTTACGCAAAATTTAAAAAACAAAAACAAATCAATCAGTAAATTTGATAACTTTAAAAACCTAACATATGCTCAACTATCCTTCGCTTAACGAAGACTGAACGTGTACCATTACGTAGGTCAATGGTACACTTTCAAAAAAAAATGTTCATGTGGAATGAAAAAAAGACCTGAGTACTAAGTACGAATACTCAGTCAATATAAAGTTAATATTTGAATTTACAATAATTGTGTTAGCACGAGCAACAACGATTTACACCGTCACATCATGTTTACATTCATTCATGAATAGTTTATCACAGTTCAGTTTTTCAACAATAGCTGTCGTTGAGAAACCTGGAATTATTAATCCATTACTAATTGCCACATCCCTTTTGTATTTTTTTTTCGTGAAGTGATTATAGTGTTTCTCAAAGAAAGAACAGAACCTTATTCCGGTTTATCTTTAACAACATAATTTACATATTCGAAATAACAAAAGTAAATGTTCAATTATTCATGTCAGTTTATCGATGTCCTTGCGGCTATCACTTGAGCTTCAGTCGTCCTATAAATACACCACTGAAATTAACTGGGTTTTTACACTTATTGGCCACACAAATTGGATTTTTGTAAAGACAGTGTAAATTTTTGAATTAATAAATTACGATAGTTTTGAAAGTAATATAATATACTTCAAAGTAAAAGAACACACGCAGGAATTCTATTTTTAAATTCAAACGAAGCCTAAAACAAATAAAGGTGAACAAAACTAGTATTTAGGAAGAAATATCAGTTTCCTTTGTTTCACCAACCCTTCATCAGCGTAATTGGCAATGAAAAATAGGAAATAAACTTCAATCGTTTTCTATTCCAGTCTGTGGGAAATTATAAGAAAAGTTTGCTGAACACAGAATGTTATTGTATTTTGAAACGAAATTTTTTTTTTTTTGTTCAGTTTAATTCATTTTTAATATTAATCATCATCACTAACACAAATAAATGTAATAACTTATAGTATATTTATTATAAACACAAAAGGAGATAAAATACTTCTCCTCTTTATCAAGCCTACATAATAAATACAAGTTACGATAAATTAACAATCTTAAGAAGAGGGCATGCGAAAATAACATTAATGAATTGTTTAAACAAACCTTATAATAGATTTAAAACAATCCAACTATAAAGTAATTAACAATCCAATTCATCGAATTTTACTGTGTTATGACAACCTGAACTTAAATTATTATCAAATCATTAGCCTTTCCTCCTAAACAATTATTAACTTCCACTCCAACATTCCTATTTAAATTTCTATCTTTCGTATTTCTAATACCGATGCTTCAATTATTTACCTTGTTTTAGAATCTTTTTCAATATACAAAATTTTGATTTCCTTATTAATACAATGCGTTTCATTAATACAATGTTCCGCTACTTCAGATTTGTTAACCATTTTATTTTTTATATAATATCCATGTTCAAGAACCCGCTCCCTGATTGTTCTTTTGCTTTCTCCAAGATAAAAAGCCCCACAATTCAAACAGTCTATTTTATAACCCCCCCCCCCCATTTCATATCTCTTGTCACTCTTGTTTAATTTATTACATAAATGTTTTTTAACGAAAATTTGTGTTTACAATAAATATACTATAAACAGATTGCCAACTACATTAGCACTCAAATAAGTAAAAGAAAACAGACAAGATAAATAACAAATAAACGTAAAACAAATACGCGTACGTTTCAGAATCTCTTAACAGATTCTCTTTTCAAGTAAACATAAGAATAAAAGAAATATTTTTCTTTTATTCTTATCAACTATGTAGTTGGCAATCTGTTAATTTCAAAATAGCACGTTAATACTTACTCTTAAATATACTATAAGTTATTACATTTATTTGTGTTAGTGATGATGATTAATATTACAAATTTTAAAAGAGAAAGGATTAAGAAGAAGTATGGTATATATACTTAATTCATTTTTATCATTTTTTTTTTTTTGAAAACCTTTTGACTTCCGCGGAAAGAACTTATTTCCGTAATTTAAAAAAAGTCAAAAAATTAACTCGAATATTTGTCCTGTTTTCTTTTGGATTTGATTCTATTGTCACAACAATCGTGTGGTGAAATTTTCTTTGTTCATTCTTTAAACAACTATTGAGCAAAACAGCGAATAGCGAATCGACGAATAACGAATCGGCGAATAGCGACGTCCATCTGTAAATAGAGAGAGGCTATAGAAAGAAATAAACTTTACTAAAAAGTAAATGAAATATTACTTATCAGGTTAAATAACTATTCAACCATTTTGAGGGTCCTGAAAATAAACAAACGAAAATGAAGACCTTAATAAAGTTGAAGTAAGAACCCTTAACGAATTAGAAACAAATAACTTACACTTTGGTCAGATGGTCAATGCTAAGTCGATGCAGGAACAAGAAAAAAAGATTTTTTTTTTTTAATTTTACTGTCACTACAGAAAGGAAATAAACTCGATTTGTTTAAAATTTGAGGATTCTGGAGAAATTATTTAGCTACAAATCAGCTAATGCGATGGTTTTAATCTCCCCAATTAGTTTAAGCTTTAGTTGTAATCAATGTAATTCAATCTCTATTGAAATTGCAGTTATTAAAGCAATGAATATCTAAAACAATTGTTTGGTTCGTGAGATCGGCCACGGGGCCACATGTTTACTTCGAGATCTAATGATTGTAGACTTGATTTTTTTTATTATTCTTGTGTCCGATATTGGGATTGAATGAAAGGCGTCTGCCCTAACGAAGACTGAAACAGTCGCAGTCCCTGAGGCCATTTGGAGGAGACAATTAATCACTGGAACGGTGTTTTGCCATTCATCATCTCCTGGGACAACGCCCGTGTCTAGGTCGCCTTTCAAGAAACCTCTGTCAATAATAGAATCAGAACTAATGTCGTGGGCAGAGCAAATAGCAGGTCTTGACAATAAAGATTATTCAACGTAGAAAATCTTACCAAAATGTATATGGTTGGGGCGGAACACCGTCTTTCTTTTACACAATGACACTGATGTGGATCAAAGAAACGAAATCCAGACAATGTTAGTTATTAACAAGTAATAATTGGCCAAGTGTAGTCAAATAAAATTAGCTTTTTCTCTGTTATCTTTTCTTTTGAATTCGTCTTTTTCGTTTCCTTCTTTTGTGGCCTTGCATTTAAACAGCAAAGAATTTGCAGGGATACGTTTTGAGTTTTTATTTGTTATTTTTAATTTATTTGCAATTTATCTTATTATATCAAATATAATTTACTATATTATAGAGTTTATCAGATATATTCATATAATACTTCATTTTTTAACTAAAACATTTAAGTAAAAGTTGTTGAAATTGCTGGGGAAAAAATAGAATAACGAAAATTGAAAATGAAAATCCGAACAATTGAATCTCAAGAAAATAAGGTGTAGTTGAAGATTATCATTACGATAAGATACAGTAAGACCTAAAAAAATAGCTGTTCCAAATGTGAAAGTTCAAACGTACGAGTAAAGTTTTAATTGTTTATGTTACTTTGTATTTATAATTAAAATGTTATTTAACTAAAGTGGTTTTGCTTCCCTCCACTAAAGGATTTTATGTCTACCAATAGTAATATTTTTTTAACATTAAAAAATTTCAGATTACTGAAATAGTTTTGAATAATCATGATGAATGTATGTATTTAAAATAATTGTGATATACGTGTAATATATGTATTTATCATGATATAAATTTACATTTATGTAGTGAGCTCGGTGGTACAACACTGATCTGCGGTCTGGAGGAGTGGGGTTCAATTCCGGCGTTGGTCGGGATTTTTTTCTCCTTGGTAATACTCTTCTAGATGGATCCTAGGGTTTACCCAGCCCTTAGTAGAAATGGGGAGGGAGTTAAAGGTGGGCGAACGTCGGACTGGCCACCCGACCTCAACTTAGTCCCGTTAGTCACGGAACGCGGGAGTTGACCCCCAAGGACGCCTTCTTAACTAACTTTTAATGTATATATTTTTAGCCCCGTTCTTATTGATCCATACCAAATACCACACCATACTAAATAATTTGAACTTAGAATTTTCTTGAGTTGTAAACACGTGTAAGTCACTTAAAACGGAATTCCGCTTTTATTTTGTTATTCTCATCTTTTTCCTCTCCGAAGAATATTAAGATGCTTATAAATAGAAGATAGTCTTAAACATTTTCTATGGTGAGAAATAAAATGAAAACTATCGTTTTCCTGAGAAAAACACTGACACTAGTTGAATGTCAAACTTATGATTAGGGAAAGAACGAAAATCTTTTTGCTGACAAAGGAAAGATATTTGCAAGGCTAGCGAAAATAAATACATTTTAGGAATTAGTCTTTTAAGAAAGAAAAGAAAAATTCTTAATTTTTGAAATGAAAATGTTTTTCGCTTTGCAAGCGTTTCTAAGAACAGGGCGTCTTACAAGAGCTACGATGTTAGTTCAAGGTCGTTTCTTACAATATTGAAAAGAATTGAAAGAACTTTATTGAAACGCTAAGATTGAATTAAGGAAATATGAATCTCTCTTGAACTTATTCGCTTATATTTCAATAGTAATAATATTATAAGAGAAATATAAAATATATAACTCTTCAGCTGAGATAAGCAAAATTTTCATAATTTTTATATTAAACAATAAATCTTGCCCAATTCGATGCTGGTTAAGGAAATGAAATCTTTATTATCTACATGGGAATGCAATGAAGTTTAAAAGGTGAGAATGTGGGTCTATTTATAAAAATATACTCTTTTCCGAAAAAAAGCTCATAATGCATTTATTGCAACAAGGTTAGAAAGCTCTGAATTCGAAGACAGAGAAGTGTTTTATCTGTTTTTATAAATAGCTGCAAATTGACGAAAATAAATTAATTTGATTTCGAAACATAAACGTCAAGGAACCAAGTAACAGGATTCGTTGTATTAATGTTATTCTAGTGTTTGAATGCAATTTCATTAAAATACTTACTATGGTTTTGATTGTGATTAAAATTTACTGTTTTTAATAAATAAAAACATTAATTTGATAAAATTAATGAATACTTGTTTGTTTGTTTGTCTTCCTAGGAAAATAAAAAAAAGCGATAAGAAAAAACCTGTTGTAATTAATGAAATTTCTTGGAAATAGATTTAAACAGAAATAACAAATACATAAAAGAACAAATACCTAAAAGAAGATCTCCTTTCAAAAAAAAACCTCAAAAAATAATAGCAATAGAAAAGGGTTTAAATATATAATATTGAATATAAGTTAATTAATAGTAATAATTTAAATCCGTCTACTTTCTTTCTGTTCTAAAACCGTTCTATTATTGATGTTTGTTGTTACGATGGGAATTTAGTTCTGAGAGAAACGTAATGATTATTTTAATTAGTTTCTTAGCACTTCTAAGTTGGTGGTTTTATATTCTCTCATAAAATCAAAATTTCTTCGAGAAATGTTATAAATTAAAACTGTTTAAATCATTATAAAATAAGTTTCGTATATAAGATGATTTTCATTTGATTATTTTTACTTCGTACCTATTACTATCGTTCGAACAGCCTAACTTCGGGCTTTCGACTCCTTCTGTCTTTGTATCAGACAAGCATAATTCACTATTAGAATCGATAGGTTTCCAGAGACTTGCTTCCAATCACAATGAAGCGCTTAACAATTATTAAGATCCAACGAATGGCAAATGGTATCTTTTCTAATGACTGACTGTAGTTCCTTGTCTTTATTCTATTGATGTTTCTTCGTTAGTTAAACAGGGCCAAGTAATTAAGGGCAGCGGCCAAATCAGATCTGTTCAGCCCCAAGAAACGTGCTATTGGGACTGTTAAAAAAAAAAGAGAATAAAAATGGTAACAAAGCAGTAAACTCCCACCTAATGGAAAGAAGATAAAGTAGAAACCAAAGTAATTTTGTCATTTGTTATTGTTTCCACTGACTTCGAAGAAAGTTTTCAAAAAGTCATTAACAGATATCCTTGTATAAACATTTTAATAGTAAAAAAAAAAAATTTAAGTTTTTTTTTTTTTTTTGCTTTTTTTGAGAGGGGTTTGGAATTACGAATCAAGTCCTTTATCACAGTCCGAAAAAAAAATATCATAACAGTAATTAATAGGCTGATAAATAACTATTCGACATGATATAACGCTTCTATTTGAACAGTGCCTATCAGAACAAGTGTGAGGAGGTGCTGCCATCTGTTAGTGATTTGTGCTACTAATCGTTTCTTTTTTTTTTTTCTGCTCAACTCGTCATAGAAATCTTCCTTACGGCAATGAATGGTGTTTGTATTTTTATTACCAACGTAAATGAGGCTACTATTAGTTAATTGAGATCAATAATAAACTTTTCATCTCAATGTATAAACTCTGAAATAAACTGAGAAAGAATTTAACAACAAATTATACGGATTCAGCAAAACTCCTTAAAAAAGAGCAGATATTTCTTTTTTTTTTTAATTACAAAGATAACTGAAAGAAACAAAATGAAAACGAATCAGCTTATGTAATGGGTTTTTATAAGATTTAATACAAGGAATTAACATTTCCTTTTCCACAAGAGAGTTTTATATATCTTTTGCATTGTTAATGGATTTTATTTATTTTCTCTTTTCTTATCTATTATAAGAAAAGGGAAAAAAGTATTTGTTTAATTATAATCAGCTGTTCCTGTGAGATTATATCTATGTAAGATTACGTCGATGGTGTTAGTTAAAGTTCATTGAAATTTTCATATTTTTAATAGAAATTTAAGAAAAGAAAATTAGTATATCGTAGTTCGCCTGCAGTTATTCAATATACCTTTGTGTTCTATAAAATAAACATTAATAAAAACCCAAAACCGAATGATCATTGGTCGGACTTTTGTTTGCTCTCAGTTGGAACGTGTTTCTCCATTGGTTACAACTCTTATTACAAACACATAGAAACTCAATCGCTTGAATTTTAAAAGCAAAGTTGAAATTAGATCAGATTATGTAAACAATATACAGGGTGTCTATAAAGGATTGTAAGTACTGGAAGACGTTTATTAGCATTCGAAAATCATACTTGAGCTACATTGAAAAACAACTTAGAAAATTTTGAATATGTTGAATATGTGCCTCAAGACATCAAAATGACCTTCAACTTCTTATCAAACATTCTGCATCTTTTTGTTTATAAATATTGGAAGAGGAGTCTAAATGAAAAATAATACATAAGCAATCGAAGAATTAGATTTGGAGATCGTGAAGGCCAGGGATTAATGCATCACCACTCGTCAATTATTCATTCAAGAATGTTATGACCTTGTGGTGGATGTAGGGTTGATTTCTCAACTTATTGAAATGAACGTTTGCTTGAAAATAGCTACAGAATTAATTCTAACAATCTGGTGACAATTTCTGTAAATAATGTATTGGATAATGTTGAAAAGGGTTCATGCGATAGAAAAGATCGGGAATGAGTGCAACAAAGGATTTTGTAACTTAAAAAAAAAAATCACAAGAAAACCCGAGTTTGTATAATTCTAAGTTTACTTATCGTAGACGCTCAAGACGAGATCTTCATGTGTTAATTGATGTGGAAGATAGGTTTTTCTTTTCTTTTCTGGAAGCCAAAAGCATTTATTATCTCGAAGAAACAAAAGTGTTGCCTTATTTAATTAATAAAAAAAATACCGTAATTAAACCACTAAAAAAGTTTAATTATTAAACTTTAATTCTGTTTGAAGTTTAATAATTCTGATTGAAGTTTGGACATCAAATGAAAATGAATTTTAATGTAAAAAAATCTCTTGTCTCCAATCCTTAATTCTTTCCAATTTTGATAATAAATCAGTCGAAGGAAAATATTCTTGTGACGTTCAATGACTTAACTCTTCATGACTTTATGCTAAGTTCAATTCTCTTGTATTTGCTTTTATTTCAAAGACGACATTGAAATAATTCAGTTACAAATGGAAGAAAAAGAAAAGAAAATAACAGCAAACTGTGTCTTTAATACATAGTTTATTATAATAAAGAGAAAAGAAAACCTAGATTAAAAAATCCATTCATTCAATTATTAAATTGGAAAAAAAAAATCACTTTAACAATTACTTATTTCATTTGTAACTTCTATTAAACCAAAATGGCATGTTTCTATTTCGCTATAACTCTTCTATTTTGTTTTGTTTTTAATTTGATTTACTATTCTTATATTTTAAGCCACATCCGATGTTTATTCCGATGTCAATTAATTGCATTGAAAATCGTTTTCCAATTCCTCTTTCTATCTAATTGTAATCGAACTTCCCTCCAAACGGAAATGTTTTGAACCACCTCCGATTACACCATTTCCGATGTGGACTTTGTAGCAGTTTTTCGAATGGCTTCCTTAGGAACACATTTATCAGAAGGAATTAAATCTCTCTTTTGAGGACAACAGCTCTGATACAATGAGACTTCACTTGGTTTTATCATTTCAATTTTAACTTTTTACTTCATTTCCTCCACCAGTGTCAGCTGATTTGTAAGTTATCCATTTCTTTAATTTTCTATTGGATTTAACTTTTTTATTGATGTTTCTTGTGTAAACAGAAGTCTGTCATATTAAGACGAAGAATAGAATTCTATGAAACTTGAACTTAAATACTTCATTAAATATCTACACAAATGGTTCAAAATTTTAGCTTTGTTATTCTGAAATTCATATCAAAACAAAGCCAAGGTAGCATCAAACAATTATGCAGTAAGAAAATAATTTATGTATTTTCAGTTGCTTCCTCATTTAAATCACGTAAAGAAAAACAAACAGATGTCCTGACTCAAGCAATTGCAGGCGACTGCAAACCTTCTATTTCTTTTATATATTTCTTTTTCCAAAGCACCCAAAATTCTAAAAATTTAAAAATGAACTTGTAAAGCATCTGGAATTTCTATTTTCTTGTTTTTAATTTTCAAAATATTCTACAATTAATCAAATTAAAACTAAAAAAACAGTCAATTTTGTTTGGGTGTTTAGGAAGTATTACTGGTATTTTCAACTCCAAAAAATTTGACGAAAACCTGAAATGATAAAAAATTTGTAAAATAATGATTTGTATTTAAAATATTTATTATTAGTGCAACAGTTAATTTTTTAAAAAATAATTGAATTTCACACAATTAAAAAAAAAACAATTTTTATTTTTTAAAAAAATTAACTGTTGCACTAATAAGAAATATTTTAAATACAAATCATTATTTTACAAATTCTTTAAAATTTCAGGTTTTCGTCAAAGTTTTTTTGAGTTGAAAAATCGAGTAATACCTCCTAAACATCCATAAAATTGACTGTTTTTGAATTTTAATTTAATTAATTGCAGAATATTTTGAAAATTAAAAACAAGAAAATAGAAATCCCAGATGCTTTACAAGTTCATTTTTAAATTTTCAGAATTTTAGGTGCATTGAAAAAAGAAATATATAAAAGAAATAAAAGGTTTGTAGTCGCCTGCATTTGCTTGAGTCAGGATCTTAAGAACTTCGGCAGTTACTTTTGGGTCATACTTGGACATTTATCGTTGATTGAAAAAATCATTATTTAATAGATTCGATCATTAATAATTAGAGCAACTGAATAGATTAATATTAATTAATTAATTAATTAAACAGAAATTGGTTGTTTATAAGGCATATGTTGATTCGACACTAAATTATGGTTTGGACTGTTGGATATTTATAAACAGACAACAAATTAAAAATATAAATAAAATTATTCTCAAGATCTTTAATTACGTAATGATTAACTTTAAAAACAAAAAACCTGAGGAACAACAAAGCATAAGAAAGAAATATAAAATACTTTTATTAAATGAAAAATTTATTTATAACAATATGATAAAGAATTTTTTTGATATAAAAAATAAAAAAGATAACTTACAAAATAATTCCAACACCAGAAAAGGTTGTAAAAAAATATTTAATGTTACAAAAATAAATAATAATATGGGATATAGACAAAAAAATCAAATCCTTTATAGTCTTTTCAATCAATTAAAATGGGAAAATTATAATTTTGAAAGAATTAGTCAGGTTAAAAATCAGTTAATAATAGATATTATTGATGGTAGTTTTAAATTTTAATATTATTAATCTTAATTTTTTTTTTCTTTCACTTATCTGTATTTAGATTAAATTTTCAGTACCTATACCACAGGTAAATATTTCTCTTTTAGAAATACCTATTAGGACTGATGCACATTAAAAAAAAAAAAAAAAAGAAAAAAAAAATACAAATTAAAATAAAATTAAGTAAAAAGTTTATTAGGAAAAAGGATGGACCGACTACAAAAGAAAATATGAGAGATAAGTTAAAAAAGAAAGTACTTCTTGAAATGCCCTATTATTAACAACGTTTTGCAAGAATAAAAACTTTTTATGAATTTTATTTTTAATGTAAGATTTTAAAATAATAATTTAAAAAATTGAAAAGAAAATAAACTTTACCAGCAGACCTCAATTTATAGACGATTTAATTTTTTATTAAGCCTGAGCACTTTATAAGAGAGCAGAAAAGTTTCACGAGCGAATTCAGTACATTAGAAAAACTATGAATTTATTTCAATCTTTTTTAAAAACATTTTTAAGAAACTTATATTTTAAGAAAAAGTTTATCAAATATAAAGAATGAAATAATAGATAAGTGTTAAGTTAAATGCGGAATTTTATGAAGGGGTTGTTCTTTAAACATTACAAAGTAAATGAAAATCTTAATGGAAAAACCTTTAGAATCGAAACTACACAATTTCTGAGCCCAAAGGATTAAGTTATGTTTATAATAAAATCTGTAAAGACTTCTTTCTGATACAAAAACTAATAGAAAGATTGGATATCGTATAGTAAACAGATTAGACAGTCAAAAGAGTTGTAAGTTAGTATTCCAAATATTCTTAATTTTTAACTCTAATGATTAAATAACAAGAGTTAAGTAACCAATATTCTATGGATTTTGTAAATTTCAGTTTTTATTTATTTCCTTTTTTAATGCTGTTTAAGTGATGTATGGATCATCTATATATGTTTTATCTCCAAGGGAAGATAACCTACGCCGCTTATGGCGCCACTGGACAGACAACTTAAACACAAGCAATCAATACGATTTGTTTATCAAAAGATTCAAGATCTTGGCTAATTATATCATTTCATTTGTATGATAGATCGCCTGTCATATAAATGAAATGTTCTAAGACGCCTCTCTTAGAAGACGAACGGGAAATTGGCTGTTTCAATGCCTTCACTGGATTGGATGTGATTCTCAAGAAATCCAACTGTTAGGAAGCTACTTTAGGGAATATTTCTATTCCAGAAGCTTTAAGTCTTATTGAATTATTAGATTTCTTTCTAATGTAATTTTAATGTTTCCTTAGTTGGTACATTTTCCGCAGGATTCAAATTCCTCTGTTAACGATAGACTTATAAGAATTATATAATAATCATTATTCTTCTAAGGTTTAAGTCTTACTAAACTTTTTTTCTTTATAAGCACTGACTGTCTAAAACTTCGTAAAGAGTACACTTTTTCGTTATGAGGCGCTTTATCTTTATTTCTATTTTTTTTTTGCATTAAAAATAAAAAATATAAATATTTCCCACCCTTGTTCATGGTATTTGATAACGAGGTTCAAGATCTTACTTCTTATTTAGTTATTCACTGTTAGACCATCTTCGACCTTGAGACCATTTATCACGTGGGAATATAAATCTATCATTTTTAATATTCTATTTGTATTTTATTTTCCTATAGAGATGATAAGGTGAAACGATTTGAATAGTTTGGGAGATTATCTTGTTGTCCGTTCTGGTAAAATTGTTTATTTTATTTCGAAATCGGAGAAATATTTTTCTTTCACTTTTAGAATGACTTTTCTAGAAAGTCAATTCAGTTCTGGCGAAGAAAGATTTTTTTTACAGGTTTGATATCTTCAACTTTTTCCTCTTCTACATCAAAATTTTTACCAGTTTTCTTAATTAGGAATTTAAACGCTGTTCATATATAAAAATATTTTCGAAATAGTTGATAAATAATTTTTTTTCTTCGTCTAGAGCAAATAAATTTCATTGCAATTAGGGTTCTTAGGAAAATAATAGTATTCAAAACAATAAATTAAATAGTTTTGGAAAAAAATAAAGAAGATAAATTCTCAATTTATAATAGTTTCCTTTTAATATTCCTTTGTGTTAAATTTAATAGTTAAAAACATCTGGTGTTTCTCTTTCAATAACTTGTAATTAAAAATAATACAAATTGATATAAATTTTAAATTTATTAACACTATCAAAAATTCAAAACAATCTTAAAAATATTCTTAAAAATTAGTAACTAATTATAATTACTTTAAAGTTTATGAACACGAATATAAACTACTACAGGATCTGTTCGTGCTGGGAAATTAAAAGGACATGAAAGAATTTTATACAAAGGTCTAAAATGTTTTAGCACCTTTAAAATAGAAGCTTTAAATTTTTCTATCGTGCCAAGAGAGTTTCACTGAATTTACGGCTTTTAAATATTACGTCAGAATTCCACAGCGTTAAGATTTTAGAGAATGAGAGTATATGAGACAATATCGCCCACATTCAAGTAAGTTAATTTATCCGAATTTTTAAGTAAATTCCTATTTAAATAGTTTTATCATTAAATAGTTTTATCATGGTTCTTTCTCTTATTATCAGTTAGTTCATACTATCTTATTATCTTTTATTATTATCAGTCAGTTCTTAATAATCAATCATTTCTTAGGCAAGTTTTGAATTGTATTTATAATTTATTCCTTATAAGTGCAAGGTGAATATTAATTATTTACAATTCTCAAACAACTGTTACTGTTTTCCCAAATACAGAAATTCTTAAGATTATAAAGACGAAAAAAACTTACTCTCAATATATAATTTCAATGAATAGAATCTATGTGTATGTAATTCCTGAAACTAACCTACCGTATTTATCGGTGTATAACATGCACTTTTTTTTCCTAAAATTTAAGGCTGAAATTCTACTTGCGTGTTGTACGCATACACTACTTTTATTTTAAAATGTAAGTGTTTTTACTTCCTTTTTAAAATTAGGGTGCTTATTATACGCCGATAAATACGGCACTTCCTTAGCGATTTGTGTCAAACCTTCTGCTTTCAAGCTCCATGTTAATTAGTATTTAACTGAATAGTAAATACATTTAATACATTTATTTTATTTTATTAGGGAATGGAAGGGAAAGGAATCATCCTTTACTTTATTTTTGTTCCCCACATTATTTGTAAATTAGTTGGAGTAAAATAGACATGAAATATCAAAAGTATTGAAATTATTGAATTTTTTTTATTTTCAATCTCTTGAGATATTTATATAATCTAAATTTGAATTTGAACTTGTTCCAAATTCTCGATATTTCTATTCATAACTGTACCTCTTGAGTTGTGGGGAATGGGCCAAGCGATGCAGGGTCAGTGTTGAAACAACTGTTGCTCGCTTAACATAAGTTCTCTGTTTATTACTATGAATGTCAGGTAAGTAACAACGTCACTAATTACTGGAAGGTAGGATTTTTACGAAAATTTTTGTTTCGTTTGTTTAGTTCTTTAACGAATCATTAATCTGTTGAGTCATTGTCTAAAGTACGAAATTGGTCAAATGAATTTTATTCGGTTGAAATGTCTAATACAATGTCATTGCACGAATTCCAATCTCATTGTGAGAATGAATTGTTCACTGTCGTTACTCAATGCTCTTGGAGATCTTCTTCTTCATTAGTAATCGCTTTGCTATCAGTCCGGATTTTGAAGGAAAAGCGTTTGTGTTGAATATCTTACAATAATTAAAAGATTTAAAAGCCCTAAGTTCATATCAACTGGTTTTATTTCGTTTAAATCTTTCACTTCCAGTATAGATTAACCATCTTTAAAATTTATAATTATTTTTTACAATTTTAGCAATCTTTTAACAAATGATTTAGACAATTACATAGGCTATATAAATCTCTAATATTTTTATTTCACTAAACTTCTTCATCTTTTAGTTTCTTCAAGAAAAGTATTCTTATTATTACTGATCCTTATTAGGTAAATGGATTTATTATTTTGAATATGGTTTTAATCCCATCCTGATAAAGTGATTCTATTAACATGATTAAAAATTGAAACAATAAATATGAAATATTTAGAAAATCTCTTCATTAAGAAAATAAATGTTTTTTTGCAAAAATGTTGAAATCGGTTGTTTTTTGGTTCCAAAGTTAGAAATTCCACAGCAGGTCAGTAACCTTGATCTTGGCTTGTCTAGAATGAAAGGTCGCGTCCATTATGTTGTGGGTGGAATGGGTTCTAATTAAGTTCAGAATTCCCCATTTTACTGCATCACAGTGGTGTTGACGATGAGCGATCAATGTGAACGACGACGAGGCTGACTCAAAACCTCATGAATGAGTCACGTGATCGATCTGTGCGCGTCTCTCTGAGTCTGTCTTCTGTGGGTTCCAAGGATAGCATCCTCCCGATGTTCCCCACCTTCCTCAATTCCTGCTCCTTTTCAGAATGGGTAAGTGATCTGTAGATCCTTCAGTTTTAGCAAATAAATTGTCTCCTAATGAAGAAAATCTCCTTTTAAAGGAATTTTCTCGCTTTTTAAAAAACAAAAACATAAAAAGGACCACACGAGCACTAGGACCTAAAGGAAGGTTTGATTCTCGCACAAATCCTCCTCCTCCTCCTATTCTTCTTTCAATTCGCTTCCCCTTGCAGCGGCATCTTAAAGATGATCGTGATTTCGAGAAATATCGCTTAGGCTTTAAAACTTAAATTCCTTCAAAGATTTAAAAAAAGAAGATTATCACAGAGTGACAATGAATTAAAAAGAAATAAATTACACAAATATAAAATAAAATAATAAAAATGTTCTTGCTATAAAAAAAAACGAAATGAATAAATGTATCATGGAATATTGATACTAATACGCTTTTAAAATAAGCTCCGTCAAATCCTCTTCCAGCTTTTAATAATATTCGATGAATTTACACTTATTTTTATTATGTATAGTAGGAATGGTAAAACCATCAACGTTGTCGCATTGAAGTTTTTACAAATTTCAGTGTAAAAAAGTGTAATAAAAAAATCGATTCATGTTAAGACTAAATCAGAATTTTAAGTAATAATAATTAAAAAAGTGCTTTCTTCTCAGGTATTTTATTTCAATTTCTGATCATTTAAAATTATATTTCGAAATCTCTTTAAAGCAAAAGATCTATTGGTAGTCCTAAGTTGAATTGGGAGGGTCCATTGTAAATTAGGATGATGTCTTGTGTATTTATAATAAAGTGAGGGGAAGGTTCAATACAAAAAAAAATTCCATTTCACTAATTCTAGTTTTAATGCTTCATTAGCTTTGATCCTGATTTCCTCTTACTTTAGTTTGTATATAATAATAAGAATAGTTAAACAGAATGTAGTAATGTTCTACCATTTCCAAAAATAATTACCCCATCCCCTCTCTTTTGAACTCCTCCAAAAAACAAAAACGACGAAATTTCTTTTAATAATAACCAAAAAAAATTCTTCTTTGAAATGCAAAAAAAAAAAGGCGATTTTGATAAAATTTTATTCATTGGAAGCAGAAAGAAGAGATGGTTTAAATAATCTAACCCAAAGTAAATAATAATAATAAATTCCTATTTTTTTTCAATTGGGTGAAATAAAAACTGCCTAAATTTATGCAACGAAACACAAAGCAAAATGAAACTAAAAATTGAAATAAAGATATTTGGAAATAATACAAAAAAAGCTATAAATAACTAAAATGATTACAAGTAAAAAGTGTAAATTTCAACAGAATATAGAAAAGTTGCACCATTAAAGTAATTCCAAAATATTGCGAAAACTGTTTTGAAATTTAGAATTTTGGTTTTACAACGATGTCAGTCTTATAACAATGCAAGCTGAAAATTGTAAATTAAAAGTCAAAATCATCATTATTCCAGTTATATTCTGCTTTGAATGTCTTAAGGAATTCTTACTATTTGAGAATTCAAATCAGTTTAAGAAAAAGAAACTCAACGTAGATATTCAATCAAAGTTCTTTTCTGTGAACCAATGTTTAGAAAAAAATAGAATTTAAGGAATGAGAAATTTCACTAAGAATTAATCATAAAAAAAATGTTAGATTTTCTTGATAGAAGCTGCAATAAAGGAAGAAGATTTCTCGCGTTCTTATTCTTTACCAAATAATGTCTGATCAGTTGAAGAACTAAAAGTACGACCTCAAATGAGATGGGAAAATGTTCTTTGGAGAAACTTAGCAGAATTCTTTTACAGTCGAAGAAAAAGCTTTGGGAAAAAATCCAAGGCATGAAATTCATGGTTAAAATAAAAAAGTAAAAGTATATATTATTTATAGGAGTCGACATTTTTTATTTTGTATCTTTTCAATTTTTTGATAGAAATGAAGCATTTGTTATGATTTTCCTGCTTGACGTTCAAGTGCTACAGAGAAGCCCAGAGAGTTTTGTGATTTTAATGAAACAATTACATTAAACAAAGATAGAATAAGAAAATAAAGCTACTCTCATTTGAAATGATGACCAGCTATTTTTGGGATTGATTATGATTCGTTCGATACAGGGAGTTCCTATTTTGCGTCCAACCAATTCCAGTTTTTCTTCTGGGAAATCCTTCAATTCTTTTAAAGCCTGATTAATGATGTTAGAGAAATTAATTCAAACTATTTCATTCGATTGATTTCTATATTTTTCAGCAAAGACTCGTAATAGACAAGAGCATTGATTTGGAAATTAGGAATTACACTTCGTAAAACCAAAGACCAAGTTCAGTTTATGAAGTGAAAGATTTATTGATTTGCTTTTAAGAATAAATGTTATTCATTAAAAGTGAAATAAATAAAGACGTCTTTCTAGTTTTACTCTAGAGGAAAAGCTTCTTTGTGAGAAAGAGAATTTTTTTTTTTTTAAAGTTATACTTTTAAATAAAATAGACTCTGTAAATTTTTAAAATTCTCGAAATCGAATTGATTCGATTAGAAAACGACTGATAAGAAATCTTGAAGAATTCTTCACTACATTGCAAAATATTCGGTAGTAATTTACATTATAATCACTTTTTAGTAATTTAAAATATTATAATTTTATTTATTAATGTTGTTAATTTAATATTGTTGTAATTTGAAAGTAATTAAACTGTTTCTTTTATTGCATTAATGTTTACTTACAGAAATTAATAAAAAGTTTTTAGAATATTATACATTTTCCTTTTATTCCTATTTCGTTTACCTCATTCTAATTTCATGTATGAATTTCAATCGAGTCCTAATGTAGCTGCAACCACGCCCTTGGCTCTGTCTTGTTTATTGTAACATTAGGGATGATTTCTCTCCCAAACATCCACTGCTTTTCTTTTTTTTAGCACTGAAAGTAACTTCAATATGAAAGGCTAAATCAATCAGACTAAACATGACAGAAAAACCGGAAATAAGAATTGCCAGTTAAAAGAGTTCCAAGATTTCAATCGTTACATTTGCCCTTGTTTTGTATTTGTAATACTGAATTTTTGAAGGAAAAAAAAACTTTCTAAATTCGTTTACGTTTTAGTCTTACGTCATCGACTTTCATGAATTAAGACTCCACTTAATTACATGCAAGGAGGATGGTTAACCGCATCCCTCTTTCGCAGCATCAAAGGAAGTATGGAGACAATGGAGTAAATTTTTTCCAGTTATTCCCAAACTTTGGACAGCCAAAAGGAACAACCAACTGTAACCTCGATTGGAATCCTTTGACAGAAGCACTAAATAAAGTCGTGTTTTATATTTTTCATCAAATTCTTTGATTTCGTAGATGAAATATTAAAAAGCTCACATCGAAAAAAAAAATACAAGTTAAAACTCTGTAATGAATTCAATGTCTAGATAGACTTGATTAACAAAATACAGTCTTCTATAAATAAAAGATATAAATAAAAAGAAATAAAAATTTCGAAGCTTCAGGGACTCTGTCTGTTATTATATTCTAAAGAAACTATCACCAAACGGAAACAACATCCGATAATAGATTCAAAATTATTACTTTTTGCAAAGAGTAATAATAATGATATAAAAATTTAGAATTATAAGAAAAATAAAATAAATGAGTACAATAACCTTTAAGGTCCTGCATTTATTTTTCGTTCTCATTTTGCGTATCTATTTTGCTTTTTAGTTCACTGCGACCTTTGGCGAGCCTCGCGCCCCTTCCCCGCCCCCACTGGTCAACACGACGATGGCCACCAACCTGAACAGGCTCCCAGTCGTCAAAGCCATCGACAAACAGTTTCTCAACTGCGGCATTTGTTTAGACAGATACCAGAATCCAAAGGTAAGTGCAGATACGAAAATAATGGAAAATTATCTCAAATCCAGTTTTCATTATCTGTTTTTTTTTGTATAGTTTGTTCAAAAAAACGATCGTAGTTTGATGATTTCAGGATTTGTTCGTAAGTTATTATTTTTCTTAAAGAAATTAAAATTAAATTGCTTTAAAACCTCTTTATTTCAATCTCAAAAACAAAAAAACAAAATGGCTTTAAGGTTTTGTCTCGGAATTAAGTTAAAAGTGAATTAGTATAAATAGTGAATTATCTAATTCCAATAATTGAGGCTGAATTCAATTCCAGTTGAATAATAGTTGGATGAAACTGACTGAATGTTATTCATAATGGAATAAAACTTCCGTTCGATTCTTTTTTTTTATGTTTAGTTCAGGAAACAGACGAAAATAGTTGACATTTTGGGACGAACGTCACTTTAGAAAGGTCATTTGTTAAAATGGTTTTCCATTAATTGCTTTTCTGATTGCTTTAGTTGATTCACTTGAAATCGATTGCTTTCACTCTTAGGAAAAAGAACTATAGCTTACAAGTGAATCTTCTGGAATATTAAACCCTCAGGGATGAAAAGATTAAAAATCTAATGACGTTTAACTTCTGTGTTAACAAATCGTTCTCTAATATCCGCTTAAAACCTTCCTGCTGCTCTAACAGAAGACAAAAACCATAACTACTTACAAGCACATTAATTATATTAATAATTATATTTACAAATACAATCCCATGTCAAACTAATTGTCTGAATATCTTCTTTCAGATATTACGTAAATATGAAACAATTCATATGGAGGTTTATTGAGCTTCTTTTTTTAATTTTTTTTTCCTAGATAGATATTTTGAAATGATCTCTTTCTTTAGTCATTAGTTCTTCCAAAATGTTAACAATTGATTGCATACAATTCCCGAACGTTCTTTCAATGAGATGCATTCTTGAGTTCTGTCAAGGGTTCAAATAAACATTCAAACAAAATTAAATAGGCCTAAATATTAACGTTCTAAATACAATTCATTTGCAATCTTCCATATCTTAAAATGAAAGAAACCCAACTGGAAGTAACGAAAATAAACGTCCATCAGCAAACACTGCTTTTCAATGACAGCTCTTCTAAATGGACTCAAGTCGACAAATTCCATTCATTGCCTTTTTCAGTTCATTCAAGTCTCTCACTCGTCGGGAATTGACTCTTCCCGTCAAAGAATAAGTTTCAAGAAACTTTACTATCATGGCTTCAGATGAAATAATAAAAATACATTATTTTCATATTATAACCCTTACAACTGAATGGTGTTTATACTATCAGAACTGCATCTTCTAAGAATTGCACTTTCTTTCATAACAGATGTCGTAATTGTAAGTGAAGAACAATTTATTACTACTTACTTCATCTTGGTTATTTTCAATTCAAACGAAGATTTTGATTTTATTTATATTTTTATATTTAATAGTTGAGAATCAGCCTTAAAAAGCTAAAACAAAAAAAATAAAATAAATAAAAACACCAACCAATCACTGTTTTTCTTCTAATTTTCTGCGAAGTGTTCAACGAATTTCAATGGGAGTAATTCCAATTTAACAAAATAACATTAATGCTAAGCATAGATGATTGTCCTGAAAAAATTATAAGCAATCATTTATGTATAAATAATTCTGTGTTTCTTCCATCAGAAGTCTCTTAAAATTCTCTACAAATAGCCTTGGACGAAACAGTCAGGAATTGTCTGAACTTATTTCGTTGTGGTTCTGGCAATCATCAGTTATCATTATATGTTAGTTTACAGCCGATGTACGCTGATGTAACTTGATAACAGAGCTGAGCATCTCTAATCGGAATTCTTGGGACAGAGAATATTTCGGATTTTCCGGATATTGGAATACAGCAAACTGATGTTGCAGTGAAAAATATTTACTTTGATAAAAATTATTTTTAACATAAAAAAATGAATATTAATAAAAAAACAAAACAAATAAAGATTATAAATTTATTTATTTATCGTCTTCGAAAAAAAACATCGAAAGACGTTGACGATAATATGAATTACCGTAAGTTTCCCCTGGATCCGTCTTTGCAGAGGGTAAGTGTAATCGTCTTTAGCCAATGAGAGCATCGTAGCTATGACCTCTGTTTATTACGTCTAATATTCCGTAAATCCAATTAGAGAGAAATGTAATCATGCGATTATCAGTCGTATTCTTAATGATCTGCGTAGAAACAGAAAACATGTTTGCTGATATAAAACAACTGTGTACAATCACCGTCTGTCCGTAACGTATTTTGATCGATCCAGAAGTCATTAAATTTTCGATGTTTGTTCATATAAATGTAATCCACGATGTAAGAGATTTCAGTGTTTCTAAAAATGTATACAAATGTAAATAACTCTACATAAATCAATCGAATTCAGTTTTAATAGACTAATGAAACTAATTTCTTCTTTTATTTTCAGGTGTTGCCGTGCCTGCATACTTTCTGTGAACGCTGTCTGATAAACTATATACCTGCTCAGTCCCTGACATTAACTTGTCCCATATGTCGGCAGCAGTCCATTCTACCTGAGAAGGGGGTGGCGGCTTTACAGACCAATGTGTTCATAACTCAACTGATGGATGTGTTAGAACAACCGTCCATTTGCCAGTCGTGCGATGCTGGCGCTCCCGCCGCCAACAAGTGCATCGAATGCACCGAGTTCCTGTGCGACGAATGCGCCGAAGCCCACAGAGAGGTAAG
>JAFIDM010014012.1:6095614-6105641 GCA_023159025.1 Thereuonema tuberculata
CATTTATCAAGATGTTTTAAATTAATTAATAAATAGGTTGAATTAACAAAATAAAAACATGAAGACTTCATTCTTCTTCATTCAATAATCTTATTGTAAGATTTTTATAAGAAATATCATAAAAATCTCAACTGTTTTACGAAATAACGCACGGATAAGGTCGGAGTTAAATAACAACACTATTCAGTATTTACCATGTTCTTAAGAATGTAAAAAAAGACCAAAAAACCAGAAACCTATTTGACTCTTTTATTCTTTCACCATAAACTGAGATGAGACTCTTACTCTGATCGTTTTTAACTCATTTGTAAGGAGAACCGACAAAATTGGAAATCAAGGAAAAATCCTTATTTTTGAATAACTTTTGTAACAAAATGTGATCAATTGAGCGATGTTTCAAATGAAAAAAAAAAATGAAAACTAATTGGAGAGAAATGTTTGTTCTTACGAAGAATAACAATCATCGCTTCCTCTTCAATTGCAGTCCTAGTTAGTGTACATTTTTAACTTTAGAAATGAGTTTAAATAATATTATATCATTAAAAAAAATCTTAAAATTTTTGAATGAACAGGAAAAAAAGGCAAACAGTAATAACAGATTTCTGGTTCATTTCATTTTAAATTAAAAAAAAAGAATGCAGTACTTAATGATTCTTGGCAACCATCAGTTTATCATTTAAGATGCTTTTTAACCAAGAACCAGTTTATGAATAAAAGATTTCTCTGTGTACAAGGGGGGAAAAACTGCATATGAACCATTTAGTTATGCAACATAATATTATTATCTAACACTACATACCCATAAATTATGATAATGTTATGGAAATAATTCTTCCATTTTTATGATCATAAATATATCAGACAAACGTAGTCTTTCAGTAAACTGGGCCTGAGAAGATCTCAGGAAATCGTCTTAAAACGACTAATTCGTAATTAATAGTTTCGTGAAAGATAGGAAATGTAAATTGGTTTCCTGCCAATCGGTTGGTTTCGAATTCAACTAATGGTTTTACTATTACATGACTATTTCTGATGCTTAATGAAATTTAATGAGTAAATCAATTAGAAATATTTTGTCTGATGTATTTATTTTTTAATTGAACAACATGGAATACAGTCTATGAACTTTGCCACATGTAATTTACAAAGTAAAAACGAAATCTGATAGAAAAAGAAAACCATAAATTTTGTAAATAAAATGCTGAAAATTGATTATTCAAATATTGTTTATTTTCAGATGGATTTAAATCTTCCTCATAAGATTGTGACGCTAAGTGAACTAGCGTTGATGGATAGAGAACACGAAGATAGAATTCAGATGCTCATTATGTGTCCCAATCATCATGGACAGATGCTCAGGTAAGAATTTCATATAAATCATATAAAAACATGCGTGGATAGGAAGAGTGTTTTCATCCTATTTATACGAAGAATGTTCAATAAAGAATGATTTTATTTTGATTTTACACACATGACACTTTTCCTCTAGTAATAGAAAGTAACTAACATACATTATCACAAAGTTAACTTGCCACGTATTCACCGAGATATACAAGTCTATTTGATTTCGCTTAATTCGATAGGCCCAAATAGAAAAGATCATGGTCTTTTTTTTCTGTTAATTTGATATTGGAGGAAAGATTTATTAGCATCTTGTGCACACGACGATTGTGACGTTGTGCTACAGAACTCCTGGCATCGCTTTCATCGGCTGCTGTAATAGGATCGCACGCTTTCCGCATAAACTCATTTCGTAATGAGCCGATTCATAGATTTTGTTTCTTCGGCCTTCTAAGATTTCTTGCAGTGTTATTTAGAGAAACAAATTGGTTTTGGAAACTGATGTTTGGAATATGAACATGACACAGTTGACCATACTGCCATCTCCTGAGGATTAAGGATTTCTTTTATTATTATCGTATTATAAGTGTGAATGAATCAGTTGTCTTATTACATTTATTTTTACATTGCTTACAGTTGTTTGCTTTTCTACTGTATTTAAAAGTTAAAACTAAGACGAGTTATTGATTCCACAGATGTTGTTCAGTCTCGAATAACAAAGGTCGTCGGAAAAAACTTAATCGAGATTTAACTGAACGCTAGTCTTCTTATTTATTAAAATAATAAAAATAAAGCGAATTGTTTATATCTATTTTGAAGAACTTCGTCATTTCGATTTGTTATAAAATATTTTCTCATTTTTCTAAATAAAACATTTGATTTTTTACAAAATATTTTGTTATTGTTGTTGTTGTAGTTCAATTACATACAAACAAGTTATTCGAATAATACAATTCAAGAGTCAAGAAATCCGAGATTCCAAAACATGTAAATAAACAAAAAGTAAAAATAATTATTTCTTCTCTCTTTCCATTTGGGTAATTTTCGTAATTAGAAAAATAAGCCTCGGCGCTTTTTCATCGGAACTTATCAAATTCTCGTCTAAGCTTTGAGTTAAACGAATGCATTTATTAAGGCCGAAGTCACATTGATTTATGTTTTCATTAACAACGGTTTTGCCTACGTTGAGATAAAAGAATCTCGGTGATGATTCACTGTTATTACTATGTTTTGATGAAGGTTCATTTAATACAGAATAAGATTACATTGGTTTCTTTGTAAGAATCAAAAGAGGTAAAATGGCAACGTCATTTGCCGATGTCAGAACCGTCCTAGAAAATAACACAAAGGAATATTCGCTGCTTTCAACTTTTTGAATTGTTGAATCCAAATCGGAAAAAAAAAAATAATCATCTCATTTCATTTTTCACAGCGCTTCTACAACAGTGGTTGTATGATACATCAATAGAGATAATAAGATAATGGGAGTAGACAAGTGATGGATCCCTTATTTATTTGAGAAATGTCTTTATTGAAGTGAAGTTGGTCCAATGTGAACATTTTGAATAGCAGCAATTCGATATCCAATAGATGCACAGAGATAACGGTCGCCATAAGATAATGGTATTTGATACCATTCCTCCAGTATACCTCTGCGAATTATGAAAAAGAAAATGAAAATAACCTGTCATTCAATATGCTGCCTTATAGGTTCCATAATATTAAGATCCGGTGACTGAGGACCTCAGGAAAGTTGCTTTGTTTCATTCTCGTGCTCTTCAAACTTTGATGCAGTTTACAGGTGGCTGTAAGTATTATTCCCTGAAAGAAGAAGAACTGTCCACATCATTGCTTTAACAATGATCTTGGAGAACATTAAGATACGTTTCAGCTGTTATATAACCTTTCAGAACGACTAGTGTTCCTAGACAGTGCCATTATAAAGCGACCCATTGCTTCAGTTGGAGGCAAACAGACAGGATGATCTGCTTTTGAAGGATGTCTTCACACATCATCCCTGAAAGACCAAATGACATGATGTCATTCTTCAATGGTCCATTTTGAAATTCTCTGCACCACTCTAGTTTTCTGTCATTGATATCAGTAACGAGAAATCTTGAGTTCTGAATAGCGAAGTATTTGAAGCTTAGACAAGAATACAAATATAAAATAAAAATATTTTATTTTATAACACTTTTTATTTATATATAAAACGGACCAACAATGGAAAAAAATAATACCATTAAATTAATTTAAATTTTTTTTTTTCTTTACAATATATGATTAAAGTTTGTTTTTTTGTGTCCTATCGATCAGCTTTAGAAGTATTTTCTTTTCTCTTTTTATTTAAAAGAGAAAGATTTCGGCAAATACTAAATAAATAATATAGAAAATGAATCTGTAGATCTTTTTCCCAATAAAAGTGAAATTTATAATTCATATGTCTCAACATTACTTTCTTGAAAATTTTCTGTTTCTATTTATTTATTTTTTTCTCATTGTATTTTGTTATTTTAGCTGTATTTTGTTAATTTTATTTCTTCTACAGTAATTGTTAGTAATTAAAATTTTTTACTGAAGAAATGAACAATGCTACTCATTTTCACAAGCAAGGAACTAGTAGTGACGTAATGCTCAGATACAAAATATTGTGTTACCTACTACGCAGCCCACACGGCTCCCACTTCTAGATGCTATTACCTCACCGCACACCCTTCACTTATTTTAGAAGGATTAAAACCTACAGAAGACTAAGAATATTGCTACCGGCGTTTGGGGCAAGTGGGTCTAAAGCCCACAATACTCCGGTGGCAAGGGGATAGGGATTTTTACGATAGGAGATTTGATCCTTCACCTGAGTGTATCTTTATTTAAACTAAACTAAGAGTCTTTGAAACGTAAACTAAAAGTTCGTGGGGAGCTGCATCGACATCGTCCCGTGTCCCACGGGTGTCACTGGGGCTTCGCTGCAGTCTTCACAGGTACTCGCTCCTCGTAGAACCCAGGGCTTCTGGACCGGCGGCAATTGCTGCGGTGAAATCGGCTGGAGATCGCTTCTCTCACAGTCGTTCCCCTTGGTCTTCGGACGTCCCTGTCGTCTTCGGTAAACGGAGCGTTTTCAACGGCCGAAGGAATTCTTCTCCCGGCGTTGACTTCCTGAAGCTGCGGCTGCGGCTTCCTCACTTCGCTCGGCAGACGGGTTACTTCTCCCGGACTGGGTAGTCTTTCGTTGCCGTAAGCCACTCGCTGACTTCGCTAGGCCTACTCTCAGCTCCGGTCCCTAGCTGAGCTCCGCCGTCTTCTCTGGTCGACTGGACTCAACTTCAATGGCTCCGGTTGGAGTCCCTATTCTCGCGGCTCCGGGGGACGGAGAGCCTACACCTGCGGCTACTGCCGCCCAAACGACTTGCTTGAATACGGCTCTGCAGCTCCATAAATAGGCAAAGGCTGCCTCGCACTCAGTCCTGGAACGGTCAACTCCTTCCAGGGATGACAGGTTGGGCGAGTCGATTCACCCGATGGGAAGGTAACCCAATCCACTGGTAACAATATGACCTGCTGTATGTCTGTTCAAAGACTAAGGTCTCGGTGTTCTTATCCAAGACACGGCTATTGAAGAGCTATTAAAGCGAATGACTTGCAAGGTTTTTGCGCCGAAACTTCTCTTTTCATCAATATTTTATGAAAATTCAGCAAACAATTAAAGGAGTCTTTAACAAGAATAAATACAAAAATATATTATTGGTGACATGTAGATTCGTGGGTGTGCACTACACATCTGACACATCCGGAATATTCGTACCTCGTATAATAGGGTGACTCAAAATGATTTGAACGATTTCAAAAATGCTCTGTAAAAATTGTATAGAATATTTCAATAAATGAATTGTACATTTAGATACAGCAACTTTGGAATTTTTGTATTCCAAATCTCATAACTGTTCAAAATGAGCACCTTTCGTCACATGACAAATGTCAACACGGTACTCAAATTCCTCCTAAACGCGAAGTAGCATGGGTCTGTCGATTGTGGCAATTGCAGCGCGGATGCGCATCTTCAAGCTGCCCAGATCTGTTGGTAAGGAAGATACAAACACCGTGTCTTTAACAAACCCCCATAAGAAAAAGTCACAGGAGTGAGATACAGGGAACGGGCTGGCCATGTCATCAACTGTTGATAGGAAGAACCCGCACGGCCGATCCACCGTTGCGGCAATTGTTCGTTTAGGTGCTGGCTTACTGTAGTGTGAAAATGGGGTGGAGCCCCGTCTTATTGGAAAATGAATCTATCACTGTCGGTTTCCAGCTAAGGCAACAACTATTCAGTTAACATGTCGAGACACAGTACGCTTTCTCCTCTCCAGTGGCAGTATGTTGTCTACAATGCCACATTGCGGATGATAGCAGAAGTTATGTATCTAACGACACTCATTCAGTTCGACAGACCCATGCCACTTCGCGATTGATAGGAGTTTGAGTACCTTGTTACATTTGTCGTGTGATGAAAGGTGCTCTTATTCATATTGAACAATTTTGTGATCTGGAAAAAAAAAAAAAACTTCAAAAGTTACTATATCCAAATATATAATTCATTTATTAAAATATTCAATACAATTTTTATAGTTAATTTTTGAAATCGTTCAAATCCTTTTGACTCGCCCTGTATATAAAACAGAGCTAATCCACGACACCAACGATTTGCAAAAGTGCGTTTTTTGTGATATTTTCATTATTCTGTCTACTTCCTGTATCTTGGAATACGCCAATGCACATCTATCCTTGAATTTTCTCTATATGTTATTCATGATAAGCATTGTTACATGAATAAACAATGCGGTTTCAGACCAATGGGATGGAAATTTAAGAAAATAGTTGGCTTAGATAAGTAAGTCATATTGGAAAATATAAAAACGAATATAGAATAACCAATGAAGCTCAACAAATTATAACATACTACTACTAATAATAAAAATAATACCGTATTTACTCGCATAATTTCCCCTTTTTTTTCATCAATATTTTGACAAAAAAAAGGGGGGTGGGGAAATTATGCGATGTTTTTCAATTTGAGGAAAAAAAATATGGTGAAAGTGTAAGGAAAACCTTGTTAAATATTGATTTTTAAAGCAAGAAATGTAATTAACAACAATTTTATTAACACGCAACATTTAAAATATAAGAAATCACATCTCAACATTTGTTTTTTCTTCAAAGTTAAGCAATAGGCATGCACGGAAGTGGATGTGCGACTGTGACGTAATTTCGTAACTCACGCAGCGCAGCCCGCCATCTTTATAGCTGCTCACTGCATGACGTCAGCATCAGCTGCCTGCTAATAGAGAACTTAACTTTATTCGCGAACTTCACGTTTTCACAAAACACTCGAAATTGTTGTACTCATTCAGAAGAAGTCTGCTCTTGTACTGACCGGGGTGGGGGTGGAATCTTCCCCTAAAGTAGCGTGGGATAGAGAAATGCGATAGTAACGGTACATTGTCGCGTCGTCGTGAGTTAACCGCCAGTCAAGGTCATGTTGGAAACGCGTTGAAGTAGAGGTGGGGAAATTATGCGATAAAAATAAAAATTGAATTTTGTAATCCACAAAAACTGGGGTGGGGAAAATACGCGATGGGGGAAATTATGCGAGTAAATACGGTAATAATAAAATGAGTCCTCAAAATTAGATATCGTGATAAAAACAATCACAAAAAACTTAAAAAGTCGAAATAATTGATCTAAAAGAATTATCTGAAAAATCGGGAAAAATCTGAGAGCCCTTCAGCTATTAGGGTTTGAAAATAAGGAATTGTCTCGTCGGTTTAAAAAAGCATTATTCTTCTGAAATAAGAAAATTAACTAAAAAAAATTATAAATGCAAAAATAAAGCTATCAAACTTTGGATTCGTATTTAACGCTTAACATAACGCTTAATAAATACGTTCTCGTTATTTATTAAAAAATTTTTATGGTTTAAAATAAAGGAACTTACTGTACTTATATTTAACACTTTATAGCAAGCTAAGGATATCTATTTCTAAATTGCTTCAGTGCCAAAACAAACAAAAATAAGTTAATTTTAAGTAAAAATATTGAAATAGAGACCCAAGGAGAAAATCTACTCTCAAGCCACTGTAAGAAAATCTAGACTAAACTGCCACCTGTCGGTCACTTTCGAAAGCTTTGGAATGAATTTTTCTCAATAGATGGCACCATTGTGCTGTCGAAGAAATTTAGAAGAGGTACAATCACATTAATGATTTCTGATTCTTTTACTTATTATTATGATTAAAACTACGAAGAAAGTATTTAAAGCATTTTAATTTAGAAAAGCAATTTAAATTTAATTTAAGTTCTTAATATCTCTTATTAATTCTTATGTCTTCATTTTCATTACGATCGTTGCGCAAACAAAGGTCCTTTTTTTTTTTTGTTATATACAATAAATAAATAAATTCAAAAAAAAAAATCTTAATTATTTTTTTTTCCCGATCACTTCAATAGAAAGCTAATAAAAATGATGTTAAGCGGTATTTAAAAATAAATAAATAAATAAAAGAAAAGAAAAATGTATTTATGTTATGAAAGGATTTTTTTTTATTGTCCGAAACATAAAAATAGTTGGTAAATGTTTGATGTTTGATTTATGGACACTGTCTTGCCTATTATATTTACTTAAATATTACAACATGTTATTTAAGTTTTTAAATAATTTATTTATTTCATTTTAAAACTAGTTGATATATCCGAACCTTTGTAAAATTTCTTTTTCCTTTTTTTCTTTTTTTAATATACACTGAAGCTCGGTTATAACGCGATCTTTCGGATCCAAGATTTCGAAGATCGCGATATAACCGCGGTATAACCGAACTTTTATTACTTCGCTTTATCAAATGTCGTATATCGCACCCTATTATCGCCCACACTTCCAAACCGACTTAAAATGGTCATTTCGCGATTACCTATATCATTCAGAGCTATGTGAGAGAATTTTGTATTTATAAATATATAAATCATTACCTTTTCAACACTTTGATGGGTTATATTAGCGAAAATCGATTTGGCGCCGCCATCTTGGCATCTTGTACAAACGACGAGTCAAGTGGATCGAAACTAGGTATTCATACGCCTATTAGATTACATGGGTTTCTTTACTGGTTGTCATTGGCAGAACAATAGATCTCGATATTCATTTTGGTTAAACGAAAAAGTTCGCGATTCTGGTATTTTTTTAAAAATATATTGTATTTTCGCATTTTCGTGACATTAGGGTGGGTATATAGTCTCAATTACTGTAAATAATAAGGAAACAAGCATATTAATTTATACCTTTGATTTGATTTTAGGCGAAAAAACGATAAATTTTGCAATTTTACAATTATACACCTTTTCCAAAATAGAAGGGGTCCAAGACCAAATCGCGTTATATCCGAATTCGCGATATAAATAACCGCGTTATAACCGATCTTCAGTGTATGTTGTTGTTGTAGTGCGTTCTCCGATGCGGAGGTACGCTCCCAAGCAAATAATTACACTGGGGTAAATACTATGCAAGGGCCCCACGTTAATTAAAAAAATTCTCAGCATTCTAATTCGTCGAGGGAGTTACTAATCGACGAATTTCTTTGATAAATCTATACCACCTCCCCCCAATCCGAGAAACGACACAACGTTTTTGTTTTATTTGTTTTTTTGGGTTGAATGATTACGACGACGATTATAACCCCTCCCATTCCTAAATCCTGCGTCAAAGTTACTCATATTTATGTTTATTTTATAAATAAAATATTTTACTATATTTTATATTAAAATTATTTATTTATTTATTTATTTATTTTTTATTAAGTATTTCGAACAGATTTCAATGACTAAAAATACAAATTCAACCAAAAAAGAACATTTTTCAGGCTTAAACCAGTTGTTGAAGTTCTGTAGACAAACATGACCATTACAAAAAGGGTAAAAAAGTTGGGAGTCATTTCATATATTTTCCAGGGTTTGTAATTAAAACTGATAACTTTTCTTACTACGTAATTTTATTCATTTTTCTACAGAATTTAGAAGCATCTGCTTTAATTCCTTTTCATGGGTCAATTTAAGTTACAAGCAGGAAACCAATACCTGAAATAATCCTTTCCATTTGACAAGCCTTGTGTAGGAAAAAGACTATGGCTAGAGTTTTACGAGCAACAAAACTATGAACTTAGAACAGAAATTACAAAGTAGTAAGTACCTGTAAGCTACACGTGGAATGAACAACTGATTGAAATATATCAAGGATTATGAGACAGATCAACCAAGGTTTGAAACTGAGTACATATTCTAATGTATGTTTTTTATTTTAACTCAGTTTATGAAGAGATGCAGGAAAACCTGAAGTAAAGTTAATTTGAAGTGATTTTTTTTTCCCCAGGTGAAAAGTAAATCTCGATATGGGATTTCTCGTTATTTTCTGCATTGATTTACGTAATAGAGTGATAGAGAATTTCTGTTACGGTCGATTCTTTTTAGTTGGCCTTATGGTCTACATTGAAAACACAGCCTATTTCTTCTTTCGTTGATTAACATCTGTTTCTGATCGTTAGCCCATAGCCTGATTAGTTTCGGTTGGAGACGGGCTTTCACTTGTGTATCTTTTATTTTAGCTTGACCTTCTGGATCCGATGCTATTATCTTAAGAACAACGAAG
>JAFIDM010014012.1:6117284-6164852 GCA_023159025.1 Thereuonema tuberculata
CCAAAATCCTACTGACACCAGCTCAGGGTGGGTTGTGAATTTTTATTCCTTTTTGTTTACAAAAAATATTAATTGTATTATCATGGAAATAATTGAAAGCCGTTTTATTGTTTTATTAAAGCTGAAATCAGGTTTTTCATTTTTAAAACAGTTAATTGCTATTACATATGGAACCAAGAAAAAATCTTTTAATTTACTGAAGAATAAATCCTTACAGTTAATTTCAAAATCATGTAAAGTTCTTGTCATTTTTTTTTTCTACAGTTTAAAACTTCTTATTTAGATGGGTTTTTTTTTGTTTGTTTTTTTCCTTTACATGTTTATTTATTAATTTTTAATCCAAAATTACATAGGATTAATCTATTTGGTTAAATATTTACTATGAGAAAATCAGATCAAAAAAACATTGTCGTGTTATTGGCAAGCTGTTACTGCAATGATTTTCTGGGGGAAAAAGTGTATTAAAGTCGTCGCGGTGAATGTTGAAACCGGAAACACATTATCATTAACTAATTTCTCCAGTATCAATGCCATGAGCTCCGCAGGAAATATCAATCTCAATTATCAAAAATAGGAAATATCACAAATCTCACATACATCTTCTTGAAATCGACGAGCAACGTTAAGAATAATTTCCCTAGCTTGACTATTGAGAACTTTTCCTCGTCGAAATGTTGAATGTGAAGCAGCGACCGCCATTTTCTCTTCTATTTGAATGTGCGCGACCGGCCAGGAAAGGAAAATCTATAATCTGCGTTGCATTCTGGGAGTTTCAACTCTGGCCGCGAAGACTGTAGCTGATTTGAATGTGAATTAATAGAATATTATTAATCTTCATTGTTATAGAGAAGCAGGATGTGGGTTTAAATTTCTGTTTGCCTATGTTACTGGATGACTAGAATTTAGTCAATAGTAGTCTAGATTAGAGAATTTGGCTATGAAATAAGCTAAATACTTATTACAGAGTTTACTCTCAGAATTTTCTAATGGTATCTAAGTGTTTCACTCATTGAGAAGCTTTAGTTAAAATATAAAGATGTTTGTTTTCCACAACAAGAGAGAAAAAAAAAAAAGAGAAAAAATCTGGACCTGTGAGAAATAAGAAGATACACTGCAATATTCATTTCCTGATACACATGTTGAACATCACTAGACTTAGACTGAATCCTTTTAGACTAGTTGATGAATCTTCTTGAACACTGGTCTTAAATGAACGACCATTATTCGGCACAATATCCTACTATTACTGGCCATTGGTTAACACGAATGGCAAGAGTCAAAGGTCTTAAAAAGTTTCAACATGTTTTATTAAAGAAAGGTATTTTCCAGCAGCAAAGTCGTTAATTTGTTTTTGTTGTCGAGAAGATATTAAGCCACATCAATATTACTGGAATAGAGTCTCTTTTCTGGGATCCGATGTCTTATTTCTGCTCCCAAACTTCGTTTTGAGGCTTGTATGTCCTTCAATCTATATCTATCCCTCGAGCACCACAAACCATCAGGCTGTTGAGTTTTTGAGAACTACTTATGTATAGCTCTAAGTGCGGACATTACTGCTGCAGAAAATGCTGAGAAAATTACTATCCTATTGAGAATATTTTGGCTTCTTTCATACCTAGGCCTAGTCGACCTTTCTTTTCACTGGCTTGTTTCCTTTTCTTTTACACTCCATTTCTGTAGACAGCGTTCTAGAGGCGACTGATGTTCTGGGACTTAGATCATGGCAAATCTACATTTTGTTCCATCTTCAACTTCACCGACGAAGCTGTTGTCGAAATAACTAAAATGCAAATCCTCTTAAGACTGTCCGAATTGTTTTTTACATTGTTTTATAAGAATGTGTAGCCGTAAGTAAAGTGTTGTTAAGTTTGCTTCACTTTCTAGAGATTTCACGGTTTTAGAGCATCTGCTCTTGATGTCAAAGGATGTCCAGTTCACGATCCGAGACTTTCAACATAAGTAGACCTCTACTGATCAATAACAGATTGACAATTGGGATTGAATAAGAGATTCTAAACGAATAATCCCGACGTCAGCTAAAATAAACCATCCACCTGTTTCTGCTTTAATTATAATAATTACCAAAGGTTAATATTTAAAGAGATATTCAGAATATCTGAATATAAAATGTAGGCAGTGATCCATTAAAAAATAGAATTGCGTCATTCATTTGATATTGCTAAATGAAATAAAATTCATTTTATTTTCTAAATTCGAGTGTTAAGCCTTCTAGATGTATTTCATAATCGAATGCTTTGTTTACATCTTCGTTGACTAGATGGAATGCTAGTTTATTGATAAATATATAAATCGAAGTTTAATTGATTCTGTCTTTATCGAATTATGATTCAAATTTAAATTACTATTCAAAATAACTAAAAAAATTGGCAAGGTTTGTTTTTCTTTCTTTCTTTTTTTTTATTAATAGTGCAGTCAACTGAATGACTCAAGGGTTGTCGATAGAAACAAAGAAAAAAAGGTGAATCACCTGAGCAGAATTGAATAAATATTGTATGAGATGAATGAAAGAAATGCACAAATTCAATCTCATGATTGAAAAAAAGATTTATTTTATAGAAATAAAAATAATAAAAACTCCTTGCAGATAACTGAAAGAAACACTCAAAGAAGATAAATATAATTTAAATTCTTTTTATTTATTCCTTGGAATTGCGAAATAATAAATATCATTTACATCTCAATTGACGTAATAAACATATATCGGTTGGTTCCATGTAACTCCAATGAACTAATTACTTTGTTAATTGGCGGATGTTTGGTTCTGAAATTAAATCAGGACAATAAAACACGTGCAATTACTAATTGGTTCAATTAAAAGCTTCCCTTATTATCGTTCTTGATTTACAAAAATGTGTAAGGATTTATATTAAAGTTACGAAATTTAGGAGCCATAGCGAAAAATGAAAATAAAATAAAATATGATTTCTCTTATCATAAATTATATTACAAATATCCAAATATTTTAATGTGGTTATGATATTTATTAAAGCTGTAGGATTACTTAGATTAATACCGAATTAAAAAACAAAGGAGCAGCCTTGACTGTCTTTGAAACGGCGTCTGCACAAAAACAGCTTAACGGTATTTTCTCTGCACATTAAAATGGAAATTTGCATTGGATGAATGTAGCTCATCTTCCAAGGCTTCCAAGTGAAATAATTACATTTGAATAAAAAGGAATAAGGGATTAGTGTTTAAACATTTATAGTTTTATTTATTTATTAGCTTTAAATTATTAAATTTTAATTAAGATATTAATGGAATTTCGATTTGAGAAAAATGAACTGTATTTTAAGATGAATTTGTGTCTTGAAATTGAAGCTATTTTAGAAAAAAGAAGAATAAAATTGATTTTTGGCTTGGCATTTTACCCTTAGGTCTAGACAATGAAGGTGAGGGTTTTACAGGAGGGAGTGGTAAAGGGGGGGTTGTGAATCATTTGCTGACGCCGTCGTCATATCCTCCTTCATACCTGAGTGGCGCTCACACGGTGGAACGGACGCCCCGAAACACGCAACCGTCAGAGCAGTAGTGTTCGTGCAACAAGGAAGCAGCAGTGCTAGTCGTCGCATCGAAACCATGATTAATTTCAACCGACGAAATTGAAACTTATCACCGACGATACCATGACCGTCAGCGACCGTCTGTAATTCTAATTTTGTTCTATTTTTTTGTTTTGTTTTTCCCTTTCTTTTTCCAAACGCTGCGAACATTTAACGAACAAACCACAAACGCAGGCTCTTGTGAAACTCGAGATCTCGTATCTGACACGTGAAAAGTGGATGAAAACGAGATAACAGGAGGAAAAAAAAAGGCCGAGGAAAACCTTTCCGAGCGACGTGTCGACTGCGATTGACGTAGGACAAAAGAGAGCTACGGGTGATTCAGTCAACGATGGGAAGCCTGAGCGTCGAACGCGTTGCTCTGCCGCTGGAGAGTCTATCGTCAAGTTATATCGACATCGAAGAACCAATCAAAGAAGATGACGATTCAGGGTCAGTGTTTATTTTGATATCAGTGATTAATTAAGAATGACTTTAAAATCACTTTATCATATTTACCTGTGAGTTCTTTTTATCTATATCAAACATCAATCAAATATTTCTATTATCTAAAATTACGTCTTTGATTTCCGTCACAAACAAATCGCATTAAAACTCTTTAGTATTATTTTTTTTTAATATATACTTTTAACTAATAGTTTGAATAGGAAGTTCTTACTCTTACCAGAAAAAGGGAAATTATTTGACCTCATTGTGAGCTTTTAAGCAAATAATTATAACTTGTAACAAATACTCATCGTTTTTTTCCACTTTCCCAATAGCCTACGTCTTGAAAAAAAAAAAAAATTACGCCTGTTTTAAATCCATGGAATTTTTTTTTCCGATATTCATGTGAAGACTATGTATTGAACAACAGATAATTGACTATTTTTTGAGAAGACATCAAAAGATATATATAAATTTTAGAAATTAAATATTCGCGTTATTAGATCAAATAATAAATTAAAAGCTTAGAACTGGGTCTGGGAAAAAGGTAGAGTATCACTAAGACGGAAGCAAACTTCAAATAAAAATTTACTTATTTAATAAGCTAATATTAGAAGTAAATTAACAGAAAATAATTTCACTAAGAAGATAAACAAATCTAAAAATTTTCGATTCGATGGGTTATCTAAATGAAGGTGTTAAATAAATTATCGTGATTTATAGATTGCTTCAAATGAATATTGAAAAGAAGAATAAATTTATTTAAATTTATTTAATTTAATTTTGAAATTTAAAATTGAAATTGAAGAGGTTTTAGGTAATATTTAAAGCAAAATTATTGTTTCAATCTCCGGAATATTTAAAATAAAATAGTTTATGTCTGAGTTTAAAAAATAGTTTCATTAATAAGACTTATATAAAATCTCCAATAATAGATACTTTTCAGTATTTGTTAATGTATAGCATTTAGTTCGATTTTTGTACATCGTAGTGCACTTAATAATCGTTCAATCGCTTAATGTCAAAGAGTTGAAAAAAACCAAACGAACTACAAAGATCTGATTACCTCAAGTTTGTACTTTGGTTCAACACGTACGCATTTATCTGTAATATTATCTAAGCTATTTCATTTATTGCAATGCTCTCTGTACGGCAGATGTTTCCAATATTATAAACAGAAAACACATTTACATACACACACATTTTCTATATCAACTGAAACATATTCTTAATTTTATTTATTTATTTATTTATTTGAGATTTTTCTTTCCTTTATGTAACAAATAGTTTCGTCTATTTTATTAAACATATAAACCAACGATTTCTAAACTTTTGGATTTCACAGACCGAATAAATTAAAAATAAAATAAAATAGGGATCGATGTAAAGACTGCCAATTCTTTGATTATTAAGTGAATTCTAAGATAAATATATATAAATAAAATATTAAAAAGAATGCTGAAAATAATTAGTTTTAAGTAAAACTCTATTTTTCAGATGCTCCATTTTTGGGAAGCACTGTTCTAAACTATTTTCCTTGAGAATAATGTAAAAATTATGGAAGTCAGTAACTTAAAAAAAAAATACATTTAATTTCTAGTAATTAATGGGAGTAATATTCGTTGCTGTAAGGCCTCTGATATTTTATATACATTTTTCTAACATAAGCCAAACTGAAAAATCAATTTTTGAAAGTCAGCATAATATTATATAATATTGTTAAGAATAGAGCTGCTATGTTTAAAAATTGTTTTGCGCCATTTACTTGTGGGAGGTTTACCTATCCAGGCTCTCGTTGTTTCTTAATACCTCCTTGGCTTCCCATCACTTAAGTGGTTATTGGTTTACTACTGACGCTCTTTCAAATTCATATTATCCCACTAATAAATTTATTAGTGCTCTTTATTTCTTTCTTTTGCATTTCTTTTCATAAACCTAAGTGTGCTTGATTAATATTGAAATTCATTTGATGTGAATGACTGCTTTTTGTGGTTTGTTGTATCTTTCATGTTTAAATATAAAGGCAATGTTGGGGGTGTCGCATCAGCTGCTGCAAAAGTAGTTCTTGTTTGACTGAATACGTGTTACTGTGGAAGTATTTCAACAGACGTTTCACCACCTGTTGGAAGGGTTCGACTCTATTCAATGCTATGACGACATTTACGTCAGTGATGGTTTGAGCAGCTGTTGCTTTATAGGTTGGGTTTTAAGGGTGATTGAAAAAAAAGAAAAGAATGGTATAAATTATGTGTAGGAAGGTGGAATGAATATGGCTCAAGCTTCGTAAGTTTTCTTTGGTTGACTATGACATTTTTACTGACTACATCCAAAGATCAAAATGGACTCGTTATGAGTTACAGGAGGTTGCAGATTAGAAACTTCAAACTTCAGGAATGTGAAGTAGCCTATAGTCATCCAAAGTAATTTCGAATCACGACGTGAGTTCTCATCTCAGCTGTGATTTTCATTCCGTCATTCTTTACGAAGTCCGAGTTCCATTAATCTCATTTTTATGAAGATCTGTATTTAACCACGTTTTACATATAAATATTTTGATTGAACGCGACTAAAATATTCAGGACGGACGCAATACGGTTTAGCAAGGCAAGCAAGGCAGGGGACGATAGCCAATAGTTGTCCATCATTTGTCTGACACCTATCTTTTTAGAACAAAAGCATCCCGTGGTCTAAAGTTGTCCAGCATTTTATTTATTTATTTATTTTAACTGGAAAGCATTCTATAGTCCGATAAAGAGATGTAAGGCTAATCCATATTAAAAGTAATGGAGAGAAGGAAGGACTGCTATTTGTAACTTGTAAGAGGAAGTCAAAAGTCCTAGCGCCGGCCCATATCCCTAAATCCAACATGGCCGTTCCAAATTAAAAAACTGACAATTTCCATAATCTAATAAATTTAAAATAAAACAAATACTGTATTTAGTTGATCTTTGTTTCGAACTATAATCCCTACTAAATAATAATAATAATAATAATAATAATAAAAAAGTCGGAATGGGTGTTGTTGTTTTTAACAGGGACATAAGTAGTTATTGTTTGGAAGAAGGAACTTGTCTAATTGTGTGTTTACCCTTTATCTCTAATCTGTTTCTGATTTCCTTGTTATGAAAACGACTTGAATCAAAAGATAAACTTGTTTTCATATCTATTCCTAAAGTTGATATGATTTTGCAATATTTGCTTAATATATTTGACAAGAAGCGATCATTGTTTCATCAAACATATATCAAATAAATCCGACTTATTAAATTTGACAATATTTCAGAATTTAAATTTGACTTTTTAGACATTTGAAAAACTACTTTTTCACTGGAGGACTGGTGATAAGTGATAGGAATAGTGGTCTGATTTGAGCTAGTTTCTTTTTCAGATTCATTCTTCAGATTCAAAATCTTCTTTATTGTTATACTGTAGTCAACTGAATGCTCTATCCTTATAACTGTAAAACCGAGAGCCAAAAACTGCAAATATAAAAATAGCAAAATTTTATGTAAAAAAAAAAAAAATTCTTCATTCTTATTAAGTTCAAAAGCTGTTGAATATAATAAGAGAAATCTAAATCCAAATGATGAATGAATTTAAATCCAAAACTACAATTTTTTGATAATCACAAAACTTTACTTGTTTCTTTAATTTACGCTATGCTAACAACAGTAGATGATGATGGTAAATTAAGAGTAAGAACTACTTAAGAACTTACACTTTATTTTGTTTAATCATCCATTAAAAGTAGTTTTAGAAACCAAAAAAACATTACTAAATTAAATGTAAGCAATTATAGAAAAAAAAAAATGATTTGTCCGATATTAAAAAATTCAACTCTGAAATAAATAAAAATTCAACTTTAGAAAAAGGATTATAAAATAACTTTAATTTGTAATATTTAAAGTCAAACTTTAACTTTGTTGTGTTAATCTCTTAAAATCTGGAAAAAGAGTTTTTGTGCCTGGAATTTGCTAGAAATTGTAAATCATCCGCAAAATGGTTGAGTCATTTTAGACTTCATTGCATTTTTAATGAAAGGTTTTTTGCTTATGGATTTGCTATAAGTCAATAAAGGGTTGAACAAAAGGGAAAAATAATAATCGAGTCTCTGTCTGCTTTGAGAAATCGTTCTATTTGTGTTTTCCAATGGAAAGGTTTATTAGTGGTTTTTCGTACGTGATTTAGTCAAGTTCATAGAGCGGGTTTCAAGGAGCAGAGGAAAACTGCAATTTCGGCCTCCAAATCCTGTTATTAAAATCTCATGCCAAGTTTTGTCGGTTCCCCAAATCAAGCGTGTGAATTGGTATAGATAGAATTGCTTTTAAGTAGATTCTAGATAAAGCGAAAATAAAAAAAAAAATATTGTATTGCGAAGGACGACGTCATATTAGAAAGATAAGCCGGAAACAAAAACTTCATGAAAAAAAAAAAACTTAATCCAAACAGAAAATGGCGTCTATACTCCGTTCCACGAAAAATATGAAAGAATTTGCTATTTGTGTAATGATGCGAATAAAGCGGTCATATAATAGATCTGATTTACTTTTGTGGAGATTATTTACAGGGAAGACATTAAATGTACATTCGCAACAATCAAACTACGTACTTTATAAAAACTTTATAAAAAAAGTGAATCTGAAGCTATTTCTTTCTTTCTTTTTAATTAAATGGTAAAAATTTTCAATTGGTTTTCATCAATCAGGATTTCTTTGAATAGTTAAAGTCTAGAGATAAATGTTTTCTTCTGACTTCCTTCGCTCAGATTTTTTTTTTCTTACAATTCCGAATTTCGTCGTGGATTTTCACTCAAAAATGGAAAATTCCAGAACTCCGTCCAACAGGATCATAAGTCAAAGTTGAGGCAAGTTTAAAATCGTTATTTAAGGAGGAAATTTATATAATTTATATAATACTAACTGCGTAATCAGTCAAAACTTTCAGATATAGAATATATTTTAATTTAATCATGGAAAATAATAACAAACTTAAAATTAAAAAAAAAAAAAATGCTTCCAATTGGTAACCAAGGAAAGGTTCTTTAAAACGTTATTTATTATTAGTTTATTGTAAATTACAAAAATAGATGATATCTTGTAGGGTTATATTCCTGGGTTCTTATTCCCATACTTATTGTTTCGAATGTGAATTTCTGTTTTCAATCAAACTGCTTCAGAAAAGATTGTAATCTATTACGCTTGTAATCCCGAAAAGCTGCTTGTAAATAGCGATGCACAATTATTTAATGTTCAATTCTGAATTACTTAATATCTTGTATTCTACTTTTATATTAAAGAATGTTTAACTATAATTGATGTTGGCTTTTCTAAAAGGGCTGTTTCTGTTATCAACTTTAGCTTTTCGGTTAGTGTTAGTGCAAAAATTCTGCTTTTTTTATCTTTTTTTTTTTTTTTTATCAGTCCAACTGTACTCACGGAATAACACCAATAGGACGTTTTCATCCTATTTGTTATTTAGGCAAATCTATTAAACTTATCATTCAATCCCGAATTTAAGCTATACTGGATGGAAACTAAGGACCATAAGTTTAATTTTTCGATAAATTTTCCAAAGTTAATGATCGGAACATTTGAATAACAGAAAGCGAACACATCTAATCAAAGCCACCTGTTTTTATTAAGGGAAAAAACTGATGGGGAAGGAGAATTCGAACTTAGTTTCTGATGAGACTCAGTCGGATTCTCTTCCCTTTTCCAAATTATTTTCTTCAAAATAATTAATCATCTAATGACGATGGCTAAGATAAGATATAATGATTGTAGGTGTTTTCTAAAGCTATATTTCTATATCCTAAGTAGCTCATTGTAAAACTTCATTTCAAAAATTTACCCAAAATATTTATATAAAGAAATGCAAAAACTCATCAATTAATTTCTTAAAAAATCAATCAATAGGTTTAACCAATAGAGCACCGTCTACCTTGAATCGTCTTCCACTGGCTTTACTTTTGAGGTCAATGGAGTTCAATGGCCACACATACTTGGATAAAAGTGTTTTGATGTACTTTCAATGCAAGATCGATTGATGACAGAAAGAAAAAAGTGACTTTTTCTAGGTCATGGCTGTGTTATATTGACATCATTACTTCTGTCAACAAACCCCACTTGCCCAGGATTCAAACAAGATTGTGTTTTTTTATCCTATTGTATTTCCACTTCCTTGTCCCTGTAAAACATTTTCATAATCGAAATACGAAATGAAGTCATTATGATTTTGTTTTCCATTGATTAGAACTATTATTATTATTATTATTAAAATTAGGAACTATTTTATTTTAGTTTCAAATTCAAGGGTGGAATAAAGAAAACATTTTACTGATATATTCTAATATGTAATTCAAGTAGATAGACAGAAATGTAGCAACTTCAGTAATAAAAACGAAAACAAAATAGAATATCAATATAACACACAGAAATATTAATACAAATCAAATATTAAAAGATAAAAAAAAGAAATATTTATTATATTTGGCAACAAATAAATGTTGCATTGTTTCAAATCCTATTTCCAACAATTTTACTACAAATAGTTATTACAGCAAAATGATATAAAAAAATCAGGTAAAATTATTGCTATTTTTATATAATATTAAAAATTAATTTTAAATTAAAAAAGAATTTTTAGCTTTAATATTCTTGAAAACGTGTTTCCTAATACTTGAAACATACATTGGTAAATTTACTAACTGCCAAAGTTTGTTAATTCAATGTTATTTCTAAAGGAATGTTTTCAAAAGCTTTATTTCTTACATCATAAGTAGCTCATAGTAAAACTTCAGTATTACACACCCACTGCATTTCCATTACAGTCGGATACATTAAATTATCAAATTAGTTATTTGTTTACTTGTTTTGATAAATCTCTTTCTCAGATTCTTTTTTTATATGTATTTAAGCCTTTAAATAAGTAAAGTGAAATTTAAAATATTAATATATTATTTAACTAATTAATTAATTTAAACACTGAGATTTATAGAAGTTAATATCTACGTCGAATAAAACCAGATACAGAGTTTGAAAGAAACATAATGTGTTGAGATACCTTCCTCTATTCCTAAGTTTTAAAAGTGAAATTAGACGTTTCTACAATCAGATCAAAATCAATAACTAATTAACCGAAATTCTGATTAATGCGATTTTAACATTTTACAAGGAATTCGAGTTCATTACAGGAAAAAACAAACAAACGAAAAACCAATCGTTCAGTTATAAATATTTATTTACAGAGTCTATGTATTTATTTTTTTCATTTTATTTGAAAATATGTGTATATTTTTGTTAATCATTTGTGTTTGTGTGCAATGTAATAAAAATCTTTCATTTAAAACGTACGAAATGTTTTAATTCTTTTAAAACATATTCAAATGCTTCTATTGAAAAATGTTTTATGTTTACTTTTTCAATGATTTTTTTCTCTTTCGCAATATTATTCTAGCATGGAGTAAAAAATCAACACATTCTTAAGAGATCAATAATTTATTTTTATTGTTGCAATGAGTGATTTAAATGATATTGATATTTGCTTTGAATGAATTTTCTTAAATTCCGTTCTAAAAAACACTCCATTTCAATTTCACTTCTTTTAATGGATGTCATGAGCCCAATACATCAAGTGGTCAGGAACTTGTCTAAGAGTTGTACGAATTTATTTTATTTTTAGTTGAATAATTTAATATAATCCACAGTTTATTTCACAGCTCGTTATTTATTAACGTTGAATTTAATGGGAGGCAATTAAATGAAGGGGTTGTTCTACTGCTCTGACCTTTGGGTCATTAGTTTCATGGGAGTGTAAACATCTATGTGGGTGTAAGGTGGTCATGGTTCACCTTAGCTTAATATAACAAGAACAGTGATCCAGAAAAAAAGAAAACAGTTAGACGAGGTCATTGTCAGAATCACTGGGAAAACACCACCACTATCACATCTTAGTTCCTTTTTTTTCCCCTTCTTATTACTGTTATTTGTTTCCTTAATGTGATTCTCGAGATATAGAACCAGTTTCAACCAAAGTAGTAATCTACTCTTTAGACAGTTCACCATCCACGTTACTTTTCCACTACGAAGCTTAAACAGTGAATAACAGTAGTTTATTGAGTTGTCGTTAGTTAAATCAAGTAGTTTATTATTTCACGGAAAACAACCTAAAGATAGATATTTCGAATATAGGAATTGTATCCATATGATAATTTTGAAAAACAACAACCATTTTTTATACTTTGCAATTCAATCTTAACCAGGGTGTCCAAAGGCTGTTATTTTGGATGGGCCAAGTTAAGGAACCGACCTCTAGCAACCCCCCAAAAAAACAATGTCGTTTTGAAAATTTCGTGAGGGGGGGGAAGCCAGGTCTTCTTAGTCGACCATCTAACCAAAAAAAACAGCAAAAAGAAAATAAGCTTACTCTTCACATTTTCGAGATTTCGCGTGGGGGTAGGGGCGTAGCCTTCGTAATACTGTACCTACTGTTCGGTATATTACGAAGGCTACGGTAGGGGCCTCCACCCTCATTCTATTACGCTACAGGTCTTAATTATCAATTTAAGAATGGTTAAAGTTTCTGTTAAGTCCCTAATTAGATGAATTTCTGGTATAACTGGTTTTTTTTTGTTTTGTTTTTAAGGTTAATTAAAAAGCACTATTTTTTTTTTATTATTATTTTGTTTTTTCCCTGTGAAAAGATCATGTCCATACATTGTTTCTATTTCTTTTTCTAATTTGTGTCAATCATAAGAAAATTCAAAAAGATTTATTATTTTCATTTTGTAATTTCTAAAGAATGTTCACTGATTTGTTGACTCTAATAATTCTGCAGCCAATGGAATTGATTTCGATTGATAAGTTTAGGCAACATGAAGTAGGCCTAATAATTTATTCCTATTTCTGTATTTCCAAGGATCCAGATTATGTCAATGTCTTCGTAATATCAGCCGATTTTATTGAGTTAAAAGGAAGTTAAACAGAGAAGCCATCAGTTCAAAGATCTTCAAATTGTTCTCAAATGAATAAAATTTTATTATTTTTCTGGCAATTGCACAAGTCTTTTGAAGATAAATTTTCACCTCTTCTTTTGCTTAAATAACTCCTTACATTACAATAAATATTCATCAAGGACAATCGCCAACTCTTTACATTCATCCTTTTGAGAAAAATTTATTTAAATTCTTAAATAAATTCATTTATTTTATATCTGTAGTAAGTTTCTTAAACCACTCAAAAATCTCACTTCAGGGTCCTTTTACTGCGTCTCTCTTCATCAGATAATGTGGTAAAGATACATTAACATAAAGATACATTAACCCCTAGGAAAGAAATCCGGTACCCATTCTATTGAGGGCTGGATCAAGACTAACCTAGAACCCGTCTGGAGGAGTGTGGAGAAAATCCCTGATCACCGCCGGGTAATGCACCCGACTCCTTCGGCCCGCAGTCAAGCGCCTTACCACTTGGCTACCGGACCCATGGCAATAAGATATTATTAAACATTATTACAAATTCCCTCCCACAACATCGTTAGCAGGTTTTTTTTTACTACTTAAAGCGACTTTTAAAAGAATATATACTTATAAATTAGTAATATGTTTATGATTGAAAACGACAACATTTCTGAAGAATTCTGGAAGATACGGTTGGTGGGATACAAATTCAGAACCACTGCTCTACACCACTTACGATTTTTGTGCTGTTATGTAATAATATCTAAAAACGTATATAACAATTGAAAGATAAATGGCGTTGGTCCAACAGCCTGAGCTTTGGAAAAAAAAATGAATCCAATTTCCTGTATTGAAATTGATCCGCAAGTAACACGTGTTGTGTGTCCTTGGTTTCTTTGATGTTGTCAGTTTTAGTGAATGAATGAAAGCGTACTTCCTTCATGTGCACAGGAATTCCGAACACCTGTTGTTACGTCTGACAGGTAATACTGAGTACAGGAAGAAACAGACAACAATAGAGCTTGGAAGGTACCTCATTTTTAAAGGAGACTTTTTATTTGATTATTAAATTATTTATTTTGAAAGGAAAGATATTTCGAATATCCAGAATATCTCAACATTATATAGAAACCACTTATATTTCTTAACACAATAAGTATCTACTTGATAGGCTAAAGACAAAAATATTAATCCTTGTGATTTCATTGAATTTCATCCGGTTTGAAAATGTATTTCAGAATAAGCATATTACATTTTCGAACCAACCAGTATTTCACAAGAAAAGTTATTAGCTTAAAGAATAAAAAATTTTAAGGGTAGAAATAATTCTTATTCCCCAAAATCATTTAAAAAAACAGCTGCACTGATTGAATTATTGACGATTTCTGGTTTTTTATAAATTTCAAATCAAATAAGAAATTTGCAAAGTTTTAATAAGTCTTGAAATTTAATTATTTTACTTAAATTGATCATTTTCGAAGTAAAATTATCTCTTAAAGATTGACTGAGATAATAAAGAATAAATACTATTTTACGTGTACTGAACATAATTTCAATCCAAAATTCGAGCCGGTACACCTGCTTAATTTTACAAAAATTGTTTAATCAATAAGAAATACACGACTACAGTTTCAATTGCAGAAACGAGCAATCTTTTTCAAGTTAAATAGAAACTTGAAAAAGATTGCTCGTTTCTGCAATTGAAACTTTAGTCGTGTATTTCTTATTGATTAAACAATTTTTGTAAAATTAAGCAGGTGTACCGGCTCGAATTTTGGATTGAAAAAAAGAAATTGACTGAGATCATTTTACTTTTTTTTCCGATTAAAAATAGATGAAAAGCAATGATTAAATTCTTTTCAAATAAAGCTTGAATCTTTTAAATGAGTGAATAAATAATAAAATTAATAAAAGTTGTAAATAAAGCATTCAAACTTAACTTTATTTACAGTTCTGTTTGTTTTTCATTAAAAAAAAAAAAAAGCATTTCATGAATATATCATGTTTTAATCGTAAAGTTCCGAAACTTCTTTTTTTAATAAATGATAGTATTTTTTTGATGGGTGGGTACTAAACAAATAAACAAATAAAAATAATTTGGCAAAATTTTTACTCAAACACTGATAATTTGTCTTCGAAAACTAGAACTTCATCTTTCAATTGTGTGAAGAAAGACATGATTATGAAATCTTCGTAATCAAAGCAAAATGAGGGTCACCTCAACTATTTAACCCTTTCTTTCATTCACTTGGGTCATATTTTCTTTTTATTTATTTGTTTACTTATTTATTTATTTGTTACAATAACTTGTTGTGGTTAAGAACTTTTGAGTGAATATCATGAAATTCATGGAATACTCTCCATTCACTTACACCGTAGTTAACTATCAGTTTGGGAATTCAGGAGAAACACGAGTGTAACGCTTCTAAAAAAAAAATACAATATTCTTTTTTAAGATTTAAGAAAACCTTCATAGGATGACTGAAGTATTAAATTAAGCGGAAATAGAAAATCATGACAACACTGATTTTCTTTTTTTATTGTTTGAACAAGCGACAAGATAAAAAAAGTTGAGTGACCTCCTTTCCCAGGAACTTTCTTTCTAAAAACTTCTGCTTCGGTTAGTGACGGAACAATTGGATTTTGCTGACTATTAGTAGTTTTATTATCGCTTTGAAACACTGCTTTCGTATCCTTCAGTTATCTGAGAAAATGTAATGGAAATGGTTTTTCTAATCTCTGTACATTTCGTTCTATCCTATTTAAGTCCTATCAAGAATTTTTAACATATTTTGAAAAACATTCAATTGGATTCATGGCTTAAATTAGAGAAAAACAAAATCAAAATGAAAAATATTTACGTAGAAGATCAGTCAATAAAAATGTCGATATTTCGGTTGGTTGATACCGGATATTAAGGAGAAATTAGTAGAGCAAGAATAAAAAACACAAACATTAAAAAATTATGTAATAACTTTAAACGAGTTTATCTGCAATTGAAATTTATAATTTTGTTGATCTTTTTTAATACTTTACATTGTACTGAGAATCTAGAAATTCTTTTTGGCAAGATAAAATTTACAAGAGAAGACTTCAGTTTCAAAACTTGGGTGATTGATTTATTAGAAGTAAATGATTATTATTCTCATTGTAAACACTATCAAGCGATCTACAGAAAGTGATCTATATTCAAAGCCGAGAAGACACCTACCATTCATCAGCAATTCTTCAACAATGTATTGGACCCACTGTAACAATATACAGCCAATCCTGGCTTGGAAAAGTCTTCTTAATATGAAAATTCGCTGATATGAACCTTTTGGGTTTTTTTTTTGTTTTTTTGCAGATTGGTTTTTAGCTTAGTTTTTTTATAAATCACCATTATATATTTATTTTGCAGTGTAGCAGATAGCAATGAAAAATAACCCTTGAAAAACAATAGACTATGTAAGAAAAAAAAGATAATATACCGGTCCTATAACAAATACTACATTGCATTCAAACAAAGAGCTTCACAGTGATTTTTGTCATTGAAATTGTGAGCAGTGGGAAATGTCACGAATACAAGCAAACTTTCGTCTCGTGCGCAAATTCATACAATTTTTTTCCCCTTCGTTATGGGAAATATCCTTCGTTCAGTGGAAAGCAATAGAAGCTAAAAACAAATCCTTCGATCTAGCCAAACTTCATTGACCGAAGGTTTAGCAAGGGATGGCTACTATTATTACTAAGAAGTGCTCTGGAACAAACGAAGAAAATGGATTGAGATTGAAGAGAATAAAATCATTTACGCTTTTGTGTGAAGAAGAAAAAAAAAATCACTGATGGCCATTAAAAAATATAATCTCAGTTACACTCTAATAAAAGTATCTTACAAATAATAATCTGAATAACAATACAAATCGAGAAAACAGATTATACTAACTACAATATTTATAACGTTCAGATTTAGTTCAGATTTCTGGTATATGATTTTCCGAATTTTATTTTCCAAGCAATAGATAATTTGTAATGTTACTCTCTCTTGTTTTGATTCTATTGAGTACTGCTTGAATCGTTAAATACAAGCAATGTAACTCAGTCGATTGATTGATATTTCTTCTTATGACTCTGATGAGCCCAATGATAAACCCCAGTGATCGTTGTTAATATTTATAGGATTTGTGGATACTTAGCAACTTAATTTTGCTTAAATTATTACTGAGACTTTTATAAGAGGTCTTAATTATAAAACATTCCTTATAACGAATGGGCTTAATTCGAGTTGTTATCTCGATGTGCTGCTGAAGGACTTGAGAGGGGATTAAGGTATTATGAGACCAAGAGGCGTGACATTGCTAATGGTGGTCTTTTATTGTTCTCGAATGCACTAGAAGATTTGGAGGTCAACTGTTGTGGCAATAACACACCAACCAATCATACCCAACACTTCATCTATACGAGGCGTTATTGGTGTTTAGTGACATACTTCGTACGAGACAGTTATTGTTACGTTCAAAAGTAGTCCAACTGGCAACAATGTACTTTTTATGCTTTCGTATTTCATTAAGAGATCTGGAAACGTTTTGACAAAATGATGGCAAGTGGTGATTCTATGGGTATTATGTTAATTACGACTCAACTGTGCAAAAGCTTTCATATGCATGGTTAGGTTGGTCGTTTGCACAAATGAAAAAATGGAGAATAACTGTTGTAAATTTTTGTTCAATAAATCAATTAAAAAAAAAAAGAAAAAATTGTTGCATCTTTAACTATAGTTTCCAATCTTAAGTTCTGGAATAAGAGTGAGTGATTGACACATGTATTTAATGTCTTAAGTTTCACAGAAAAGGTTCGACGACTTCAGTAGCTTGATTTGATTTTAGATGATAATGAAATGTTTGTAAATTGGGAACATTGTTAATACCGTAGAAAAAAGAAAACTGATTGACCTACAATAGTCATAAAATCGGTATTCGCCTCTCAATAAAGTAATTCTTTTCTTTGCAATGAATATTAGACAGTTCGAACCTCATTTGAAGTTATGATCATTTTTCCAGATTTTTGACTGTTTTAGTGAAACAAGGAAAAAAACAAAAAAAAATTGGAAAATTTCCTAATAAAAGTCTTTTCTCTTTTTTTATTTCGATCTTTTAATCATAAATCTTTTTAAATTTAGCACTGTTAAATCTGTACAGAATAACCACAAGAACTGCAGCACACAACATAATGAACTTGCCTAAAAAAAAGCAAGATTCTGTAAAAAAAATGGATTGAAATATCCACTTTAATGTTTTTAAATTATTTTTCTTTAATTTTTTTGTAAAGCTAATCTATAATGAAACTACTGTATAAATATCTAAATTGACTCACAAGATATTTTTATATCTATAAAGAAGGAAGGAAGAGATATTAATTTTTTTACATTTTCAACTTTTTCCTGATTAACATTTGTATTTGCTTTCGCTATTTTGACTGATATGAATTCTCTGTTCAAAACCACTGTTGATATGAACACGATTTCCACTTTATCTCTAAACTTCATAAATTTAAAGAAGTTTCAAAGCTAATCTGTTTCCACAACTGATGAATTTTAGAAATGAAAAATTTCCAAAGCACATTTAGTTGAGGATAAGATTACTAATGATAAATACAACATTGTACTAATAAAATTCTTTTGAATTCTTTTCAGATTTTACTGTCAGGATTGTGAAACGGCCGTGTGCAATTTGTGTACTGATTTAGAACATCATAGTCATTTAACTCTTCATCTGCAGGATGCCGTCGAAGAACAAAAAGAAGTCCTTCAAAATCTCTTGGACAAAGCTTATTCTCAGGTCAGTTAAAAGTATTCATAAAAATAGTTGTACCGTAACAGTCCTTACAACTATTTGCTTTTCATAGTCCTTGTTTGAATTGATCCTGAGCAACCTTATTCCTTTTAAAATTCCCTTGTAACTATTGTAAAATGACTAAGAATGTAAGGTTTCTTCTAGTTCATTCACATTATAGCGAATACTTACATAACCTTGCGATCTTACCGTGTGTTTGCAGAGTTCGTCAGTCAGTCAAGTTAAAATTTTGTATGTTTCAGTTTAAAAAAAAATCTATCCAGAACATTGGCAGTTATCTTTATATGGTGGAATGAAGTAACATAATGATGAATTTAAGTTTTGGGATCGTTATTAGTAATTGTAGGACATTTTATTGTATTTGCATGTTTAGAAACTGTTATCTGTCTTCAGTGACTCTGGTATCAGTTGATCATTATCTTTTAATTTCATTTGTAGACACTTCATTATTTTCTCTTTTAAATACGTCAAAATCACTCTAATCTCTCCTCTACCATAGTAGCAATGGAATTCAACTACAGTAAGTCAAATATAAACATGTTTCCATCTTCTGTTTGCTTGATTTCGTGTCTAAGGAAACAAATACAACATTGCGCCAATTAACAATTATAAAATAGATATCATAGATCTACAAAAACTAGAAGAAGAGAAAAATTTAAAAATCTATAAGCATAGATTTTCTTTTGTAAAGCAACAAAAACAAAACAAAAATCAAGTAAAGTGGATCGAAGTAAATCAAAATGAATCTTTATAAATAAAGATAAATAACAATAAACAAAGAAAAGATAGGAATATTGTCAAAGAAAGCAAATGCAATAAATAGAGATAAAGAAGATGTTGATGACTGAATAAGTAAAAATATAAAAAAAAACAAAATATCCAACGAAACTAATAAATGGTAAAATAGAACTGAAGTATCAAAAAAACATTTAAATTTGAAAAGAAATATTCAGCTTAACGAAGACGTTAAATAAATGGCATTAAAGTCGATTAAAACAAATGATCTTCTATATTTAAATAAGAATATTATATTTAATATTTGGGCTGATGAGTCCGTAGCAGGACGAAACGGCCGTTCCCAATTCCTTCCCGTAACCTAAAATCAGAAAGGCAATTTCTTCTTATGTTCAAGTGCTGTTTTCTTTTTCTTATTCAAATATTCCCCCAGCACGTTAAATTTCTTTACTACTTCTATATTTAAGAGATTATATTTTAAGTATCCATTTCTGCATTGGCAGTTGGACTGAGCTACATCTTATTTTATTTCTAAGCTTAAACAGACACACATTCAGAGTATTGATACTTTTAATTAGACTATAATAAACTTTTAAAAAATAATACTTTAACATTATCGTTTGTAATTAAAATTAAACATCGTTTGTACTTCACATGCACTAGAGTAGCTAATCCCTATCCTTCTTAACTGCTTTATCTCTTCCAAGTAGGAGTTATCTCGGTCTTTTTCTCCGTTTTGAAATCATAAAAAAGCTAGTATTTGTTGAATTCCCAAAGTATACAAATTGAAGCCGAAGGATTAAACATGTCATAATTAATCCACATCATTAAAACTGTCCAGTTGAGTCATTTTTTGTATTTTTTATTTTTATCGTGTAAAAACAACCTTGCATTTTTTCTTCACTGTTTAAGCAAGGAGATTAAAAGAAATATTCAACTAAAATATGAATGATAAAACAATATTTGAAAGATGTTTTTATACTGGAAGGTGCTAATTCAACAATAATGAAAACAGTAAATTTATGAACTCACCATCCAATTTTAACGTAATAGGTTACCTAAAATCACAGAACTGATGTTGAATTTTATCGGATTTTTTTTTTTTTTTTTGTATTTTTTTTTTCTAATGTTATATTAGTAACTGCCATGATAAAAAAATATGAATCACAATATTATCTCATGATTCATGGAAAAGCCATTCTAATTAAAATACCAATGTTAGTTCAAATTAAAACAATGTCTAAAATCATAATAACGATTGATATTAAACCGAATTATTATCAGAAGCAAAAACATTGGACTCATTGGAAATCTCGAGCTAAAAATTTAAAAATGGAGAATGAACACTTCGGTATTTACACGAATTCACTTTCCACAGAGCTTCAAAGTTCAAATAATCCGATATTGTGGTTGAATAAAGATTTTAAAATTTCAGTACCACTATTCAGGATATTATTTCGTAGTAATATTTAAACAAAACAAAAGAACAAATACATTTTCCACACCAATCCATAGATTTGTTAAGGGAAATGGGTTAGACTGAATTAAACCTGTCGTATAAGTCCTTCTAAGCTATTTAGAACAGTTTAAACCTTTGTAGTTAGGTCTTACGAAATTTTTATCTAATTGACCCCATCTTCCATAGGATGCCTTCATTTAATGCTACATCGGAATATTTTAGTTACTATCGTTACATCATCGTAATCACTATCGGTTTTTACGTCTTATCATACCTAAAAAAATGATTGCAGATATCATTTTTTAATATCAATTATCATTTGATATCTCCTGCTAATATATGAATTGGTTCCATTCTGTCTACATTCGACTCATTGACGGCGTCAAGGTAAGTTGGTGATTTCTCGAGTTTATTCCAGTAGAATTCGCCTGACATCGCTGTCTGTAGCCAGACTTTGTAGTAATTGTCATGGAGGACTGACGTCTTTACAATTGATCGCTTCCTGTTTGAGAAAGAGGGCTTTTGTGAGGCTGCTCTGTATGTGAATTGCGTGCCATTCTCGAGTACTTCCTTCATTTTGATCATTGTTAAAGACTCTAATCACCATATTTGAATAGAATATCCGAAAATACGAGTCTGAATCTGAATGAGAAATTAGTTGCCCAAAAAATAAACTAAAAAAAAAGCCCGTATAATAGCTTTCAAATTGACTAGATTGAAATGTAATCTTTTCTATGTTTTTCTCCGCAATTTTGGGAAAATTCTGTATTTCGTCGGGAATACATCGCGAACTCTGATCACTAAACTGGGATTGAGATTTTAGATAACTATCAGTTTTCTTATAATTGCAGTGAGGTTAGTTCGGTGTTTACATAATAGGCCTACATCTCAAAAAACTAATTTGTCAAGTAATAAAACACATGTAATCGACTGACTTTATAGTTTCCAAAGCTTTTCGCTAAAAATTATCTTCTGAACATTTAGTAACATTTTAATTGGGTCATTACTAAATGCAGCTATATTCACGTGAGGTGACCAACGACCTAGGGGATGATATTTGTAATATCCCCCCCCCCCCCCGAAACCTAACTACGAGGTTGTACGAAACCTAACTCGTATATTTAGTTTGCGAAATTCACTACGTTGTCTAACATCGCAAACAAAATAGTCCCAATTCAGAATTATAACAGAACTGTTAAAAACCGTGCACTTACAGCATCCTGAATCATTGGTTCGCATTTATATCAGAAAATGAAAGTCGTACTATTGTTCTGTTTTTAATTACACAGAAAAAATTATGAATTTCTCTTCCGCAAGCCTAGAACAGGACATTTTTAAAATAATTAGCATTTAACAGGCAGAACGATAGATGTTCAGTAAATTGTCTGCGAAAGAAGCAAAACAAAATATAGTGAATGATCGATATTCCATATTTCCTTCTACATGCAAATTATAATTTAAATCCATCACTGACATCAAAGAAATCAAAAGTAAACAGAGATCGTTCCTATGAATGAATAATAAAAAAAAAAATGAGACAGAGCGAAAGGAAATGCCATACGTTATCAGAGATTGGAATTTAGTTTCATTATTAGACGTTTTTCAAATGAATAGTATATGAATGATAGCAGATACTGGTTAATATAATAGAATTCATTGGAATACCAATTCTTTTTAGGAAATAATTTTTAAATGTTGCTTTTGATAGGTCCCCATTCTGAAAGAGGCCGTGGAGTTAGTGGTCAACATGGCCGATGATTTGGCGACAAGAAGTACTGAAGCCGAGGATCAGATCAACGGCTGTTTCGATTCGTTACGGGACGCTCTGGAGCAGAGGCGACAAGCGCTGCTGTCCGAATTGGACGCCACCTACAGCCGCAAACAGCAGACACTCGTCCAGCAGAGGGAACTACTGGAGCAGTGCTTGGCCAGTTTGAGCAGCTCGTGCGACTTCACCGAGAAAGCCCTGAACCACGGCAACGACACAGAGATTCTCATCATCAAGAAACAAATGGCCGAAACACTGGCAGAATACAGTGCCATGCAGGTAAGAATTTTATAGGGAGTCAGTTCACTAGGAATAAAAGCTAAACTAGGAATAGTTTTCAAATACGAGATACTACTCTTTCTTTCTTTTTCTTTTTTTTTCTTTTTTAACTCTTTATGAAGTAGAAAAAGTAATTTCTTTCATTCAAGAAAACTAAAAACAAAAAGGCATTAGCAGTAAAATCTCGACTCCATGTTGAGGGTTTAGAATAAGAATCCTTTAACGGAAGACGCATCTGTCAGTGTCTATTCAATGTTCTCTTGATGCCAGATTAAGTTAATTCAATAATTGAGGGTCTCGGGTCAGATAACGCTTAGCTACTACGAAAATTAAGAACTCAAATAATAAGATGTGGCTAAATAACTTTTTGTCAGAAAATTGTGTATTCTCTACTGTGAATAATGTACGTTTCTTATTAAAAAAGCTTCAGTTTGATATTGATTTAATGTTTTTGTGATTATGAACAATGCTTGGCATTATTTTGCTTCGATCCCTTAGTATTTCTGTTGTAAAATTTCTTAAAATTTTGTTTGTCAGAATTTGGTGAACTGTTGATGGAAAGCACGAAACTAGAAGTTTCCTACAAAATTATGATTAATAAAGTAACCCTATTAGATGAGCACAAATGTCTTAAAACGCGATACTGTGTTATCTGTTAATTTGCTTAATTAATCCCTCGATTTGTTATCGAGTTTCTAAGTTTCAAGTGAAACTGGCCTTTCTACAAATTATTGTTTATGTATTGTTTACTTACTGGTTTGCAAATCATTAATGTTGCAAGATTACTTTAGACCAAGGTCAACTAAAAATACAGGCCATGGCGCCAAAAAGAAGAACAATAAGACAATAATCCTAGAGCGAGTTGTATAAATATGGTAACGTTTCTATAACAAGAGATTTTTAAGCAACTTATTATTGTATTCTATTTTATAAGTACTTTCTTGATGTTTTCTTTTCAGCGGCGAGGCCTATATTTTTTGTTGGTCTTGATTATAGTCGTATGTTTTCTTTATTAGACAGAAAATTATTACCACATTTTAAAAAAAAACAAATAAATTTATGGTCTCAACATAGTCTTTACTGATTCGGCTCCTGGTGCGGTGACACCACTCGCACCGCACTTTCTGCAGCGCTGATAGTTTCCATCCGTTTGAAGAACTGAATACAGCATATTTGACGAATTTGGTTAGCGATAATTTCCAACTTTGTTTTTCGTTCATTAATGATTCTTGTAAAGTCAGCTTTTAAAGTTTAAATAAAGCAGGTATTGATTGCTAAGAGCAGAAAGTAAATTCTCATCATAAACATGTTAAATTGCTCTTAGTAACCCATCTAACATCATTGTTACGGAATTTCATCAAGGACAGATTCAAAGTAAGAAATATCCTTATGTCCTGTTAATGACATTATTACATAAAATTCATTTTTCGTAATTTTTGATGATGTAAAAGTTTTGAATTAATTAATTATCTTTTTAATTGAAAGAAAAGGAAAAGAAAAAAAACAACAACAACAACAACTTTATATTGAAAAGGCATTTCGCATTCAACAAAAGTGCACTCTATAACTAATTGATCCTTTTTTTTTTTAATAAAAATTAAAAATTTTTAGTCGTGGATTCCTGAATGGTTCAATACACTTTCCCAACATGTTTCAAGTGGGTTCAGTTCTCAGTTACGCTTGGTCTAACCAGACACACACAATGCACACCGGAAAGAAACGAACCAACAGGATGAGAGAATTATTTGCCCATCTTCTTTTTCATGGCATTTTTGCGAGAGAATCATGACTTGCGGATATGATTCGCTGATTAAATTTTTTCTGCCTGTTTTTGTTCCTCAGTTGGTTTTATTTGTCACAGGGCAGTAAACAAACGCTTTCAGGTTCACGGAAACCATGATTTGATTAATAGATTGAATTGTTTCTTTTCTTTTCATTTTTAATCGAGGAAGAAAGAACCAACCCAAAAGAAATTCCTGGCGTCCTTCAAAAATATGAATGAAAGAGTCACGAATATCAATAAATTATATCAACAAGTATTGAAAAAAAAAGTAACAACAACTAACTGATGAGGAAATTTAAAAAAAGACGGAAATTTCAAATAATTTAAAATAAGATTAAATTAAAAATTGATTACCCAGTCTAAATAACAAATGCCAAAAATATTTGATTTTTGAAACATTAGAGTTGTATCTGACTCTGAGTCTATAATTTTCTGCTAACGTTAGGTAGGTTCTCGAAAGTGCGCGCTCTACATAATTCACCCACGTGAACTAAGTAAATTCAATATGGAAAGGAATAATCGTTGAATTAAGGTTTTTTGGAGATTTATGCAAAGCTGTTTTTCCTCTCTTTGAATGTTGTTTTTGGATTATGTAATGCGTATAATAACTATTTATAACATAGAATTAGGTTGGGTTTTTTTTGCAAAAGTAATGACATGAAAACTCTCAAAATATGGCAAACTAAAAAAAAATTGATAATACGACTAATCTTTTATTTTATGAATTTAAAAGATTAAAATTAAATAAATAAAATATTTTATTTAAATTTAACAGACTAATTTAGCTGTTTTTTTATATGAATGAATGAAGACTTCACAAAACGAATCCTACACAATCGAAAGAGAAAGAAAAACCAAAATCTTATCCTCGATTCTAACCCAGGTCCCTGTGGTTATTATAATGAAAAATAGTAGAGTAAAACCCTGTTCTAATGTGGCCCCACAAAGCGATCATTCATTAGAAAGAGCTCTAAGGTATCAGTGATGGTGACCTCTACATGTTCGTTTTATCTCTTTGAAAGATTAAAGTAGAATATAAGTAGATGCAACTCTTTTCTTAAATCATAAAACGGCTGAAAACTATAAAACTTTTCCGACTTTGGGTTAGTTTCATCAATTAGTCTAAAGTACTCTTTGTCAATTTAGTTACTACATCCTTTCATACCTTATTTACTCGCCTAATTCCCCTTTTTGTCTTACAATTTCATGGGAAAAGATTGAGGGGGAAAATTATGAGGGAACTTAAAGAAAAATCAAGTAAGGAAAAGCGAGGATATTAGTGGAGTAAATAGTAACAGAAACTGTACTGCGTTCTTTCTATACAAATGTACAGAAAACGCCACAATTTCATGTTTCCTTCAATTATTTCCTAAGCGACCGTCATCTATGAAATCATTCCTATTTCCTTAATGACGATCGAATAGTTGCCATCTTAAATTTCCTCAATTGTTATTTCTGATTCCTTCTGTAACACTACTTCCTCAGTCGAAATCTTTTTCCTCTATTTTATTTTGTTCTTTTTTTATGCGAAGAGTAATCCCCAAAATCATTGATTTCAACATCCTTAAAGACACGTCGAAATGCATCACTCAAGTTAAAAAATGTATGGTAAACTATCCAGGCCGAAAATTAGAAAAATTCTCATAACAGTTGTAGTTTCATGAAAGTTGGAAATTGGATTGTTTGAATTAGGGCCTGTAAGAGTTGAAAGCCATTGAAGATAAATTACTACTGCCTGGTTCTCGGAAAAGACAGGAAGAAATTACGTGAGAAAAATTAAAATCTAAAATTTGAGTTCTTTAAATCTAAGAGAGGCAGGGGAATTACGCGAGGAACAAAATTGAGTGTGTAAATATGCTAACTTTTATTGCCCATGCGTTGTTTATTAGAAGACAACTCACTTAACACAGCGTTCAGTAAATAGGCACAGAGAAATGATGTTAATTAGTTTTTCTTTTATTGAGAATTGCGAAGTGATAGAGAGCTTAAAGACGGATCTAAACAGTAGATGCTTACTAGAAAAAGAAGCTAAGACCTGTAGCCTAACTTCTCACATCAGAAATATCATGAATAATACCGGTATACATACTGTATTAGTCATAATATTATATGTTCAGTTAACTTTGTTTACATATTTTGTAGGTAACTATATATTGTCGGATAGAAATTTTTTAAGTTCCAATTCAAAACCGATTCTTAAACACAATTGCTTAAACTGAGTAAAAGAGGCTTAATCTGTGTTTTCTATTTGTTACACAATCGTTTTAATGTTAAAAAAAAACCTAATCTAGAATGTATCTTAATGTACTGAAAAAATAGTGACCCGTACGTGCTGTTTAGATTAACACTCAGTCTATTACGAATGTATCTTCCGTGTTAGGCGGAATATTTACTGTCTAAAAAATAAACTTGCTAAGAACAAGAAACAATCAAAAGCTATAGGCCCATTGGAAGGTCTGAGAAAAAAAAAATACTTTCTGTTAAAACAAAATAGTAATATTAGAATAAAAATTCCTAAAAAAATTGTTAATTTGAATCATCTTGTAGTATAGTGTTTCGCGGTTTATTGTTCATAAAGTTTTAAAGTTATAATCACTATTTTAGTATTATACTTTATAACTACAAATTTTAATTCTATTTTATAAATTTAATAACAGTAATAAAAAAGTTACAAAAAGGAAAAATAAAAAAGGGGGAAACTGAGGACAAAAAAGTCTATTTGCCTATTTTATTCCAAACGTTGCGTTTGCAACTATCTTATACAAAAAATAATTATCTTTTACAAAATAAGTTATAGTGAATAGTGAATTAAATTGACTTAATAGATCACAATTAATAGTACGTAAACATCTGGCCAAAATTGTCTAACAATGATTTATTGTCTAAATTCTGGTCAAAAGTATGGATTTCTAAGTTGACTTTCAAGACTTTCAATATTATTTTTTTTTCTTTTAATTCCATTAATTAAAGCTTTAATCATCGTCATTATCATATAACTAGTTTTCCAGTTCTGTGTTTGTAAACCACTGTGTGTAACACAAGAGATCAGAAAGCTGTCTGGCAAGTCTCACATCTACTGCAGCGCATATGTAGTAGTGTCCGATGATCCAAGTGATGAACGAAACTATCCTGCAGAGTTTCTTACATTTTCCGGCATGCACCTCATCAGCTGAGCCTGAAGAAAGGATCAATTGTGATGCTCCTTCGTAATCTCAATCCAAAGAAAGGAATCTGTAACGGCATGCGATTGGTCATCACGTCAGCAACAGAGGTGATATTGTCACTATTCCTGTGTGATGTCAATTCGCCATACAAGTTGAAGCGCCGTAAGTTCCCAGTAATGTCCACATCAAGCCTTCCAATAAACAAATTCATTTATGTCCCTAGCAATGCATTCATTTTAATTTTCTATCCGTCGTAATATATACTCTAGTGTTATATGAATTTATTCTATTAGTTTTATCAGTGACTCACCGTTTCGTCGACGGTACAAAGTTATTAGAGTAATGAAGGAAGGAGGAAGGTAATTTTCAATTTGCCCTGAGCCTCGTATCATCTTTTTCTTTGCATTTTCTCTTCGGCCAAAGGCTGCTTCAGAGAAAAATTGGCTGAACAAAATTTACTGATTTTTTTTTTAAACACGAAACATTGGTCGAATATTCTTTTTGTTCTGTAGGAAAAGCAAAGTAATGCCGGTCTTTAAAAGGTGAAGTCCAATTCGTTTTGGTTATTTCGTTAATTAGCCTCAAACGACAGAATTAATTTCCTTGAAAGGTCAAACCACTTTGGTTGTTGTTATATTTTAGCTGCGTCATTAAAATTCTCTCATAATTAACAAATAAAGAACTTAAAAAAACTAACCATGATATAATTAGGTAGATTACTGTTGTTTGAAAATCCACTCTTATAAAGTTAGAATTTTGTTTCAGAAATAAATTGAAGCCAATTTTTTTTTTAATAAGGACAATTACAAATTCTGTAGAAGACAATTTGAATCCTTTTATTTTAATCGAAATCCAAAATATTAATAAGATATAAGTTCATGATTACAAAATAATGTGAAAACCGTAAAGTTACATTGGTAGGAAAAAAAACAAACAGGAAATATAAAAAAGATCTTCCCTTTAACCATAATCACTAAAATTCTAGAGAAATAAAAAGGCAGCTTCTGTCTCTTTTCGAATCAGCGATCATTTGTTAATGGCAGTTGTACATTTATTAAAATGAGCACGTTACTACTTTCTACCAATCGTCGAAATGCTGCTGCGTGGGTGTTGATTGGAAGGCTGAGGTAATTGCAGATAGAGTTCCGTTTATGTTCTTAAGTTAGAATTAGGAGGTAAATTTACATTTGGAAGCACTTATCAAATATTTAGGAATGGATTATTCACAGTGACATCATAGGACCGTAGAGTTCCCGCGGGGTTCTCAAACTTCACCTTCTAAAACTCTTCACATACAGCTTTCAATGTCACAAATTTCAAGTGAACATAATATGCATTTGAAGAGATTGGATATTGTTGTAAGTGTTATTTTCTACTGAAATCATGTGATTACATATTCAGTTTAATTTTTTTGAGAAATAATGATTTCAGATTATTTTGCAACTTTTTATTTTGATTTTAATTCGTAAAGCAAAGTTAGTAGTCTATGTCCTCACATCCATGATTTTCTTATTTAATTTTAATAGTGAAGTGTTGCTTCATTATCATTGTTATTTGTGGATCTTTCTTGTTGAATATTTAATATTTATTTAAGCTATTATTCTGTTGATTAACTATAGATAAACCCTAAAACCTTCGAATATGAAAGTCGATGGTGAATTTGTTACCAATTCTGATAAATTGGTGGGAAGAAGGAAGGATAACTATTACTTTCGTTTATCAGTTAAAATGATAACAATGTTATCCTTGTCCTTAATTTCCTCCGTCTTCTTCGTCTTCCTCCACCTTTTCATTGCAATTCGTTCTCCGCCTCATCCACTCGTGATTGGCAAATAAAAGGCAGAGCAGCAACAACAATTGTTCCCCATTCCACTCTTCATCCCTTTGTTCGTTACTCACTCAACCACGAGTCAACGCTATTATTATCGTCATCATCTCATTTATTTCTCTTTGTTCTTCGTTGTTTCATCAATGAATATGTCTGTAAGTATTTCACAATTTTTATTTTAAAAAGAAAGCCAAGAAGATAGATTTCAAATAGTGATTGACAGTAATTGTGTCAACAAACAAACCAACTTTCTAAAGAACAATTCCCGTTAGCTGTTTATTATCCGAAATATTTTATATTCGCACGAATAAATGTTGGATTTGGTCACTTTTCCGTGACACTTTTTTTTTTCTTTGAAATGTGAGCGAAATTTAAATAAGGAAAGGATATTTCAACCAATTCTTAATTCAAGTTTTCAAGATTTTTAATTGTAAAATTACAGACAAAAGAAGTTCACGTTGTGAGAAAGACTTGATTTATGTAAGATAGTATTAGAAAAGTTATTATCAATGCTTTACTATTTATGTATTAGAACTTATATCCTCGGACAAGAAATTTAAAGACATTTGAAATGTCTTATTTAAATACCAAGTAGCCTAATTTCAAATTCTTTCTGTCAGTTCGGGGCTCAAGTGGTAAAGTAAACGTATGAAGGAGTCCCAATTAATGCTCGACAGTAAACACACACCAGATAGATCTGGGACTTTTTATCAAAACCCCTGGGTGTAGGTTCAGGGTTTCTGTCGCTGGGATGAACGCAGGCAACAATTGGACTAATTTTTCGACATCAACTTCAACTATCCCGTTAGTTAATCATCATGGGATCCTTTACATCCTTGTCGCCCCCCTTTGTACGAAGATATAGCAGTGATGTTTTAACATTTATCTCTGTCCAATTCAGCATTTTTTTCGGCAGGTTTAATGTTATACAAATAAAGTTTTTACATTTTTTTAAATTGTTTTCACGACTTAAAAACAGTGGCGTACACAGGATTTTATTTCGGGGTGGGCCAATTTAGTTAGTCGACCTCCAACAAAAAAAGAACGTCGTTTTGAAACTTTCGTGGGGGAGGGGGGGCACAAGATCTTCTCAATCGACCCTTCAACCAAAGAAACAAAAGAAAGTCCGTCTATTCTACACATACACCGTTTCGATATTTCGAGGGGAGTTGAGACATCCTCCTACATACGTCTAGGCTTGAGAAGAAAATAAAGAATTTAAAAGAAATAAGAATTATTTGCCAAACATTATATTCACCGAATACAACCTATGTTAATAAAGAAAAAAAAATCAATATTTTAAGAAAATTAGATTGCTGGTTCTAAATAGATCTTGTTTATAAATCTCAACGGTTCTTTCCGATATCTTATTTATTTATTTATTTATTTAATTTTTGAATTTGTTTCCATTCATTTTGTTCGAGTCCTAGGTTTTACGTTTAAAGAAATAGTTTTTATTAATGGAAGTAATAACACTGTGAGACTCTAAAAACCTTAACAAGACTTCAATTGCTTGTTTGGAAAACAACTTACTTTCTTTTTCCTCCCTCGCTTTCTTTCGAAATCCACTAAGGAACCAGAGTATTTCTAGTTGCTTTTCCTTGTTCCAATCAAAGAACTTAGTCAGCCGAAACTAAGAGCAGATGAAGGTCATGCTTTGAATGACCATTGACGTCCATTCAAATGACTTTTTTCGTTACTTCTTGAGAATTTTGATCAGTTATGGAATTGTTTCCTGAAATTATTTGAAATGAAATTTATTCTTCAAATAAATCGAGAACTATAAATAAGATAATTAATTGTTAACATGAAAATAAAAAAAGATTGGCCTAACAAATAAAATTGTGCCTTTATTAACGCTGCAATATTTGGGTTATTTTAGATAATCACAGATTACGATCGGCAATTAAGCAAAAAAAAAAAAAGAAAAACCAACGACCTTAAAATGTTTATAATAATTATAAATAATATAATTTAAATATAATATTAATACGGCTTACTGCCAAAATGCCCTAAGAAGGATGACAGAAACAATTCATTAACCTTTATCTCCGATTTTGTGATTTTTATTTATTGGATTATCAACTTAGGGGAAAAATGGGTCTGAAATATCCCTTATCCAAAATAATTATAAATTTTAGTTCTATCTTCTGAAGATCCGTCCATGATATTGTTGTATTGTATTGTTCAAAAAAAAAAAAGTGAATATAATTTTAAGGGCACAAATTTAAGGGCGACCCATAATAATAAAAAAATGTACCGTATATGCTCCAATAAACGCCGAGTCTCTTATTGTCGCCGGTCTCTAATAAGCGCCGGGCTGCAGAGGGGACACGGCCAAATAGTAGCCGGTCTCTTAACAGTAGCCGGGTCTTTGATATACTAGTACCGGTACTGGTATGAGCGTCCGTATCTTTATTGTCGTGCGTAATACTTAACGGTACATTGCCTTACAAAATGCCGCCGAAACGGTCATTTGACATTGCCTTTAAGATTCGCGCGGTGGAATACGCGAAAGGTACAGAAAGATATTGCCATTTATCTTTAACAATCTTATGTAGCATGTGAAATTCAAATAAAAGTAGCTGTTTGTAATATTAGCCGGTATTTATATGTAAAAATATTGCGTTCTGAAGGTGTTTGTTAATAATGGCCGGCCTCCAATAGCAGCCGGTCTCTATTAAGCGCCGGGAGCCGAGGCTAGTTTTGCAAATAAACGCCGGGGGCCTCTATTGGAGCATATACGGTAAATAATAAAAACAAGGAAATACATTAACGTATGGAAAAAAAAAAGTTAGGAAAATAAGAAAAAAAAAACCCCATCAAGCTATAGCTGATAACTCAAATGAGGTGGTTGCATTGCTAACATTTAAGCTAATAGCGAAAATTCAATGAAAACAATGCCAAAAATTTCAAACGTGGATTGGTGGGGGCGTTTGTCCCTGAAAATACCCCATTCCTAAAGTGTTTGGGCCTCTGAACACGATGGTGAAGTACGATCCGACCTTCCGTTCGGGAGCTGTTAGAGATGAGATAGACACGGACGGACGGACAGGACAAATGCAGTAGCTATCGATTTTGGTCGCTATCACAATAGAACCCAAATTGATCGCTAATTAGTAAGAAAGCAATTTACAAATTCAAATTATTGATTAATGAGACAATTTAGTTTTCAATTTTTTATCGATGATTTTTCCTAAATAAAACCTATAGGCAAGTGATATCTCCGAATTTGTAAAACTTTGATAAACGCTAAGGATAAATTAAATTCAAACTATTAGGATTAACTAAATGTTAATCCTAGGAAACATGTACGCTATTATTTTGCTGTAATAACCGATTGTAAGTAGCTGTCAGTAACTACGCTTGATTCTAGGTTCGATTCCCGGATCTTGCTTGGGTGTTTGTTTCTTCTGCCAAAAACTCAATGTTAAAAATTGTGATTGCTTGGCTTTGTATAAAAGCCGTAAATTTTCAGTGTTAATGGGACGTCTTTACGTTACAGAAGAAAGAGGTTTATATAAATATTTCGTTCAATGAACTGAAAAAACATCAAAAACATCAACAATTTGCAGAAACAAACAGTGTTTCATCAAAGGATTAGAATATCTTTTTTGTACAGAGTCAGTTTCTTACTTCGTTGTCGGTTTTCGTAGCCAGTTAATTCAGAAAGAGAGAGTTCTTTCTAATAAAGCGGTCGTTGTAGCTCAGTTTCGTACAATCATTAGTTTACCAGATGAATTAGAAACGTCCTACACAATCAGATAAAAACGTTGGTTCCAACAAAGTAAAGTAGGAGCCACTTGTCCCGGCTGAGTCACTCATTCGAAAGATGACGTCACGAAACCAAAACACACTGAAAAAAAATAAAGGAAAAAAAAAAAAGCCACTCAACATAAACAATTCGTTCCGTCCTAGTTGGCATTTGCCTTGAGAATAAACAGAAAGAAAAAACTACAGTAAACACTTAAATTAAAACTGAGTGGTCTGTCTAGTATTTTGTATGGGACTGGCTAATAAATTTCAGTAACAAGAAATTGAGTAAGAGGATTTGGAAATGTTTAAATTAGTGCCGCCCTTATTTATAAAGTAATATTTAGTTTCAATAGATACATTGTGTTACAGTTTAAAGGAAAGCTACAGGGAAAAAATTATAAAAACAAACATCTATTTATATGAAAGTGGACGAAAAATTGCCTGGAAAAGTATGCAAAGCTGACAATTTGAATAAAATGCCGTCATCCTATGAAACTGTCAGAAAGGTGAAAAAGGATTTACCTAAATTGGAAGATAAATTGAGTTAATACAGCGCGAGATCATTTTACATAGCTGTAGACCCTATGTAAAAAGGCCTTCTTCCTCCACAAAGAAAGGTCGAAAATATGATCGAGTTAATATGAGATCTCATTTACCTACAAGTCGCTTGCATCTTTTTAAAGCATCTCAAGAATTATTTTTTCAACTATATTTGTTGATTGGTCAGTCGAGCTTTATAAAATAGACAAGACTGAACTGCCCTTATTAGTCATATGTAAGGGATCAGAAGTATTATGTATAATAATTCAGAGAAATGCTGACATAGACCACGTTCACCATCCTCCGTCCACATCTCTGATGTATTAATGATTAAATGTTACTGCTTGAATCTCTACTTGAAAATCTTGACCGAAGCCAACTGACTTCTACCGATCTTCGGCGTAATCATAATTTTCCATTAAGTCATTTACAATTTAAGCCTGATGGTTCACACAGAAAATTTAGATGAATAGCTTCCTGGATTTTTGCAAAACAAAGCAAATACTCATTCTGTAGGCAAACACAGCACCAAACAATATCTTAAAGACAGCTGCTAATTCTATACAGTCTTCCCGTTATCTACTGGAATAGATTGAACAGTGTGTTTTTAAATAACTAAGTGTGGAACCAGCATCTGATAGATCTTGTTTGGATTTTTTCTACACCATATTCTTGTATTAGTTTCTTTTGTATACATGAAAATTTGACCAAACTTAAGTCTTTTTTACGTGTCCTAAAACGTATGTGTGTAGATATCAGCCTGCACACAAGCATAGGCAGTCCAAAGCTTTCGTCTCAATAAGACTTCACTGAAGTAGCCTCGTCTTATTGAGGGAAAGCTTTGGACTGTTTATGCTTGTGTTTATTTCTATGCTAGTCTTTATGTTTAAAAATTTGACCAACTTTTTATATAATTTTCAAAAAAATCACTTTATTTATCATGAGTATTGTCTTTCCAAAGGTATCCAAATCCAGCATGGAAAATTTTTCTTTTAATTCAAATAACGATGAAACTGACAATGAAAATGAAGGAGAACTTAGGGCATGTTTAACGAATTTTGATGACATTTTTCTCTTTTGCGTTGTTTTTTTGTGTGGTTTAAAATCTATTAATTAGTATAAGAATATCATATGGTAGGATATGAACCAGAATGTTGTGGAATTTTAATACTGTCCTATGCAACAAGTTCTTCATTACTTTATTCACAGTCTTTTCTTTGTTGTCTTTTACAGGTACAAAAAATGCCTGAGGAAAACGACTACCTAGTATTCAACGACTCCGACTTTCCTGCAGCAAAGAAGTGCCTGTACAACCTGGGCAGTATCCAGAGTAACAGCGCCATTGCATTTGAAACAACGGCTGCGGGAGAAGGGTTGCGGCAGTGTGTCGTCGGTCGCCAGACGATCGTGACCATCACGACGAAGGATCGCAATGGCGATCTAGTCAAAGTAGGTCATTCGCTCTTCCAGGCGGAGGTTGTGAGCGTGGCGACGCAGGCCATCTACACACCTGATATCGTCGATCACAAGAACGGCAGCTACGACCTCATCTATGCAGTGCCGAAGGAGGGCGCTTACCAAATGAACGTTCATCTCTTCGGTCAACACATCAAAGGCAGTCCGTTCCGCATCAAAGCCTACCTGGAGGAGGAGAGCTCGTCGAGCGACCGGCCCGTGTCCAAGATCCCCCGCACCACAGGCGTCCGACAACGGGCAACTAAGCGGACACCTAGCGCCAAATCTGGCGGCTCCAATCGAAGGAGCAACCCGATAGAGGACGATCTTGTGGTGCGCGTGGGAGGCAAGGGCCGCAATAAGGGCGAGTTCACCAACCCGCAGGGGGTCTGTTGTACGACCACTGGAAGAATCATCGTTGCAGACTCCAACAATCAGTGTATTCAAGTATTCACCAATACAGGGGAATGCAAACTACGATTCGGTGTTCGAGGCAGGAGTGCCGGGCAGATGCAAAGGCCCACAGGCGTTGCCGTTATGCCCAACGGCAATTATGTTGTCGCCGACTACGACAATAAATGGGTGAGCGTGTTCGAACCTAACGGCAAATTCGTCAACCGCATAGGGGTTGGGAAGCTCCTTGGGCCCAAAGGTGTTGCTGTTAATCACAATGGACACATTATTGTTGTCGACAATAAGGCCAGTTGTATCCTTATTTTCCAAGCAAACGGAAAACTCATCAGTAAATTCGGATCACGAGGGAATCAAGAGAACCAATTCGCTGGACCTCACTTCGTCGCTGTCAACAACCGCAACCAAATTGTCGTATCTGACTTCCATAATCACTGTATCAAAGTGTTCGATTCGGATGGAGGATTCGTGTCGAGCTTTGGATCCAACGGAGAAGGAAATGGACAGTTCAATGCTCCAACAGGAATTGCCGTAGACGCCCAAGATAACATACTTGTAGCAGACTGGGGAAACAGCAGAATTCAGGTGAGTTCAACCCCTGATTACGATTAGTTATACTAGTATGCTTTTTGAATTCTTCTTTGTAGTAGTTATAGTAATAATGAAAATGCTCTTTACTTATAAACCGAGTTCAGAAAAAGTGGAAATAGTAGTTGTTTGTGATTAAGAAACTAATTTTTTTTTTTTAAGATTTTAATATGAATAGAAGTTGTGTCAAAAAAACTATACAGAAAAGATGACTGTGGCTCATCACTACAACTAAATATTGTGTAGACTAATAGTTTTAGTTGAAGAAAAACTTTTAATTAGATTAAGTAGCTTAGAAGTTTCCAACCTTCACAATCCATTAGGATTTACAAATATACATTTTATGTCATTTGATGGAAAGGCTTTTTTTAGAATTTTTATTGCTACAACCAAATGGAAACCTTGCTTATAGTTTGTTGGCAAATGACAGTCTGAAACTGGGTCAATACATAAATTCAATACAATGTATTAGAACAAAAACAACTACCAATAAGAACATAAGATAGAAATAAAAACTATTATAAGAACTATTTAAAAAAAAAAAAAAAAAAAAAAAAAAAACTATTATACTTGGAGAACAATTCAATATACACAGTGTGTTTATGAAAGAATAATTGTAGGCATGAATTTTCGTTTTTTGTTTTCTTTGGTGCATGTTGGGAAAAATCCCCTTTCCTTAATAATGGTAGTCATACAAATATACTCGTACATTTGAATATTTTCAGCGGTCTCAAAATACCTTCCTTATATTTTATTAAATAATTGAGGAATAATAAACTTACAAAGTTTGCATCTCGAGAATCATTCAAAATTGAAGGTACAGATGTAAATCTTCAAAAACTGTGTGAATAACAATCAGGAAAAATTAAAAAAAAAGGAAGGGGGGGGGGGCTAAGGATTCGGAAAAAGTTTTTTCATCAGACACAACATATTTTTTAAGCTGATCTATGAATTTAAAAACCATTAAATACGTATATCTAGTAGCTCAACTTTTAGAAAGTCCGAGTATAAGATCCAGTCATTCAACTAATTCAGCGATGTACAGTTTTTATACAAAGAATACTAACTTTTACAATAAAAGTTTTACGTGCTTTAGGTATAATTACAAGAAATATCAGACACAAACCCACAAAACTAAAAGTTCACTGTTTTCGGAAACTGTGATACCGGGCATCCAAGATAGCCTAATTCAGGTTGCCTGACCATCATTGTTCTGTCTACTTTTGTTGATCTGTAAGATATTGGGCGGATCCAACTGACGATGGTCAGGCAACCTGAAATTGGTACCTAGGATTCCCGGTATCACGATTTCCAAAAACAGATCAGTGAACTTTTAGTCTTGTGCGTTTTTGTCTGATATTTCTTGTAATACTGACTTTTGTTCATTTTGTAAGATAAATAGAAACTTGTTCAATAACCAAAAAAATAAGAGTGAAACATAGCCAATGATAAAAAATGATTTGGAAGCTATCGAGAAGAAAGAAACAATAAATATTAAAGTCCTAATAAACTTCCATGAGTCTGTTAATGCTTAGAATTTTTTTGAAATGTGAAAATTGCACTTTAAACAGTAATGTACTAATTGGCCCTACTCTTTTCTTACGTTTAAAATGGCCTAGTAAAATTATTAGAATTTTTTTGCTAGGAATCTAAAGCAATTCATAAATTCTAAAACTTTTTGTTCTAACACTTGTTTCTCTCCGATACTTATTAAGAGACGTTAAAAAAGTTACATTGTGAAGATATGGATCTAGACTCCACAATTTTAGCAACATCTTATGTTGACGAAATCGACTTACTGACAACCTGCAAATGGTAGAATTTTAACTCACGCTATCTTGATATTTATCTTTATTTAAGACAAATATCATAAATAAAACGGAAAGCGACTTGGTAAAACTTATTTTATTGAACTTATCTTATTAGACGACTATAATTGATAAAAACATGTTACTATAAGCTAATATTAACGGAGTTTTTGTTTAGCTCTATAACTAATTCCCTTTTGCTTTTTCAGGTGTTCGATTGCAATGGCTCTTTCCTCTCTTTCATCAACACCATGGCTGATCCACTCTACGGACCCCAAGGCCTTGCTCTGACCGACACAGGTCATGTAGTAGTAGCCGATTCAGGAAACCATTGCTACAAAGTCTATAAATATCTTCAGTAACAGAGAAAACAGAAGACGAGGCTATCTTTTGATTCTCTTCCATTGTGTAGGAGGACATCTCATCTCAGTGTCTTTGTGTATGGCATCAATGTAGTTGTCTGCATTCCATCTTCCATGTAATTTTTGTAATCTTCTTGCAGGTTGTGTTGCTCCCAGTAGTGTATGAATGTTTCAATTAGCGAGAGAAAGAGAAGAAAATAAAAAAAGCGAATTTTTATACGTACATTTTCATTTCTTTGAGCCATTAGATTTCGGCTGCAGACGCTTGGCCCGTCCCCGATACAGTGGTTCAAAGCTGATGAAAAACCGTATAATTTCATTACAACATAGATATTTCACATTCATCTTTACGATATTTTTATCATAATATTTATACAGGTCTCTAATAATTCGTTATATTTGCAAGAGTTTTATATGTATCAAGTAAAAAAAAAAAAAAATAAGAAAACTTGAAACTAGAAGAAATTTTGAAATAATTACAGTTGTAGTTTTAAACGGAAGCTGGATTTGTATCAAGATATCTATTATAAGCCTTCAGTAGAAATAACCAGCCTTTAGCTTTATTATCCTTAGAAATCCAAATCGAATCCTTCTGAAAAGTTGTTTGAGTTTGTCATTAATAAGAATTGCCTAAGAAGCATTTTGCTCTTTATCAAAACTAAAACAACACGTTTTCTTTTCCTTTTGTTTTAATTTACTAAAAACAAAAGATTTTTTTTTTCCTTTTTTAAGGTTTCCTTCCATTTTCGAGTTGTTGCAAGAATTACAGTTGATGATAGTTGTGAATAGCAGAGTTACGTCCATGAATGTTAAAGCCATACAAGATGACCACGTGGTGCTTTCAGTCCCTCCGTGATGAGACGCCATTGCTGTGATAAAAAAAAAGAGAATTTTTGTGAAGAGATGAAGGATAAGTAAACAGACATTTCTGTTTACTTTCGTATGATAGGAAATAGGATTCTTTTCCTTTTTTTTTTTTCCTTCTTTTGGGAGGGTCATAAGCGAAAGATTCTGGATGAGCTACAGGAAAGATGTATCTTAGACTGAAGGAAGTACAGTTAGAAGTGCTTTGCATGGCTTTGCTGAGCCTATGTCTCTCGTGCTTTAAGACAAATATTTTCCGTTATCTTATGGGCTCTAGCTTTACTCCAAGCAACTCAAACACTAAATGTTTTTGTTTTGCATAAAAGTTTTCACTGCATTGTCTGTTTAAAAGTGTTTATGAATAGAATGTTACCAAAAAAATAAAAAAGATAGCTACCTTCAGAGTGCACTTACTAGACAGGAAGAGTTTTATACAAGGGATTCCTGGCTTCTTCGAATTCCTTTTTTATTAGGTGTCTTGAGTATTTATTATGGATTTACGATCTGATACTTTTTATTTGGTCAACAAAAATAATCACTTGCTGAAGTTGCAGTTTGTCGACATTCGCAGAAATTATCGTAATTAGAAAAAAAAAATATTGTTGCATTTCATTATCTTCTAAAAGACCAGATAAAATTGCACAAAACTTACGATTAACTGGAATAGTATTGAATAGTTTATTACTGAGTTACTAAAAAAAAATATATTATATATATAATTATATTTTATTGTGAATTCACTATAATGTTCTTTAGTATTACTGTTCCAATACGAGTCAAAACATAGCAGCTAACATTCGCTCCATTTATTTATTTTATTATTTCTATGTTTTTTAAAACACATTTGTGTGACATAACAAAGTAATCGTTTATATATTTTTCTGCGCATTTATAGTTTTTATAATTAGAAAATAAAAAAATCCCTTGTCTTAAAGAACTACATATTTTCAACGTAAATGTACTCTGTACAAAATACTGAAATAAATGTATAGTGTTATTTACGTTTAGATGTTTAACATGTAAATATTTTTATTGTACTTATTATTTGATCTCATTCATGTATATAACTATATATAAATATTATAAAAAAGACACTTATCATTCCATTTTATTTCTTTGTCATTTCCAAAAATATATTTGTATATTAGAAACATGTATCAGTGGTTTTTGGAATATAATTCTTCCTACCTTTCATTTGTATAACCGTATATTTTCATCCCAAGCTTAAGTTTATTCAGTATACGACGTTTATTTAGATATCAAATTATTTTGTGTTCTTACAATACAATTTATTAAAATAGTCTCTTAATACATCAATATTTATGTTCTTTCTACATTTGGTAGCGATTGTGCAGGGATTGAGGATGTCTAGAGAAGAAAAGGCTATTCATAATTCTTCTGCAGTTTTGGGATAAAAGTTAAAAGTTATTTTATTGTAATTGGTCAAACTGGATTAGAAATTTTCAAACGGTAAAAGTAGCAATTTTGTTTCAATAGATATGAGGTCACATATATGAGGCCATCTAAATGGTAGAAACCAACAGTTTTTTTTGTATTTTTTTTTTTTGTGCATAAAATGCAGCTTAGATTAACGATGAGGTAAGAAACGGTTGATAAGCTACTGTTCTTCGAAAGACATCTTCAGTTATTGTTATTTTTGTCAATACGAAATATATATTAAGTGAAAAAGAAATTATTGAAGAGTTTAGAATACTGGAAATTATAAAAAGCTAATTTATTGCTTTAAATCATTATCTATTTTTTTTTTAATCAATAATTGTATGTACAGTTTGTCTGTTGTCAAATTTAAATTGGTAAGTTTATTCGGGAATTCACAAGAGAAGTGTTAATGTTTTGAAATTGTAAATTAAGTAAAATTAATCTTATACTATTATTCTGGTTTTGGAAATATAGTATGAAAAGAATAATTTCTAACAACTACTGTTAAAAATTCTAAAAAACATATGAAAAATAAGAATTGTCATTATCTTTAAATTTGCTTTTTAATTTAACAATATATTTTCAGAGTCTTTTTCTTATCTCTGTACATTACCCCATTGTTATGCTTTTTCTATTGCTATATATCTATTATGTTAAATGTGATTGTTGTTAAATACTGCTACAGTGAAGCCTGTTTAAAGTGGAATCTATGAAGTCTTCATCTCCTAAAGGAAAATTAATACGGGATTTTTTTTTTATTTATACTTTTTTTCCATTCCACTTTAGACAATGTTCACAGGAGTCAGTTTATTGCTATACGTACACAGTTTGAATGCGACCGAGATATTGAATGTTGAAATGCTTGCTATAGATGTCTAAATTCAGTTTATTATCAATGCCAAAGCAATGACGAATTGCATTTAAATTATTTCTATGAATGTAGGAAGCTCTTTCAGATAATTCTCAATAATGCATTAGTGCAGTAAATATTTTTTACAAAATTTCTGTTTCCTCTAGTAAAACTTTTCATTCTTCTTATCAACATAATATTTTTTTTTAATTATTTTTTCACCTTCATTAGTGTAAATTATAAAACTGATTCAACATTTCTGATTTAAGCTAAACGCTGCAAGCTAAAGCGAAAATTAAAAACACTGCATCTCCACAATTTCCGAAGTACTTAGAATCCATTAAGGACGTGAATTACAAGATTACAAGATGTTTGTAAAATTGGTCTTGTATTGTTTTATTTTCTATAATGAAGTGTTTGATGACAAGGTAGCTTCCATTGATAAAACATGTGATTTTTCAAATTTTAATTTGTTTGGACTAAATATCTATAATTGCAGAAGTGATTGTATAGTTATACCCTGTTTGAAAAAAAAAAAAAGCTGTTAAGACAATTGTTGCTAAGAATGCGAATTATGCTTGCTGTTAATTCACCTGATAGCACTGCAATGCAAACATTATTAAAGATGAGAACGAACATGAATACATAAATAAAATCTGCTAAGAAAAAAAAATTAAAAAAGATTTGTTTGTTTTTCTTTCCATTATTTTAAGCCTAAATCTTATTAAATATACATAGTATAAAATAACAATATAATTTTGTGCTGATGCACAAATTTAAGGGCGACCCGTAATAATAAAATTTAAAAATAATAATAAAAAAGGAAGTACATTAACATAAGGAAAAATAAAACAAAGTTAGGAAAATAAGAAAAAAAAAACCACCCGGACATTGAGATAAATAAACTCATACAATTGCATACACTTTTCATAAATCCTCTTCTATTTATTTATCTCCGCGCCTGCAGGGATAGAGTGCGCAAGGGGAGAAAAGAAGAACTTAACATCTTATATAAAGTTATACAACGCCAAAGCAAGAGTTTTTAAAGAATAGGTTTATATCTTGGAAGTTTTATTAAAATATTTGGAATTTTCTAAAACACAGGGACATTGGAAGATTATATCAGGAATTTTTTAAAAATACAAGGAATTGGAAGATTATATCAGGAAAGGACTTTAAATGAATATTTAAAGAATGAATTTCTAACAATTGTTATTTGGTTTAATATTTGAACGTGTTTAAGTGTCACTTCTATAAAAAGGCCATGGAATTTGTAGTTCGTTTGTAGTTCGTTATTAGTTTTTAAATGTTATTAAATGTTATTTGCAAGCCGTGGAGTTTGTAATTACATTCCTAAGGTGTTTGAGCATCTGAACACGATAGTGAAGTCCGTTTGCCAATGGGACCATCCGTTCGGGAGTTGTCAGGGAAGGACGGACAGGATAAACACAATAGCTCCGAAATGGGTCCCTAATAAATATACAAGGTGTTCATAATTAAAGTTCACATTTCGAAAGGCTGGAACTGGAGAACGAATCAGCGGAACGACTTCATATTTCACATAAGGATGTCCGTAGCGATGGAATTTTGTTTGGTGCAAAAAAAAACTTCCGAAGATGGCTGCTAGGGCGATATACGGTGCTGCAGTACTGTAATGGATACACATGATTCGTTGTGTGTTACACAAGGATATGTGCGATATGGTTTCTTCAGGTATCGGCAACGTACTGAAATCGCAACTTCGCAAGCGCAATCACAGCACGTAGCGTGTCACTCGTAATGTTGTTAATATGGCATGTAATGCTGGGCATCAGATCCCCGAAGTTGATAGGTGATCACGATAGACAAGGTCTTTCAAATGTCCTCACTGCCAAAATCCGCAGAGGTTGTGATTGGGCGAACGTGCTTGGTCACGTTGTACGGAAATGGCTGCTGATTATTCTGTTGCCGGTAAAAGTAGCACGAAGCAACTGTTTGGCAGGGATGGAAATATGAGGTAGGTTTTCATCCTACATGAAAACCGTTGCATCCAGACTTTGATGCTGCTGAAGTGTGGGAATCACCTGTTGGTTAACAGATGCTTAACGCTTGCCAGTAACTGTGCAGGTGATGAGACCATTAGTACCTAGCTCTTCGAAAAAGAAAGGTCCTACGATGAATATGGATGTGAAACCACACCAAACGATTGCCTTTGGTGAATGAAGTGGCAAGTGTCGCAAGACAGTTGGACTCCTTTAGGTTAGCAGGTGTCCAATTCTGCAGTTGTGCGGATTCACATCACCATCATGGAAGTAAGCTTCGTCAGTCCATAAAATGTTCAATAGTCAGTCGGCTTCCAGTTCAGTTTGAGCAAGAAACTGCAGAGCAAATGTTTCAGGTGTCCCTCTGTCGGAAGTAAGTAATTGCTGACCATTGCAGATTTTTTATGGGTACCAGCGCAATATGTGTCGTAAAACTTTGTGAACAGTGCTTACGGGTTTGTCTAATGACTGCAACATGCCATGCACTGCTGCTTTCCATGACATTTGACACCCTTTCTTCCTCCACTGATATGGCTACATCCTCCACTGTCTGCTGATCGATGGTTTTCCGTCCACTGCCAGGTTTTATCTGTAAGGAATCTGATCTCTTCAAATTTCCAGATCATTTCTCAAACACCATTTGCGGTCATACGGATAGTTTTTAATCCCTTTACTGTCCTAAGCTTTCTCACAGCTGTAAAGGCACAGTTGTTATTTTGATAAAATAACATCACAAGAAATGCGCTATCCTTTCTTAGCATTGTCATTAGGCAATGAAGTAACGCATTCCTCACTTTTTATAGCAGTTTTCAATCACGTGTCATATCATGTGCATTTGTCATTCGCATTATCCATTATGGTAATGCAGCGCCAGATATATACAGCGCCTTGTATAAATCATCCCTTCACATCCAATCAACACAACCCGATTTCCTCTTGATATCATAAACTTGATGAATTTCTATCTATATATATAAAAATGAATGTATCTTTCTTTCTTTCTTTGTCTGTCCTTTATACACTCCTAGGCCCTTTGACCTATCTGGACCAAACTTTGCAGAATTACTCTTTAGGACACTGCAGAAAAGATAGGCTACCTTAGAACCCGGACCCACCCCCCAAAAGGGGTTGAAAAGGGGTAAAAGCCCTGAAAAACCCAATATCCACCTGGTGGTGAAAATAAGATCTACACAAATATTGTGTAAAGTGAAAAATTCGCTCTCCTATGGGGGGCAGGGACACCACATTTGGGTGGGAGGAAGCCAACACAAAGCTGAAGTGTCCCACCCCGACCGACACCGGGACCTTATATTTAGGGCCCCTTCTCGGGCCCCCAAGTCAATTGCAAATAAGGAAAAATTCGCTCTCCTATGGGGGGCAGGGACACCCCACTTGGGTGGGGGGATGGCGACACATGGGCCTAAGTGTCCCACCCCCAATCGACACCGGGACCTTATATTTAGGGCCCCTTCTCGGGCCCCCCAAGTCAATTGCAAAAAAGGGAAAAATTCGCTCTCCTATTTGGGGCAGGGACACCACACTTGGGTGGGAGGAAGCCAACACAAAGGCTGAAGTGTCCCACCCCCGACCGACACCGGGACCTTATATTTAGGGCCCCTTCTCGGGCCCCCCAAGTCAATTGCAAATAAGGAAAAATCCGCTTTCCTATGGGAGGCAGGGTCACCACATTTGGGTGGGGGGATGCGACCGAAGGGCCTAAGTGTCCCACCCCCGATCGACATCGGGATCTTATATTTAGGGCCCTTTCTCGCCCCCCCCCCCCAAGTCAATTGCAAAAAGGGAAAACTTCACTATCCTACGGGGGCAGGGACACCACACTTGGGTGGGGGGATGGCGACACAAGGGCCTAAGTGTCCCACCCCCGATCGACACTGGGACCTTATATTTACGGCCCCTTCTCACGAGCCCTTCCTTTCTTTGAGTGGCATTGCAACGTATGCCGGGTACAGCTAGTATTTCTATAAAAAAATAATTTCCCACTATTGTTTGAAATATAATCCTTCGAAAAAGCCAAGCATTTACATTTGGCAATATCTAAGATCATATTAAAAACCATCATTTGAGAAAGACACGATTAGAAAGCATTCAAATCCACTATTCAGATATTGACTAAATATTACGTATTAAAGTATAACTACATCCGTTGAGTATAAGAAGCTAAAGAACCAAAAACAAAACAAACAAACAAAAGTTTTCAAATTTTATTCGTCAATCCTCAATCATAAAAATCGTTTTAAATACATCGATTTTAAACAGGAAAAAGGCAAATTTATAGAAAATAAAATAGTAATTTAGTCGGCTTTTGAATTAAGAACTTTTTATCTTAATAATAACAATCTTCATTTACTTTATTAATAATAAAATTATTAATATTTTTTAAAATATAACTAACATAGGCTGTGGGTTTCTTTATTTTTCCTGCTAAAAAAATATGCAACCTTTCAAAAGGCTAATGTTTTACGAATGATTTGTATTAAAAATAGAGAAATAAATAAAAAAAATGGAGTTCCTTTCATTCTTATAATCTTAAATATCCCCAGAAATATTTAGATTTGCTCGAAAATCGAGAACTCAGAATAATGTCCATTTTCATCTGTTAGTTGATTGGATGCATATAGACCGGTGTCTTGTCTGTTTTGGCCTTTGCTTTTAACGATCCTTTGGGTTTAGGCATTCTCTTGTCTGGGGGGACTCCACACTTCACTTGATCCTCGCTAATGAAAGCATCGTAATAGGTAGACTTAGTCTCCATTTTCTCATTGTAAGCAGGAAACATAAACGCATCTAATTAAGAAAGAAGAATTATGAAGAAAACAGACATGGGAGATAGGAATTTTTACACGACTTAATTCCAAATAAACTTTCAAACACTAAGTTTCCTAAGATATGATTAAATGTCTTCTTTAATATAACTAGTAAACTTGTTAATTTTATTCTTCATTTTCGTTTTATTCTATTTCTAACTTTCAGATTTGTCCATTGAATGAATCGAATATTTTTCGATTTTGTTGTCGGCCTACAGGAAACACTCAAAATGCAATTCATATATTAACAACATAACTGTTAAGATCTACAGAACATTACGCAACCCGTCTTTTTTCATGTCACAGCAGAATTAACAACTTCAATTTTTACCACACTACACTTATTACATCGTAATACACAGGGTATTTAGGAAATGTTAGACAAAGCTAAGAGATACGGGTTCCAAAGGTCATTTTGAGTCGAAAATGTCCTAAGAAAATAAGGTAAAGGTTCCTGTTTTCAGTCATGAAATCCGTTATCCGGATTGCTATTTGTAATAAACCTTTACCTTATTTACTTACACTTTCTAATGTGAACTGAGCTTTCTTTGATTACGGACCATTCCCAAAGCATCCATTTCCTAACTCTAAAATTACGGAATGTACAACAAAATGTCATAGAACATTTTTGACTCAAAATCACCTTTGGAACCCGTACCTCTTCGCTTTGTCAACCATTTCCGAAACATCCTGTATATATCCATTCCTATATATTTTACACTGTTTACATTTTTATTATTAGTACTTTAGTAAATACTTTCTCCATTAACGCATTTACCACAGAACAAAAAGAAGACAAACATAATAAAAAATATTAATCAAACGCAATCTCAAC
>JAFIDM010014012.1:6165252-6192487 GCA_023159025.1 Thereuonema tuberculata
GTTGAGAATGTTTTGAGACCAATTATAAACATAATCATTATAATACAGATTGTATCTGCTCCATCTAAAATTAATGTTTACAATCAAAAATTAGTCTTTGTTGATAAATTTGAAACCGTATTTTCTTGTGATTATATCATACAATTTCTGTAAAGACCATTTAGAAGTTTTACGAAGCCATTAACATCGACAATCCAAGCTTATCAGTGAAGAGAGACACTCTTCTTATAGAGAATTCAAATCACATTTCTTATTAAACTCCAGTAACTTCATTTACTGGATTACTCTCTTAGGTTAATACTTGGTTCTACATTTAAATGCGAAATCTTCGACTAAAGAACTCCCAAGGATCTCGCATAGGCTGTGACAAAAAATATTTCATATACAATTGTATATCTTTTTCTTTAGCCCGTGGTTGAGTGGATCGTCAAAATGGAGAATGGAAAGGGATCGGCAGCTCTGGAAGATTGCAACTGACTGAATTAAGAAAAGAAAAGAAGAAAAAAAGGTTTTTGGTTTTCCAGCAGAAAGTGTATCACTCGGAAGTATCTGATACATCATATACATTTACAGAAGTTTCTCAGTCTAAAAACTCTGAGAAGAATCTGAAATCACAACAAGAGACTGTTCCATTCGTCCTGATATGAAACTTCAACAACAAAAGAAACTAAGTGATATTTGATGAACTCGATTTAGACCGAAGTAACAGATTCAGAAAACTTATTTCTTTAGATAGTACAGTGTACTCTCGATATCTCGAACTTCGATATCTCGAAAACCTTGATATGTCGAAAAATTACTTTTCTCGAGAAACAAAAAGACAAGAAACAAAAGAACAGCACCTGAATCAATTGGAAATTGCCTTTCCGATTCAATTATTAGGAGAGGAGTTGGGTACGGCCGTTTCGTCCTTCTACGGACTCGTCAGCCCAACCCTGCCTCTCCCGATAAAAGACTCGGAAAGGCAAGATCCTTAAGCTGAGAGCCACCGCCAAACTGGAAGTGACCCCCAACCAAAGAAAGACAAGAAAAATAAATTGTTGTGCCTGTCAGCAACAACCAAATCCTTTTCCTACGACTCGTAGGGATGAAAGGATTTTAATAAAAGAGCAGAAGGCTCAAAGAAAGTTATTTTAAGAAAATAAGGCAGAAAAGAAGCCAAAAGTAGAAGGACGAAACGGCCGTACCCAACTCTTCTCCTAATAATTGAATCGGAAAGGCAATTTTCCAATTGATTCAGGTGCTGTTCTTTTGGTTCTTGTCTTTTTGTTTCTCAATTCTTTGCACAGCACGTTAAATTTTTGGCTTCTTTTCTGCCTTATTTTCTTAAAATTACTTTTCTCCTTGATATTTCATATTCATGTAATTTCGACTTTGTTATCTCCAAAACTCGCTATCTCGAATTTTTTTTTAACGTCCCTTCGACTTCGAGATATCGAGAGTATACTGCAGTGTTTTTCAACCGGGGTGCCGCAAAATTTAGGCATTTTTCTTGGAAATTTACTTAAGTGTAGTTCAAGATAACTCATTGTCAGTTCTATTTTGCTACGGGATATCTAGTAAGCAAAGAAGCGATGACTAATCGCACGTTAATGTAATGTTCTACGGTACGTGTATGCAAAAAATTCATCAGGCCCATTAGCCCCCTCCCCCTATTCAGATTCTAGATTCGCCGCTGGGCAAGGGTGTCGCGATTTTTTATTTTTCAATCAGGGGTGCCACTCAATGAAAAAGGTTGAAAAACACTGGTATACTGTATTAGACAATTGCTTCCAAAGCCTTCATGATGTAGTGACATACTTGTATATTACATTTATAATTATCTGAAAAGAATCTGTTCTGATAACGATGTTTTACAAGTTCATTTTTAACTGAAACAGGGCACAACATGTTTCCGTAGTGTAAACAAAGCATAGCGACCATGTACACTTTTCATTTTCTACAAATAATGATTAAAAAAATATAAAATATAATTAACAAAAAAAAAAGTAAAAAAATATCAAAATAAGATAAAACAAAAAAAACAAGATTGCCGTGACCAAGATTCGAACCTGGGTTACTGCAGCCACAAAGAAATGTATAAATCACTTTATGGCCACTTATCCCTATGTGCGGAGTCGTTAAAAGTGAGTAATTATCGTCTTAATACGAAGATATCCTGAAATCACTTTGTATTTTACTCATCTAAACTAGCTATTTTAAAAATAGTAATAAGAAAAATAGATATGATAGATTTATTCAGTTATTTGTTCATTATCTTTTATCCAAAATTAGAGAAGAAGCTCTTTCTACAAGCGCTTGCAGGATTATAAAATCGACCAATTTCTTTTTTTAAGTTTTACTAAATTCATGACTAAATATGCGCTGTTTATAGGAATTAAAAAAAAAAAAGCTTTTAATTCAGCTTTGTTTATAATTCTTCCATTCATTTCATTTCCTTAAGCAGACCTTGAAGATGTCGTGATCTCCCTAAAGCGAACAAAAATGATTTACCTCATTAGCCTATCCATTGATAATAGCCTCTTTCTCACGCACATGAAAAGCAAGATCATGAGAATTCGCTGAATGACAAATTACCTCTGATCATAAAACCAATCACCATATTAATAGACAACCACCGGAGATATTGATGTTTTACAAACGGGATCCTTAAGGAATCTTCAACTTAGCTTCTCAAACATCCGCTTTTGCTGTGCCATGGTAGAGAACGAAGCTATCATTTCCATACATTTTGACGAGAAAATTTCTTGGCTCTTGACTACATTAAGTGAAATGATTTTTTTATGAGTCGTTCAAATTATCATTAATATAGGAGATGACTCAGTATTAAGAGGGTAGCTGTTAATCTAAAGAAGTCTTAATTGAACAAGAAGAACTTGAGTCCTACAAAGTGTGTTTCGATTAATCAGGATATGAATTCGGAACAAAAAAAAAATGAAAACTTGCTCAAGATATTTGTGGCATCGAATGTAATAATTAAACACATAAGTTATGTCAGAGTTGGTTAAAGAAATTTCGTTCTAGGGATGTGATTGTAAATGTTAAACCTCGCACGACTTTCGCCAATAGTTGAAACAAATAATAACTTGATAAGCCAAGGTAAACATTTCGGAAGTATAATGAAATTGAACTACAAAGACAACATTTAACTGTAAATTACATCATTTATAGAAACTCAAGAAGTATCATGACTTGATATAGGGATTCCGCACCAACTATTATAACAATGATGATGATAGAAAATAATAAATAAAGAAAGATATAAGGTCAGCTTGGAAAATCTTCATTTAACCTCAAATTCAAATTACTGTACTTTGTGTCGTTCTACGCAGAATCATCTCAGCGATAATAAATTGAATAGTTTTGATAATTTTAAAATATACGAGGCCGGATCGAAAAGTCTTTGCTTCTATTTTTTTTTTTATTACATGTACAACATAGCCATCGAAAAGAATACTCCTTCTCCAAATAAATACTAAGCTTATTTAGGCATTTGTCTGCCTAGTTTGTCTATGTCTGTCAGCAGTATACGACATCCGTGGTCGACCAGGTCGCAGATTCTCTTCCAAACTTGTGCATCACCACTGCACAACCCTAACGACATACAGTTGAAGCCGCATGGTTCCAGCATGTCTTGTTGGATTTCACGGCATTTCGGCTTTCGGACCATAAAAAACGAATAATACTCGGGTGCTCATATGATGTGGACGTTTCTAGATAGTGCACCATTTTCGAGCACTGTTGACGTTACCCTGCAAGGCACCAAGTGGGAAAATTCTTACTGCAGAGGACAGACTTTTCCCACACACTAACTTTTACAATAGAAAACAGCCGCAAAGACATAATACACTTGACTGAGATTGGAATCGTAGCTAATGACAGATGATACAGAATTGATTAAATAAAAAAATATTCTCAAAAAAATTGCTTCGGTTTTGTCATATTGCGAAACCAAAACATCACAAAGCCAACAATTGCTGATTTTAACTGATGAAATTTTTTTTGATTGTAAAAAAATGCGATAATCTTATAGTGCCTTTAACAGTAGTCTATTCACAAAAGCAATATTATCTACAGAATAAGTGATTCCGACGATATTATAACAAACAGTTATCCTCCTTCCACCAGCAATTTCCGAAGTTCTAATAATCAGAAGAATCATTTTTTTTTTTTTGTTAAATTACAAAGCCCTTTTAACTGTACAACTTTATGATGGGCTACTGCTAAATAAAAGATCTTCATAAACATTATGAAACAAAGACAACTTACAAATGGCAAACAATGTTTCTAAATTATTGTCATTACATTATGATCTTCAAAATGAAATGAATGAATTTATTTTGACAAATACAAAGTAAATAATCTATAGCAATTGACAATATCCATCAAATTGTTTCAAGATCTTAGAGAGGCTACCTTCATGAAAGGATTTTTTCTTGAAGCCTTCTGCTGTCCAAACTTCTTTCTACGATCACTCCATGGCGTAATAAATACAACAATACTTCCGGGCAATAATAAAAAATGAACATCAACGCGAAAATCAAGGTCTACTTCTTCCTCGTAGGCCTTGACTCAGTCACGATGACGTCTGTCCTCCAGAAACCAATAAGGAAGCCTGACAATTATTTCTTCCAGAAATTTCAAGCCATTAATTGAGAGGTTATTTTTGTTTTGACAATGAGGAAAGTTCAAGAGGATACTCGAAATAAATTAACACTCTCCCCGCTAGACTTCGTGATTACTGGGAGAAATGCATCCTTTTTATAAACAGAATGTTATCTTAAATTAAAAGTGGTTTAGATGAATTTAAACTGCTTCAAAGATTAAACTTTGCCAATGAAAAAACGCTTCAGTCATAGTTATTCCAGCATATCAAAGAGAAAAGATATCGGGATCACAAGTAACGTATTCGCTGAAGTAAACAACATAAGTCATTCTACATTAGATCAGTCTGACAGAGATTAATAGGTGAAATAATAATACGTGTATACTGAAGTAGAGACCATATATTTTTTTTTTAATTCCGATAGTTCATCAATAAGTAACAGATGTATGTTTTTTGTAAAATTCAAGTTGAGATAGTGTCTTACAAAAGTGATTGTACTTACCCATTCCCCTGCGTGGTCTTGGGTTCCACACCGCTATATCTGATTTGAGGATGTTGGGTAACTGCTTTCCTTGGTAGTCAATCCTTGAAGTACTTGATCGATTATCAAAAGGAGGCTTATAAAGAGCATTCCCTTTCACCTGAGGGTTCGCCTCAGCAGGAAGAATTCGGCCTAATTTAAAATCAAAAACCACCAAATTAAATTTTGAAATATTCAAAAATATCTCGTTATGATTAAACCAAACATAATAACATGAAAAATATTTTTTTCACTCTGGCGTTTTAAATTTCAAAAAAAAAAAAAAAATTTTACATTTCCTTTTTTTGTTTGCTGACTAAAGACACAAATAAAAACACGCTCAGTTAACAATAGCAATAATTAGATGCATTCACTTTTCTTCGTCGATATTTATTAGTTAATCGAAGCTTATCTCCATCTATGGGCTGTTAACAAAAACAATTTTATACATGTACTACGTGATCCTAGCAAGTTTTAATAGAAAAAGTTATTTATTATTCTTAATTTTCATCCAATCTCGAAGAAATTTGTGATTGGTTGTTAAAGTCTATTGATTTCGCTACATCCTAAATGTCGTGAATGCCGAACCAATTAAAGTCGAGTTGTTTCAACAGTACGGACGGACGGACAGACAAAACATCAACACAGATGATTTGATAACTATTAATCAATCACTGACTATGAGTATAATTTCTATTTACGCTAAACAACGTAATTATTGATAGATTCAAGACCAAAATTAAGGGGGGAAAAAAAGAGCTATTTTTATTATGAAGAAGTTTTATTTATGTAAAATATTCATCTCTAACTGAAATAAAATTTGATAAAGAAAAATCTACATTTTCTTATTTCAAAATTTAGCAAAGTATTGTTCTCCGTAAAGTAACAGGTTGGCTATTCGTCTTTCTTCGTTATTATTGGCTCTTTTTATCTCCACATAGTTTTCTCATGTTTGAGCCAGACTGGTGGCAATAGTATTATTTCACAAAACATGTTGAAATGTGATTCTTCAACCATTCATGTTATTGTTTCATCAGATTTATGCATTAAAATTCTTTCTTAAAAATCGAATTGTAGTTCATCTGTTAATGCCAACATTTGAGCCATGGTATGTCCAAGGCCCATTTTAGTGGACAAAATATAAAACAAAAATGAAATACAATTTCATCAAAACGATAATTATTATGTTTTTATGACTTCAATATTAGTTCAAATTTAAAATACCATGAACCCCACTTTTTTCGTTTAGTGGCGGGAGATGAAGGGTTATAGAGATAATAAATTCCCACAAGGAATCTAAAAGAAAATGAAATAAATCGTGTAATATATTTGTGATTCCCCCCCCCCCCCAATCTACTTTAGGGTTTTATACTGTCGTCGTCTTCATTTTTAGAAAAATGAAGGATAATACAAAATTTCAGTAGATCTGTACTCTTATGTTTATATTGGTAAGTGGGGGTGGCAGGGAAAGCTGAGTACCACGAATGTCGGTCTATCCCCAAGGAAAGGAGGACAGACAGATTGAGAAAGAAAGATGAAGTAGTGCAGGAGAAACGGGAGTAGTGCACCGAGAAAATCTACCCAGCGCGGATCATCCACCACCTAGAACACCAAATGAGAAAGAAACCCCTGTATTCAAGATGTGAGAGGCCAATGTCTTAGCGATAACAGCGAGTCCTTATACTTCTTACTAATCAATCGCAGCTATTATAGCCCGAATATTTAACGACTAATTATTATCTGTGAAGTATTTGCGAATTTGTTTCGATAGAGGTTAGATAATTTTTTCCTATGCCAATCTGGCACATGAATTGTTCATAGTTTATAAATTTCGGGGGCGAAAGGAGTCTCCACTAGTCTTCCTTCAGTGCATCGTTTAATTTTATTTTGGCAGAAATTGTAAAGATAATTCTTTCGATTGTCTCATCAATCCCTAATGAAGAAATTTGCTGTATTTATTTTAAGTATTTCAGGGTACAATTAATGAGTTGGTTTTTGGTCTCTTTCAACAAAAAAATAAACCAATGACCTGTTGCTTCATTTATTTTAAATATAATGTTGTCAAATTTTATAATCACCTTTTAAAAACTTACAAGAGGGAAATGACATTCTAATTAATAACTAATTTTCAAAAATCAATTAAAAATGGTACCGTAGGGAAGGCGGAGGTAGTCCTTTTGGTAAACGGAATGGTTCCAGTCATAGTCTAACTCACAATAGACTTCTTGTAATCGTTTAACTACCTCGTTGTGATCAGGTGAAAAGGGATAATTGGATGGATATCGTTTCATTACAAATGCCTACAAATAAAAGAAGAGCAAAAACATTGGATAGAATAGGGTTTATTATCACTTCAAAGTCATCAGAGCTGCTTCATTCAAAAGTTCCAACTAAGAGAATTAAATAGTAAAGTAAATTAATGTTTAAAATTTGTGATATACTGACGTTCTTTGTAAAAATAAGAAAAACTTAGAAAAGATTGAAAAAATCAGTTTAAACAATGCGATTATCTTTCTGTTACCAAAATTATCCCCCTTGTCTCTATGTACATCTTGGATTTTTTTTTTTTTTTTTAATTTATGACTGAAAATAATCAAAGATCCTTCGTTGTTTGAAAATTCGTAAAATAAGAACCACTTTTCCTGTAGTTCGGTTCCCAATATACTTAATTTTATAATAAAATAATAACTAAACTCCTCCATTATATATATTTTATTTTTTGGGTTCCTTAGGCCAAATTCAGTTTCCCCTTCGCTGTAATCGAAAGTAGGGTAAAATAAAAAACGTCGTTAGCTTGGGAGAGTTGCGTAGTGATAGATGAAAAATAAAAGACAAAATCTTATTGGCGCATGATTAAGACTATCCATTAAAACTATAAACCACAAGAAAAAAAAATATATATATATAGCCGGACAGTGATATAAAATTTAAAACCAATGTAAAGAACAAATCATTGTCTGAAACTGCCAAATCAAATTTCAGTTCACCGTTATATTTTTTATATATAATATTTCTATAAAATGCTGATGCCATTTGTAAGCATCATTTAATGTAACTTGACAAAACTTTTCATACAGACATTACCTGATGTAACATTTAACACGTTGACTGCCAATTGAACTCGCTCGTAGCGCATCTGTAAAGTACTTTCTATCTCATACGTCAACTATGAGATAACTCGTACAACTTTGTTTTTATTTTATTTTTTTGAAAACAAAAAAAATATTTTTTTGTTAAAAAATAAATAAAATAAATAAACAAAAATAACTTTAAAATATTAAAATAAAGTGCCTAAATCAAAATGGCATTGATGACTAATTTTTTTTGTAATAATAGTCAACTTGTTAAGTAGCCTTAAATCTAAAAATGTAATGTAGGGATTTATTGACAAACCACGGAATTTCAATGGTCTCCGGAATTTGTTACTCCAATGTTATTCGAACTTTTGAATTCCTTTACTCTTATAATCAGATAATGCTGTATTCTTACCAAATATATTAGCTGTTGCTAGTTTCCTATTATTATGAATAACTTTCATTTCAGAAAGTTACCCCACTTAAAACTAAAACTGCAACAGATGGAATATATCAGAAAACATAGAATTTAAAACAAAGAACAAATAAAGTTATTTACCATCTATCACCGGCGGATCCAAGATTTTTCAAATGGGGGGGGGGGGGGCTAACTTTTCTGAAGGGCTGACTATACCTGTGAGTCTGAAGTGCGCGCTATACGCCAGCTTTTTATTAGCAATTGAAATCGTCATCATGACAATATTAATGTCTATCAGGCATCAGCCTTTATCCAATCTACATTCACAGCTGAAGGGAGGGGCTAAAGCCCTCACTAGCCCTCTCCCCCCCCCCCCCCGGATCCGCCTATGCCATCTATAGTTCTATCGATAATGACAATAGACATCAAAACCCTAATTATTTTCACTTTTATGGAGATCTAGTAATTTCTAACGTAAGAAGAAAACAGGAAATTGATCATATTTCCAATTCTGTAGAATCCAATGAAGACTTACAATTCCTGAACAAAGGACAAAGTCATTACTATGGCTTCCAATCTTAAGAAATAGTTGCCTCAATAATAACGAAAGCATATTTTAGCTAAATACAATGAAGCACATTTAAATATATACCTTTAACATTTATTTATGTAGCGTGAATTAAAAAAAGATTGTGCTTGTATGTTTCTTCAAAATATTGATGTGAGGTTCAAGAACAAGGGATTAAGGGGATTAGCTAAGCATCTTAAGATTGACGCTCCTTTCTGGAATTGAAGTTTCCTCTGATTGGTCCGTTTAGGACCTGATTAATACCTCATTTGATTGGTATTTTCTGCACAGACGGACCTGGATGAAATTGGCGAATAAGCTGGAAATCCGTTGTAATTATACATAAACCTATAATGTGGTTGATAATTATAATGAACAGAAACACTGTAGAGAAATAATTCTAAGCGAATGTTGAAGATCGTATTTTATTTGGCTGTAATTTCTTAAATTCTTGTGCAATTTCTAATGTTGCGATAGGTAAAAAGAGATAGTTTTCATTATATTCTCATTTCTAGTTGCATCAAAATTATTTTCAGGAATTAATTAATAGTCATTTTTTTTTTTAATCCAATGAATTCGGTAGAAATAGGCATTTTAAATAAAAATATTTCCTTACCTTGAAAGGATCAGGTTCAGTCCAGTGAGCTAAATTAAAGAAATATTCATGATCCACAGGAAATTCATTGGGTTTTCCTTGGTAAGTATCCTGATATAAAGATCGTCGATGAAGACCCTCGCGCGGAGGACACAGAAGAGACGCAGGAACCATCTTAGAGCAAATCCAATCCTACCAATGATCCATCTGCAATGGAACGAAAAAAGTTAAGTTTTCTTTTCATTTCAAGGTAGGTTTACTTCTGTAAGTTTAAAGGAAGCAACGAATTCGCTTTTATTCCTTTCATGTTATATATGCTTATATTTAATTTGAATTGTTTTATCTTAACTATATAACAACAGCCTATCTCTCGACAACCCAATTAATAATGATAATAAAAATTAGTTCGTAATTACAAATATATAATTTTTTATTACTCCACAAAAGAATAACAATAAAAAGGACCATATGTATTACATCAGGAGCGCCATCTAGTGCATTTTTTGTTTATTATTATTTATAGCTATTCTTTTTAATTATTACCCATTTTAAAGTCGCAAAACTAAGCCTTGTTTTCTGAATTAAGGTAGAAGTTATTGAAAGCAGTAGCCAATAATTTCAAATTTACCTTCTAGCCCAGAATAAGGCTAATATTTACTTTGTAAAAAATACATGTTTTGAACTACAGTCGGACCTCTATTCAACGAACCTCTATTTTGCGAACTTTTCTTTGGAACCAAGAACATTTTGCTAATTTCTTCGTAAAATAACCTCCAAATAGCGAAGTGCATTTTCTATTTAACGAACTTTTTCCTGGTATCTATTTTTTTTTCTCCTTGAAATGTTTTATTATTAACATTCCCTTAGAGGAAATGAAAGAAATGTGGATACAGCTGAGGGAAAAAGAAGAAATTAACGATGATGTGCCGATTATCTTTCACTTCATTTTGAAGTTGAGACCTCGGAAACCCTAATTGAATCGAATATTTTGGACAGTGTGAAAAATAAAAACAATACAACTATGAGTTACGATGAAGATGAATATGATGATAATGGAAATGATCATGATGCAGAAATCAAAAAAACCTTCGTATGATGAAATGCTAAAATCATTTGAAACAATATTTCAAATAACGATGCGGATAACAATTTGAAGAAAATACTGAAGGGATTTTTGGTGCATTGCAAAGATGCGAGACATACTATGAGCAAAAACACTTTTTCAAAAAAAAAAAAAAAAAAACTCAAAATTAAAATTAACAAGACTTTATTAGTAAAATTTAAGTACGCATGACTTGTGGTAATGTATGCTTTATGTCATTAAAATTATTACTTTTTTTAATAATATTGAATAGGCGAATCTCTATTTAGCGAATTTTCCATATAACAAACTTTTTTTCGGGATTTAGCGACTTCGTTAAATAGAGGTCCGACTGTATTTCATGTTTTTAGCCTCCTGTTCATAGAAAATCAAGGCTATAAAATCAATCACTCTGCGTCCGCTAATGATTTTTGAACCAATTGCGTGGATCTTCTTGAAACTTGACATAGAATGAATGTTTTCAATCGAAAGATGATCTATTTTTCTATTTGAAAATTTCCCCATGTGGATTCTGAAAAATATTCCCTCTACAAAAGCCTAGGAAGCAAACAATGCATATTAATCTTTATAGTAATCCATGAATTTGGCTTTAATAATATTAAAATTAATAGAACTTTCGCAGCTCAAGAAATATGGATTTAATTCATTTCTTTTTTCAGAAAATGGAAAAAGTTTAACTGTTTGGTTTTTGGTTTTTTTTAATATCCACGATTTTAAAAAAACGAAAAGAAAAATAAATAAAATAAATTAAGCTTCAAATTCTTTCAGAAACTGCTTGTTTTAAGGTAGAAACTATGTTGTCTTATTTCTATTAAGTCTTCGGAAATGAATAAAAATGGGAAAGTTTTTATTTGAAAAAAATAAATAAAAATAAGCGTTTATTCGAAATTCGGAAATGATCTTTGAAAAATAGAAGAGTCTGTCATTTGAAATTTCACTGATTAAATTTGTTTCAATAATTTACTCACAAACTAACTTAAGTAAAAAGAATCCATGTTATCTCTGTATGGTTTAACTATTTGGATTGAAATTCCAGAAGATTCTTAATAAATATTTCATTTACTAAAAAAACAGAAATAAGGTAGAAAAATATCCTCATCGAAAACAGCCTAAATTGTTGCTTTTATTACATTTTAATGATATGTCTACGATGGCCCAAGGCCTGTCAAAAGGTCTTCCCCATTCACATATGGCTTATCTCTAATTGAAAGTTATGTTTCATTTCGTCCAAAAACAATTCAATTAGCCCTAATTCCACAGGTGAGATTTCGTAAAATATTACCTATTTTAATTGAAAATAGATTTCACTGAATTCACAACAGTTCAAAGCCTGAACGTCGACTGCAAATCTCAACAAAGCTGATTTATATTTTCTATGTTTTTATTTTTTTCTCTCTCTTTAATCACTATTAAAATTAGTCATTTTCAGCAACTGGAACTTTGGAATTATGATTTAATTTCAGTAAATGACAAAAGAAATTAAAATTTAACGTTTTACACATTTAGGTAAGAAAATCTACTATAGAAACTATTCATTTTTATTTTTAAAGAAAAAGTTAAATTTTAGAATAGAACTTCTTTAAAACATATTTGGAAATAGAATGGCTGATAGGTTTTCTTCAAAATGGATTGTAGGTTTCTCTATCAAGATATAATCTAACTTTTCTATTTAAAAATGTTTCGATTGGATCCTCTTTTTAAATCTGCTAAACAATCATTTCGGCAGAAATAAGGAAAAATTTCAATTTCTGTTGTAAAATGCTGCTAGAGCCATAACAGGATTCATATAAATTTATTTCCCTTTTTTTTTATGTTAATCTTAAATTATTTTAATAGTCATTAATATTAATTTAAACTTTTATTGAAAGTTTGAATAATGTAATTCGTTTAACTCACCGAATCAAGGCAAAATTATCTCCGCAAAAGATTAAGAATTATCCGTTTAAAAGTAATAAGAATTGAAGTTTGGCAAATGGAATCCCACGTCATGAAGACGAAATGCTTCCTTGTTCTTAAACAGTGTCCTGGTTTCTATCCTTGAATTGTTATCAAGAAACAAGTAATAATTGAGAATGGTTTCGTGGCTTCAATGATGAAGCGTGCATATGATATTTTTTACGATTAACTATTGGCTCCATCTGTTGATGACAAGAAAAATCAGAAATAAAAAAAAATCTACTTAAATGATTGTTAATGTATTTAAGGTTTAGAATATCGTTATTCAACGCGGTTTGATTCTCGCCATTATTCTAGTCACTTTGTTTTCTTATTTGCCGTTTCATATCAAATAACCAACTTCATTTTGGTTACCGACAACGTAGGAAATTGAATACAATGCTTTGCTATTCTATAAGATCCCTGCAAAAGGTTTTTGTCGTAAATTAATCATCGTAGTTGATGATTATTTAACATTTACTGATTCTCTCAACAATGTGTCGTTCAGGAATTACTGACACCTGTCGAGATATTAAGGCGGTGACTTGCAAATACGGTTAATACGGTGAATCTTGAGTTCGATTCCCAGAACCGACGTGGATGTTTGTTTGCTTTTGTCTGTATTTCCGCTACCTGTACGATAGATTTAATTTGAACGTGCGGGATGCATCCAAGGCCTTTAATAATCTCTAATCAAAGAATAATACACTAACTGCCTAAATTCTATCGGATATACAGTGCAACTTGGATAATTCGAACGTCCTTAATTCGAAATTGTGGTTAATTCGAAGATTTCTCTTAGTCCCTTGAATTTCTTATTAAATCAATGTTAAAAAATCATGGATAATTCGAAGTTTTTTTAAAAAAAATTCGAACCATAACGACTTTTCGGCGTTTCATCGTTAAGAAATTCGACACGTGACAACTGAAATCCCCTTCCCGCCACCGTTCGACACGTGGCGCTTCAGACGCCATTCGAGCTTCCTGCTGTCAGTGTCACCATGTCTTTCAGTAAACCGCGCGTGTACAAGAATTTAACGTTCGCTGAAAAGGTCGCCGTCATTCGCGAGGTGGAAAAGGGTGTGAAGAAGAAATGCCAAATCGCCAACGAGTACGGGATAGCGCCGAATTTCGTCGGTACTTTGAAGGACAAACCAACGTAAGTGAAGCTGTTTTCCGTTCACTAAACATGCTTGATGATTTTGCTAACCTTAAGCGACTGAATTCTACAAAACAATCAGACATTGAATGTAATATGTACTGTAGCTTACGTAATATAAATCTTATTTTGTTTACATACATATAGTGTTTCATACCATGATCTTTCTGAATAAATATTTACTTATTGACAGAATAATCTTTTCAAGCTTTCAGTGGACCTGAAATTAAAGTTAAAAGATGTAACTTGTTTAATTCGAAGTCTTGGATAATTCGAAGTTTTATAGTGGTCCCTTCAGCTTCGAATTATCCAAGTTGCACTGCATTATAAAAAGTGAAAGAGATTCATGTAACTAGAGATCGAGGCTGAACAACACAAATCTACAAATCAATTACCACTAATAATATTTTAGCTTGGAAGAAATATATAGCTCGTGGTTGAACTGTTCTTTTGAATTCAAGAAGTGCCTCTGAACAAGAACCCGAATGCAGCTGCATCTACATAGTTTAATCAAGTACATTTACACGAATTATATAACGAAGATTTTAACGCTGAGATTATAGGACTGTGAATTATAGCACTGATTACAAAAAAAAAAAAAAATAATTATAGGATATAAGACATTCATACTTTGCCAGTAACCATTTAAAGGTAATTACATTTGCCTTGTTTTCCATAATACATTAGAGTTGTCCCATGTATTAGAATAATGGTAATTTTTAACATTATTTTTTTTCCTCTGAAAAAAAATCTTACTTACATTTGCAATTAGAAAAGTATCAAAAAAAAAAATAGTAATAACAAATAAGGATGAGGAAGAACACGAATTATATACGATTGACGGTTTGAGAGCAAACATTTTTTTTGTAGAAATTTTATTTTTTATTCAAAATTTCAATTTTATAAAATACAAAACATTTTAAACCTTAACTAATTCAGAAGCAGTAACTTTATTTTTGCATTCTATAACTGTTCCGCAGTAACGCTGTTGTTTTGATCTGAATTTAAATTTGTAAGACTTAAATCTACATTTTACTGCTCTTTTATTTTTCTTGAACGAAAAAGCTACCTCCCAGCTGTGAAAATTTGTTTTTTATAATACATAGACGAAGTTGCCCGGTTCTTGTCAAAATAATAATAAATAAAAAATATTGCTGTGAAACCTACAATATTTTCTAAAATTCATCGACCTCTATCTTATTTTGAAGAGACAGAGTGAGTGTATTTCCATTTCTATTAAATATACTTCTTTTTATCTTTTCTTATATTTGTTTGTTTTGTTTTAAATAACGTGAGAATCAACGAGAGTTCTTTAATATCTTTCAGATATGAAATAGAATCATATCAATGACCGTCCCCATCTACTAATACTACTTACTATCTGAAATTGTTAAGAAATATATTTAGTACTCTTTTAACAATCAACTTATATAATTTGCTAATTTCGTCTGTCTGTCTGTCTGTCTGTCACTCGATATGTTTAAGCCATTAAGATAGATCCAAGGTTCTCAATGGTACCATTGAATCAAGGGTACTCAAATTGGATGAAATAGTAGTTCATTTTGTCATTCCATGTTGTTTCCATGAAATTTTAACTGAAATTCTAACAAAACATGTGTTCAAAACCAAATAATTTTGTTACTGCATCCATTTTAATGAAATTTGGCATACTTACTCAGTTGTTTACGCTGATTTTGAAACTCAAAACCATTTTTGCCGTAGAATCTTCATTCACAAGTTAGCGCAATATTTAGATTATACAAAAGTGAGTTTTAAATGCCTTTCGGCGTTATGAGTCAAAAATAATAATTATTCTTTAGATAAATTAAACTTTAGATATGGTTGGTATTTCGTTTTTCTTTTTGGGTAAAAAATGATCCTTTAGATTAAACTCTCAGAACCTATATTACGGTGTACAGGTAAGAAGTACATCTAAATAGGTCTGATAAATATTAAATTTTTTTTTTTTTTTTCAAATCAAATCATCAATCGAATCAAATATATATAGAAATTGGCTAAGTTCGTTTGTCTGTCTGTCTGTAACTCGATATAATTAAGCTATTAAGATAGATCCAACGGTTCTCAATGGTACCATTGAATCAAAAGTACTGAAATTGGATTAAAATATTAGTTCATCGTGTCATTCCATGTTGTTTCCATGAAATTTGATTCTTGGGAACTGACCTCGACAACTGAAATTCTAACAAAACATACGTTCAAAACCAAATAATTTTGTTACTGCATCCATTTTAATGAAATTTGGCATACTTACTCAGTTGTTTACGCTGATTTCGAAACTCAAAACCATTTTTGCCATAGAAGCTTCGTTCACAAGTTAGCACAGTATTTAGATTATATTTACTTTATATTTGATAATTGATAATAAAATGATTTTTCAGATTTTTTTTATGCCTGTCGTCCGACATGCTTTGCTGCTAGTTTTTAATAAATTACTACCCCCCCCCCCCCCCTCTCCCCTTGGTAAATAGGAGATACTCCAAGAAGACTCGATTCCAAGGGGTTATGGCGGTCAAAGTGATATTTTATTCCGTTTTGTGGGCGGAGAGAAGCTAAAACAATTAACATTCACATTTAACTTGTTAGGCTATTAAGGCTATGCTCATTGTCGACTTCCTCGCAACAATGAACCATCCCAACAATTGCGCCGTTTGCTTTTGTCGACTTCCACCCACGCAGCAATTAACACACAACAATTCCACCGACAATTACCCCGACACGCCCTTATCCATTCTTGAACTGCGGCGGACAATGGTAACAATGTTTTTGCAATTGTTGAACAGCGCCGGACAATCGGAAAAGAAAGATTTTATACAATAATATTGATTGTCAAAATAATAAATTTAACGTGCTGTAAATAAGTTTCAAGTACTGCTACTTTATTTTCATTTTCAATATAGATTGTTGTTGCTGTTTTTTTCACCACAAAAAACACTTCTCTGAGAACTAATCTCAATAGGAAGAAGATTTCATACAACTGTGTGAAACTCAACTACTTGCTTATTCAAAACATTTTATTAAAACTTTTTGATTAATCGTTAAAACTTTTGATTAATGAATTTCAAGTATTGAAATTCATTAATGTTTGCTTCTGTAGTGCTTTTGTTGTTACAGTTCGGTTACTTCATTTCCAGACGTAACTCGATTGTGAACATGATATTAATTAATACTTAAATTACAACATAAAATAAAACAAATCATTAATTGTTAAAATTTGTAATAAAATAAAAGCTTCAAGAAATAATATGTGCACTTTTATGAATATTAAATAATTAAATAAATTAAATTAAAATGTATTACGGCGCAACTTGTAAATTTGATACTAACATTGCAGTACCGAACTTAAGTCTCTGGAACAAAATCTTTTGATCAAAATAATGGCGCAAATAACATTTTTCAAACTGTCGTCCTCTTATTTATTTATTTATTTTTTTCTGGTAAATAACCTCAATCAATTTCTTACAAAAACAAAATTAAATTTTCTCGATAACAACAAATAATGACGTATAAACTTTCTAGGTTTTAAACTTTGCCTTCACGTGATTAATTTGCTTAAATGAAAATAAATTTGAAACATTCATTTCAAACAAACCTTTTTTCTAAAAATCGCCGCTGACATTTTTCAACTTAGCTATTCTTAAATTAACCAGTAATAAAAAAATTCAATCAATTTTCAACAACTTATTCCTACTTGAAAATTCACATTTTTAAGTTTTCCCGCTTCTTCAAAATGGAAAAGATTTCATTGAATATTCACCTTTTATACCTGATTACAACCTTAAGCAGGACTATTCTCCTGGTTTTTGATGTAAACCTGCAGATTTTAAACTTACTTAATAAATAATTGTTGTTACTTTATCAATAGATTTGTTATCTATTGAGACGCTGACTAATGTAAAATTTCTAAAGACGGCATATCCCTTCAATGAATAATTGTGATGGTTGTGGCACCTGTTGGAAGAAAAAGAAATTAATTTTGTTATGGAATGCCAAACCATTCTATTTCTGTTTAGAAAGAACTGATAAATATTTATTGTTCATTGGTTAGGAAAGAAAAGATAATTAATATCTTTTCCCATTGGGAATTAATGTTAACCATAACCAGAGCTCCGCAAAAAAAAAAAAAAAAAAAATGATAATAACAATAAATAATAATATTAATAATAATAATTTTATTCAAGTGCTCCACTCACATTGGAGTACTACACTGATAAAAACACTAAAAAAGAAGAGAGTCAAAACATAAAAGAGTCATAGCATGGTAGTATGAATATAATGATGAAAGTGGTTCAGGGAGTAGCAGTTCTTCGTTACCGTGCTCTATCTAGGATGAGAGGTCTTTTTAAGTTTTTTAAGAAGTTGTTCAGTATAGATATAATATTATTTTGAATAAGGGTGTTGAGTGAACATGGCCAGATAATATAACAATAAATAAATAAATAAATAAATAAATAAATAAATAAATAAATAAATGCCGTTCCGCCATGGCAGAGCGGTCTAGACGGCGGTCTGCCGTGTGGCTGTTGTTTCTAAACCTGGGTTCGAATCCCGGCGTGGGCATGGCTGTTTTCCCTGGGACTTACTAACTCAGAGTTATTTCTGGACGAGATGTGAATCTCGTCCCCCCTTCTTGAATTTCCTAACCTCACCATGATGTTGTCAGGTAGGGCTAGCCCGTGGTCCAAAGTTGACCGTTGTCGATGAAAGGAAGGAAATAAATAAATAAAATAAAATACAGTTCGTTTTCGTTTCGGAGAGCCTTCAGCGCTTTTGCGCATGCGTCAGATCTCTTGCGATTTCTTCCAAATAGGGGCGAGGAAGATGGGATGTTTACTTTTTATAGTGTTAGTTTACTAGTAGCTGGGTTCTATTTGCGCTTTTCGGGAAAGAATTATGGAAAGAATAAATACAGAAATTTTCAATCGAATTCAAACGAAATAGAAAGCAAAGAACTGATAGAAAGATTATAATCAGTAATTATCCGAAAATACACGTGCGTGCTACTAAAAACAAACAAGTCTTAGGAAACCCATATCACCGTATCACCCCTTTGAGGAGTAGAATCGTCTGTGTTGTTGTGGTTCTCGGATATCGAAACGGACTGTACATAGTACGTTGGGAAATAAATATTATAGTATGTACCAATATTTTATATAGTTTAAAATAACTCTACAAACTTTCACAATGATACTCACTGTAATTTTTGAATGTGAATGTTTATTTATGTGCAGTCTTTAGTTTTTATTTTTTAATGTTTTTTTTTTTTTTTTTTCTGTATGTTAAATTTGTATCTTATGATTATTATTATGCCTTCTTGGTTTGTTATTTCTTTGCAATTAAAAGCCTTTTAGTGCCCAACGATTGTTGAATCAAAGGTTTTTCGTGTTCAGTTATTATTGTTTATTTTATTCGGAAGTCACTTTCGGGAGCGAAGGTAATTTCCATAACCTTCACGCCTTTCTGGGTTTTTCATCAAGAAGGGTGGATCGGGCTGATGAGTCCTAAAAACGGATGAAAAACATTATTATTTAGATTTTATTGTTTTTAATGAATTATTGTTTACATCTAATCGGCATCATAAAGCAGGGTAAAAATACATTTTTATAAACTATTGCTGTTTTTGAAAAGAAAAACAATCGTTAAAACAGATAGCATGTTTATAGAATAAAAGCATATAATGTATTTATTGATGATATTTGAGAAATAAAGGTAAAATTGGACTGACAAGTGAGTTGTTGTCGTTTTTAACATTAATTTCTACGGGTAGAATTTGCGCACGATTCTGGAGACAGGTGGCTCCCTCTATAATTATTTGAAACTTCCTATTGAAAATTGTGCTATTTTTAATGGCAGATGACAATAGTTATATAGTTTTCCCAAAGTATACAATGCACTAATTCGTTTGCTTTCTCGCCTTCAGCCATCATCGACGGCAATCTGGGACAGCTGTTTCGTTCTTATTAGGACTCATCAGCCAGCCTCGATGATCAAGCTCAGAATGCGTGAAAGCTATGGATCCTTCTCCGCACTCAGAAGTGGGACCCCACAAAAGCAAACAATAGAAAAATCGCTATAACCAGTATAGCATTATTATCTTAGCCCGCTAAGCGCTGGGCACAAAAGGCATTTCATAAAAGGATAAGCCAAATGCATAGGCGAAAAATTAATATGTAAGAAGGTTTTACGTGCATTAATTGTAACATGCGGTCGAAGGATCCGTAGGCTTTCACGCATTCTGAGCTTGATCATCGAGGCTAAATCTGGCTGATGAGTCCTAATAAGGTCGAAACAGCTGTCCCAGATTGCTGTCGATGATGGCTCAAGGCGTGAAAGCAAACGAATTTGTGCATTATAGTTTTTCCTTTTTTTGTTACAATTAATGCACGTAAAACCTTCTTACAGATAACAATACTAGATACATTATTTCTAACTGAATTTCTCTTTAACTTTAATTTTAAGAAAAAACCACTTTTAAAAGTTTTTGATTTCAATTAAAAAAAATTACTTTTTCATTATTTATGTAAAGTTTTACTATAAGTTTATAATTAAGTAATAATTAAAAAAACAATTAGTTAATAATAAAATGGTTTTATTCCTTAATTTGGCTCTAGGAAAAAAAATCATTTAAAATTGAGGGATTAATTAATTATTAGTTCATATTAAATTACCAATCACTCAGTTTTGGATAAAATTTGCGATGCAAAATGAAGATTACTAACTTTTGTACCCTTCTGTGTTCTTCAGCAAGAATTCCATTCAAACTGACGAACTGTTCTATGTTTGCATTCTGTCTTGAAATCTCTTCTTATCCAAATGTTCTTTCTTCGTTCTGATATAAGTCTGATCGCTGGTCATATGGATGCAGATCTTAGTTATTGAGATCAACGGCATATTTACGTTGTTTTTCTTCTTTTTTCCTGAGCCAACTTGGTACAAAATTATAATTTTTAATGTTCCTTTAAAACTTTTGATGGCACACAAATCCCATAATCACGCTACTGACTTATTTATGCTATCGGTGTCTTCAAAGGTGGAAGAAGTGAAGATTTCATTGTTCCACAGTATTGTTTGCACTGATAATCATGTTCATATTCGAATTGGTAAGAGATAAGGATATAGTTCCTAAATGTATATTCTTCGTTAAATCATGAGATATACAAATACTCCTAAAATGTCTTCTTTAATCACAACAAAGATATTTCGTTTTCTTTAACAGAAAACTTCTTCAGGTTGAATAACTAAGGACAAGAAATCTCTTTCTTCTTCTTCAACTGAATTCATTGAGATACATTTTAAAAAATGTTAACAAAATAAAGAATTGAGGATTAATAAAGGAATGAAAAGTATTTTTCCCACAGACACATATGAGGAAATTATGTAAACATTTTTTAAAATGTATCATAATGAATTCAGTTGAGGAAGAAGAAAAATTTTATGTCTTCAGTTATTCAACCTGAATAAGTTTTCTGTTAATAACAATATTTCGTTCTCTTTATCATTAAATCATTAAAGAAGACATTTTAGGCGTATTGTGTATCTCAAGATAAGGTTATAAATTATGGAGTCTCTTTTATGGAAATTTACAAGAGCAATTTCAAAAATAGCGATAAAGAAAAGAAACCATGCAACTAATATACAACTACATAATTAATGTCTCCTGAACACATTCAATCATTCTTTGAAACGAATTAATTTAAAAAGGAATAGTTGCAAAGTAATACGGAAGATCAAACAAACAATTTAACATCTGACGAACATCTGAAGGTATATACGCATAAAAAAATGTTGAGAGATTTCTCTTGGATTTTAATCTAAGTAAAACAGAATGGCTACAATACTCTTGAAAAAGATGAATTAATCTTTTAAGCTAGTATTATGCTTCTGCTATTAATAACAAATTGGAAACAGATAAATCAAATTTATCCTCAACAAAAACCTGTACGAGATCTTGTGTTTTCCTAATTATTGCAAGATGGGGCCAAAACACCAGATTAATGAGAACTGTTATTAAGAAGAATTTCTATATCTTAGAATCCATTAGAAAAAAGATATAGTTGGCTTGCCACCTTTCAAATGCCCAAATAGTAAAAAAATCACAAAGATTTATTAAAAAAATGTTAAACAAATAGGTAAGAACTACTGGCCAAAAAAAATTCAAGTAAATAAATAATCATTTTTTTAAAACAATTTTTTTACAAGCTCTTACATTCTGTATTCAAAGTTGGTATACTATATATATCTATATCTAATATTGGAATAAGTGAAGCAGAAGAAACTACCACTACAAAATTTTCAAAAGTTTGACTATCTTTTTGCTTTAAGTACTTTTTTCTCACCCTTCAATTTTTCTACATTCTGGATCAGTATATATATATATATATATATATAAAAGCAATAGGAAAGCAGGCCTCCTCTTACAAGTTTTATTGAGGAACACTTTGCCACTGGTAAGAACATATCCACTGCAGCTGATGTTCCCTCAAAAAGCTCCGACACACCTTATCATCCTCTAGCTTCTTGAAATATTGAAAAACTTCTCAAATTATATCCCTAATCTGACTGTGCAAGATCTATTCTTTCTTTTGCTTGTAGCTACTTTATCCTCAGTCAACATATTTCTTCAATACTATTACAAACACTTCCAGACAGGATTAAGTTATGGTCATTTCGTTATATGGCATTTGTTTTGTTTTTTTAATGGTGAGAAATGAAAACTGAAATTAGGCAGTAATAAAAAACTTCCATTAAGATGGAAAATTTCCCTGCTTTCCGCAAATTCTTCTCTACAAATAATCTGTTCTCTTTCTTATTTTATGAAGAAACCCTGTTGCTGCTATATTCTCCAGGCCACCCAATAGCGGAGATCTAGAACACTGGATAATCACTTTTTACTGCCAACTTTCTGAGTGTCACCTATTTGCAGATAATCATAAATGTTTTATTTAGATTATTACTGCTCATAATTTAAAGCCTTACTTCCAACATTTGCTTCCTGAATGGACCACTTGAGGTTTACGCCCCTATCGACGTCACGTATGACATGTATCCCACATGCGGCGAGAGCTTGTGGAATAAACAAACATATAACTTTGTGTGAATTACTTAAAAAATCTTCGATTTTTGATATTTCAAGACGGATGGTTCAGTACTGTACAGATCCTTATTGTAATAATTCTGTAAAAACCCTTGGAATATCCTTCTTTAATATAATATTTCTTCTACATCTAAACCGGTTAAAACAAAGCATATGGCTTTGTTTATCCCACATGCGAAGCAGTAGCGTGGTGGGATATTTTGTAACTACGAAGCCCCGCCTATCCTCAAGTGATCCATTAAATTATATCTTTCGTTGAAAATATATTGCTGTCATCTTCTTCAAAAGGCGATAATCAACTCTACATCCAATCTGAAAATTTTGGAAGGCTTACAATCGTTGCATCCAAATCAAATCTTTTAGTTCAGCCTCCATATCTACTAGGGTTAAAACGAAGCACATGGCTTTGTTTATCCCACAAAAAAGTAGACTGGTGGGATATTTTGGAACTACGAAGGCCCCCCTATCCTCAAGTGGTCCATTGCTTATAGAAATTGCGATCATTGATAATCAAAAACAATTATCAACACTTTTTTTTTTTATCTAAAAGTGACATCAGTGCAGACTGACTGATTAGTGAAGTCATGTCCAATAAAGCAAATCTTTGCGACATCAATTCAGCATACAAGTAATCCTAAAACACAGTCAAAGGTTTCTACAGAATAGAGAAACAGAATTCACAATTATATTGATATTTTACAAGTTACTAAAATAATTTCATCAAAATGTTCTTATCTTCATTGTCAAATAGAAATGTAATGTGCAAGAATTTAATACAACAACAACAACTCTTATACAATCCTAACTACAGCATTTACATACGTACAGATACAGTCTTCAAGTAAATATCAACACCTTTAGGAATGCAGAGCATTTTTTAAAGTATCTGATACTTATTTATAATAGAATAAATTTAAAAGTGAAGTTGAGTCTTTTTATTTATATATATGATTATTAATTACTTTTCCATCTATTTGATATCACTATTACATAAATCATACATTGAGTTCTTTTTAAACTTTGGGAAAAAAAAAAATGCTTTTCTTTTAATCACTTTGTGGAAGTTACAAAGAAGTCATTACAGTTTTTATGCTATTGGCAGCAAAGGTTAGTTATTAATAATAGAATGAATTTAATGTACATTTAACACCTATTGCATAGAACAATGTAACCATTTTCATGGCTTAATAAAATTTTATTAAAAGGAAAACAATTTGACTATATATAGGTAGGCTTTTATATTTTTCTTATTTTATTATTTTTTCCCTTAAATATCCTTTTCTCATACAAAAAAAACCTCAATTCTTAACTTGAATGCAGTGAAATGAATATGGAAGGAGCATTTTGAAAGAAATGCAATCCTACAAAAGATGTAATTATTTTTTCATTCAAAAAATCCGAAATGAACAAAACAGTTGTAAATTCTATTAAATCAATACGGAAGTCATCTGCATAGAAAGATTGCAGTATATAATAAGATTGCATTGTTAAAATTAACCATCACATGACTTTTTTACCAAAAGAACTGTTGAACCATATTTACAGAGATGCCAATTGCAGATACTAATATTGTAATAGACTGTACAGGAAACTCACAACTAGCTGTTAAAAATTTCAGTTGCTTAATGACAACTATCAAAACATTATATACAAAAAATTATATCAGCATTAATATCACAACCTAAGCTGTATTGCAAAGAGAAATTAAAGCATTTACATAGAAAAAAAAAAGGAAACTGGAAATGTAAGTCTAACAGTAGACAAAATCACTACTTATAAACACCATTTTTAGTAGTTTCTTCATTAAATGGCAAATTCTGATGCTTCATTGGTTTTATTCTACGACAAAAAAATTCAGTAAAAATAATGTTGTACAAGAAGCTTTTAAGGCGATTTTAAATGAAATATATATATATATATACAATTCATTCGAGTACTGGCATCTCTCCTAAAATTTCTCTATTAGCAGGTGATAGGAAAGGAGGAAACAGTTGAAAGACTACAGCTCATAGGAAAAATTCTTAGTTCAGCTGAAAATAGCTTCAGGATAAACTGACACTTGAATAATCTATGTATAGATGATTTTTCGTAGTTTTATTAAACAGTTTCAGCAAAGAACTACAATTGCCATATTACTTTCAGAAATCCCTTCATTTTAAGAAAGCAAACAATGACAAAGACTGCATTTTATTAAAACTTCACAACAAAACTTTTAGAACGTAAGGAACTAGGGAAATTATTACCAAGTTTATTTTGATCTGAAATATAAATACAAGAGATATCAAGGAATTAAAGAAATATTACAACATTAAAAAAAAAATATTAAAATGGATGCAAGGTTTTGACTTTGCTAAACCTAAGTATATTTCAAAAACATGCAGTATCATACAGTTGCCTCAATTTAAAAAGTATTTTAAACTCTTAGACAACTAATTACAAAATTCATTGAAAACAGAACTGTAGCTTATATTCATTAAAAATGAAACATCAACAAATATTTTATCAAATGTAAGCTAACTGTTAAAAGCAAAAATGAATTTTGGAAGATTTGTTTTTCCATTTGTTTGATTCCATATTTGCATATTTACTTGCAGTTAAGAGCTGTTGGTTGTATTGTTAATACATTCAAGCAATCAACAATGATACAAACTTAGCATTTCAGCAGTGTATAACAGATCAAACTTCCTGAATAAGCCTTAGCAGTGACAATTGAGGGTAATTCTATTTTATTTATTTAGTTTTTCCTCATATATACTTATTAGCAAAGGGGCTATTTGTACAACAAAGAGTAAGTTTCATTTGAAAAACACCAAAACACTGGAATTGATTACTTCTCTAATCAAATTACCATAGTAATTTTGTTACTGAAAATCTGCTTATCTTGGATTTCTACCACTAACAAATATAAGGAGAAAATAAGCAGTTCTTTAAAAACACTGTGTTTGCAACTTTTCTTTTCTATCCTGTATTTTACTTAGCACGACTGTAAAAACTGCACATTGGGATGAGGATTCAAGTTAAAACTAGAAAATAAGAACAAAAGCTATTTTTATCAAAATCCTAGACGATCTACAAAGAAAATAGAAGAAATTGTTAACATCTATTTACATTATTTATTAAGTATTTGCAGCACAATGAAAGTTTTAATTATTAAAATGACAAGAGAATTTTATAAAAGTTCATAAGAAGTAAAAGTGTTCCTTCTTAGTCATCTGACCACAATGTCTGTACAGGTTCAGTGAAGAATGCTTGTCAAAATGCAAGCAAGCTGAACTGGGTGATGGTCTGCTGATAATCACAACAGACGCTGTTCCTTCAATCTGGTGTCTCTATTGACAGTTTAGGAACAATGATCCTAGGTTCATTTGCTGGTCTGTAGCCTTTTCGATAGCTTGAACTCTCTGGTTTGTGAGTGACTGGTTCATCTGATTGATCTTGTTCATTACTGTGCAAGCTGTAGGAAATGTTGCCGTATTCTTGTAGTAATGGGCACACTCCTAATAAGAACTGGCAGAAATCTTTTCGAATTCCAAACCACCCTGTAACAGGAAGAAAAAAAGTTATTAGTAATAAAAATAACAAAACAATCACACAGCCATTGGGGGGGGGGGGGAACAGACTTACCAACTAGCAAATGCTTGACAGTTCATAAGCAATGTGGATAAGATTAGTAAAAATTAACAGATTAAAGCATCGTTTTTATTCAACTCAATTTGTGGATAACTTCCCATAACTTTATTTATGCTGATTATAAAGAAAATTATTAAATTCTTAAAGATGCTCAAACCCCAAGACCTTATTCTTAAAAATAAAGATTTTTTAGGGAAAAAAAGTTAATAAATAAAATAATTTGCTGCATAATATTGTTACGAGTTGAATAGGCCAACCTCCCTCTATTAGTGTCGAATGGCCTGGCCCTGAAGTAGAGTTGACTGTTCCAGTCATTAAATTAGAAGGAGACTTGGATCAGATATAAGTAGAGAAGCAGAGTCCAACCAAAGCAGATCGACAGCAGCAACCAGGAGCTTTCTCCCAAAGAATTGAAGAGAACGTCAGTGGAACTCCACCACTTCAAAGCCTCCTCCTATTGAAGAGAGCATTCGTCTGCAGTGGCCCAACGGCCTCCAAGAGAAGTAAAGAGAGCTT
>JAFIDM010014012.1:6192497-6211461 GCA_023159025.1 Thereuonema tuberculata
AGAGCTTTCGTCTGCAGTGGCCCAATGGCCTCCGAGGGAAGAAAGCAGTTTGTTGATAGGCAGCCAGCCTAAACAGCCGCCTCCAAGAAAAGAAATTACTCGGCAGCAAGCCAAAGAAGAGAGAAGGTTGTAGGAAGCCTGTAACAAGCAGTTCTTCAAAAACGAAAGGTAGAAGGTTGGAAGACAGAAGCAACTAGCCCACCTGACAACTGAGGTTCCTATATGGGACAGCCCAGGAAGGCGACGGCCCGATTGAAGTTACGAGATCCAGATCCGGGACGATAACCCAGGAGGTGTCAGCCCAGCTAAACAAAAATCAAGACTTGGACTACCTAGAAAGGTGACGACCCAACTGAAAGAAAGAAAAGGAACAGCAGAAAGAGCCACAACAGAAGATAGAAGGCGGTCCAAGGAGAAGTAATCTGGACATTTCGTGTACAAGTTCCTGTTCCAGAAGTCTGGTGTTTGAAGAAAATTCAGCTCCTAGATGATTCCCTTACTCTTTGGTTATTACTCACTTGATTCACAAGAATCTTCATTAAAACTTATTTAGTTTTTGTATCCACCAGTTTTGTCAGACTGAAACTGTAAATGTTTCTTAATCACTGTTTGAGCTACTTGAAATAAAATCAACTCAGTGGTAACAATATCTATATCCAATAATCAGACTATATAGAATGAAAAATTAGATATAAACCACACAATTAAAAACAAAATTTATAAATAACATCATTAAAAAGTACACTCAAAAACTTTAAAAAAAAAATGATGTTTTAGTATAGTAAGCAATTAACAAGACCAAATAAGTATTAAATGATTTTTTAATTCATTAATTGCTTTGTTTTAATTTTGTGTGTATGTGTGTGTGTTTTTCCTTCCTTCTTTAATGCAAATTTCTCAGGACAGTTAGGCTAATAAAATTAATTTGTTTTTGCAATGCCTACCCCAAAAACTTAAAATATGAATGCAATTCAATGGTTCATCAAGCAGACTATCATTGGCATTTGAAAATCACTTGGCTTGGCTGCTAGTGAAGAAATTACCACAGAAGATGGCAAAAATTACTAAACACAATTATAAAAAGTTTAATGATTAAAAAAAAATCGAAATTGTAATCCATTTTAAATTTTGGTGTGCATCGATTTGATTCAAGGTAATGGGAATTATGGTAACTTCCAGAACTGAAATGTAGATTTAATTTCAGCCAACGGAAAATCCGAAGATAGGTTTTTTTACCATTCAGTGGAGATTGTAGTTCACAAACAGGGACACTTTTCTTTCTATTGCTTCCATCCCTCTACCTCTGATGTGCACTATGAGACTTCATATTCAGTAACTACAACCACAATAACATGAAGACTATCAAGGACTAAAAAGTACATTCAAATACTGCATCATGAAAAGTGGAGGGAAATGGAAAATTTTATTTCAAGACAATCTACATGAAAATTACTTTTGATCTCAGTGGCAAAGGTACTGAGGAGGAGCTTTCCTTACAAGAGAATTTAATAGAACTAAGAGAAAGTCTGATCTGAGCACTCGCTATAGGTCACAAATCTCTTGAGCAACTGAAATGGTAATATCCTATTCAGAACCATCACAGAGAGAATGGGTGAAGTAACCATTTATTTTAATGAAAAGTTTTCTAAATCTATTTGATACCCATTTCTCTCATTTGTCTTAATCTTCTTCTGCATCTCCAATTACTATCATCTGCTAATTTTATAAAAATAACATTCTTGATAATCATTGCTACTATGTTATTCTAATTAAGCAAATAGCTTACGTCAAGTTTTGAAACTTTTAAATCAGTCCGAAGGAAATGATATTATTTCACAAAATGTCAGTACGATTAAATGTTTAATGTCTAAAGAAATCAAAGGAAAAGGATGTTACTTTCATTAATATCAAAAAAGTGAAAGGTATTTGCATCTTCAGAAGTGCATACTCCAATTAATGGAATATCCATTATTAAAAATTAAGACCATAATTTTCTCCCTGCTTTCCAAAGGAAAGATAAGGCTGATAAGATCATTGTGTATTTTTTGTCCTTCTAATGAGTTTTGAATTTACGAGTATTCTTATAGCAACTTCGCTTTCATATTAATTGGTAAGAATAATCTCCTGTTTATCTTAAAAATAAATTGATTGTACATCCCGTAATTCAAAGTATAATATACATGTGAATTTGAGAAAATTCCCCAAAGGAAATACAATACTTCAATTTTATTGATAATGGACTACTATGAATTGGGTGTCATGGTTGCATTATTTCATTCAATGAAATAAAATTACCTTGTTATGATAATGATAAATAAAACATTTTATAGAAAGCAGGCTTCAAGTTCTTTGAAAAATGGACCCAACCCCAATTCTAAATTTTCTTTTTGGAAAAATTTTCTCTGGGATATGTTAGCTACTATTTTTCTTATTTTTAATCAAATTTATCACCTACATTTTTACCTCATAAGAAAAGAAAAAAATAATAATTAAACGTTATTTATATGTTCACATGAATCAAATTGCAATGAGAATGTTTATTTATCACTTGGAAAGATATATGTCAATGGTTTAAACAAAGATATATATCAACTACAGTACTAAAATCTCTCCCCAAAATATCTTTATGGAAAATATCTATGATTTTAATCAATATTACTGACAAGTATACGAATTTAATTAAGTTATTTAATAGAGCAATATTTGAATTATTAAAAAGCAATTTAATCTAATACAACAGTTGACAACTTACAATGATTGCCTCCTTTTGATCCAAATGCCATACAAATCAGAGCCAGATAGGAGATAAACAACGGAGAAACACTGGCTAAATAACTGAGTGTTTGATCACCATCCAATTTGTTTGCCACTAAAACCTTCACAAATACAAAAAAAAAATCAATTAATATTTCAAAACTTTGATTTTTATTTTATTTTATTTTTTGCAACTTTAAAAAATATCCGTATATTTTATGATCATAATTAAAGTACCCTATTCAACACTGTCTCGAGTGATCTGCAGAATTCCAAATTACAAAGAAATTTGGTAGGGAGACATTTCAGAACATTTGCATAAGCACAAGTGTTGCAGCCATGTTCAAGTATTGGTAAAAGTGAAGATGTTATGACTGCTATTATTGAACAGTCAGTCAATAAATAATGTTTGCAGACTCCAGTAGTGCATGTGCAGGGTCACAGCAGGTGAATTTATCCTGTGGTAGCTCGTGGAAAGTACTGAGAAAAGTGGAGCACTGCTATCCATGTAAGATCAATCCAACTAACATTTGCATTAGCCTTCCTTGCCAGAATCGAAGTTGACAAGCAACAACCATCGCAGATCTTATGGAGTGACAAGGCACATTTTCTCCTGAGTGGAGGAGTGACAAGGCACATTTTCTCCTGAGTGGAGCAATCAGCAGACGAAACTAGCACATTTAGAACATCAACAACCTTCATGTTTTCCAGCAGATTCCACTACATTCACCTGAAGTTACAGTCGGAAGTGGATTCACTGCCACATTTATCCTTGGACTATTCTTCTTCAAAGAAGCTACTCGCAATTGCCCTGCGATGGCCCAGAGGTACAGAGATGCTCAACATCTTTGTCATATCCTAACTGCAACAGTGACAATGTCTGGAGTCAATTACTTTCATGCAAGGTGGAGTGTCTCCACATATTGGATCCTGCAACAACAGTTTCTAAGACAACATTTCACCGAGGACAGTGTGAATAGTAGTATGTTTCTATCACCTGGCCAACTCGATCTCCTAATCTTAGTCCATAATCTGATTTCTGATTGTAGGGACACCTCAAAGTGTGGTGGATTGAGGACATGTAACATTTTGGCAGCCTTGAAAGACAGTATCACATTGCAAGCGAGAAGCAACTCACAGGATCAGTTACAGTCTTCATCGTCAGGGTTTATACCTTCAGAATGTGAGACCACAATGAGCAGTTTTGCTTCCATCGCTATCTCTGTATAGCATGAGTATCTCTGTATAGCATGTCTTACAAATAAAATATTTGTTGCTTGCAGTGCCACAAATGACAGTGATAACTTTTGGTACCAATTTGTTTCTTTCAGAAATGTGGCCATATGCCCTGAAATGTCATCCTACCAAGTTTTGTTGCATTAGGATTACCATGTATTGCTCCAGGTAGTGTTCAACAGGTGTACTTTAATTACAATCATCTGTAATACATACATACACATACAAAATAAATAAAAGTATCAGGAGAAAAGTGCGAGAAAAAGAAATATATATATATTCAACTCTCTCAACAAACAACTGGCAGGAAATTAGTACACAATTACATTACTTGTATTCATTTACCAAGAAACAACTTCATACTTAATATTTTAATTATATAATAATTAAATCTGTAAAAAATCACTTCTGTAACTTTGTTTCTCACTACCTCCTTTCCTCTAACTTTGACTACATTTTCATACATAAACATATTAAAGGCAGAATCCATAAATTATGTAGTGCAGATAGAGGATGAGCAAACATTGTAAAAAAACAATACCAAATTTTCAAAAAATGGGCAACAAATTAAAAAATAAGCTCTTGTGATCACAACTGACAATCTGGAAACTCACTCTACTCACTTCTAAACATTTAATATTTTTTGATAAATCTTCCAGCTTTTTAATTACTTTATTTTCTCTGATTTAATTCATAATGGCAGCGTAAAAGCTTGCACATTAATTAGTTGCTTCATTTTCCCTGGATTTTTTTTTTTGTTTAATTTTTGAGGTCCCACTGTCTTGTGTAATTAGGTCATTATAACTGAATGATTAAAAAGAAAAAAGAAAAGTAGGGTTTTTAAGATAACACCACAAACTTACATAAAAATTTCGATTGCAGTCTATAAAATCATTGGATATATAAAATATACAACTACAAAGAGTTGGTACATTTTGACATTTCCTTACTGAGAGAATACAAAAATCTTAAGTTTTGTGGAAATCCTTACCTGGGCAATGAGCATAGGCACTACAAGGAAGCTGTAGGCAATGGCGGAATTCACACTCGTGCGTCGATGTTCTGGATTCACATCAGTCGAACGCAAGAGGATAGTAGCAAAAATGATAGCATATAACACCCCGATGAGGGCGAGGCACATAACAATCCAAAGAGGCACAAAAACCACCTGAAAAAGAGCAATCTCATATGAATAAGTCATTTTCACAAATTTACTGAACTGTCTGGTCAATCTAAGTGTTGGGTTGCTTTAAGTTTTAGAAATTTGGGGCTTTAAAATTTGGAGAATTTGAAAGGAAAATACAATGGAATGTATTGTCCTCCAAACGAGAGTTGGCCGCACTGTTTTTGTGAGATCTGCACATGTAGCATCGATTAGTTTGGTCATGCACTTCCGTCTGATCTTCTGACAGGAATCTGCCCTTCTGCTAACTGCTGGTTACTTATCAAAAGGAATTGTATTTATAAATCATTAAAATATTTATTATTAGCGATTAGTATTGAAATAATGCTAAATGTTAGAGAGAAGTTTTATTTTGCGTTATCAACATGTCAGCGGAGAAAAATAGCCTGGAAGGACTCTTAGTCGTCAAGCAAGAGAAATACTTGCCTCTGTGAAGGGATACTTTCAAAACCTAAAATCTGAGAGACACAATTTATAAATGAAATTCTCTGAATAAACAAGTATTTTTCTAAATTACAACTTCTCCGATAATTAAACGTTAGCTTATTATAAGTTAACTATACTTTCTCAGTGAGAACAGACGCAGTCGTCCATTTTGACAGGAAAACATAATTGATCAGCTACCGGAAGGGCTGCGCAGTTCAAACTTTCGCCGGCCAACTCTCATTTGGAGGACAATAGTTACTATAAATTCATAATTTTCCCTGGATTAGGATGGAGCAATTTGAATATGGATTTGGAGCAGATTTGTAACTTTAAAATCCTATTTTGAGGCTTTAAACAATGCTATCTTCAGATATATAATTTAAAATATCAATTCTTTAAAAGTTTTGATACTAAATAAAATACTGAATTAAACTGATACTTACCACCCAACTCCAGGTGATGAAACTATCCAGTCTAAGGGCCAAAAATATGAATTGTAGAATGTTCACAGAACAAAATAATTCCAACTGAAAAAGAAAAAAAGAATGAATAAATAAATATTTCCTATAAGAGGTGCTTTTTCCTAATAAAAAAAAAAGCTTCTTAGAATTGTGCCATCTTTTATGAATTACATATAATGAATAGGCCAGAAGACAACTGTAACAAAGCATGCCAACGTTATAATATGTATTTTTAATTAAAAACAAACTTTATAGTGGTATGACCAATAAAAATATGTTGTATTCTCCAATATATATAAAAGATATTTTCTTTTTCCTGATATTTAAATATTCTAAAATTTCAATATATTTTTAATAGTATCCAAAGGACACAAAAAGCTAAACTGAAGATTATTTCAATTCATAAAAACATCAGTATATATACTCATGGACAAAAAAATTAGCGCACCAAGAAGGAGTCGTCAAAATGAAATGAAAATTTACATATGTAATGACTACTTTGATATAAGTAAATGATAAGAAAATCAAAGAAAAAGGATAATTTATTTCAGAGAAAAAGGCAAAAGAACGGAGGAGTTAATACTCCGTTGGACCCCCTCTAGCGCGAATGCACGATGCGATACGATCGGGCATTGAGTCATACAAGTTCTGTATGATGTCTTGAGACATTTCGTTCCATATTTGCTGTAACCTTGCCTCTAGTTCGTTCAAACTCGTGGGATGCCCAACTCGTCGTCCCAAATGATCCCAGATATGCTCTATTGGAGACAAATCTGGGGATCGGGCAGGCCAAGGAAGGATAGTAACAGTGCGGAGACAGTCTTGTGACACCCTTGCCGTATGAGGCCGAGCATTGTCTTGTTGAAAAATGGCTCCTGGGAGCCGTTGCATGAGTGGCAACACATGTGGTTGCAGAATTTCATGAACATACCGCTGAGCTGTCATGGTGCCACGGAACAATACTAGGGGTGACCGTGTATTGTAGGCAATGGCACCCCATACCATCACACCAGGTGTGTCGCTGTACAGCAAAGGCAGGATTGAAGCGTTCACCACGGGCTCTCCACACACGAACACGATTGTCATCACTGCCGAGATTGAATCTGGATTCGTCGCTAAAGACGACCTGGTTCCATTCCGCTGCAGTCCAGTTTCCTCGTGCGCGGCAAAACTCCAAACGGAGGCGTCGATGGGTGGGCGTCAAGGGCAGCACACGTAATGGGCGCCGCGATACCAACTGTCCTTCAGCCAGGCGCCTTCGTATGGTTCGAGAAGACACAGCGGCCCCTAGTGAAGGTGCTACCTGTGCCTGGATGGCGGCCGATGAAGCAGTTGGCTCTACGCGTGCATTTCTGACTATGTGGCGGTCTTCTCGACGACTGGTCTGTCGAGGGCGTCCTGAGCCTGGTCTTCGTGTACATGACATCTCTCGAGTCCACTGGTCCCAAAACCTCCTCACAACACAATCAGAGCGGCCTAATTGACGAGCTACTCGCCTAGCTGACCACCCAGCTTCCATCATCCCGACGATTCTCCCTCTCTCAAACTGCGACAACTGCGTATACTGTCTTCGAACACGGCGTAATGGCATGTCTACCTCAGCTCTTCCTTTGTAAATGATTCAGCACACTCAAACAAGCTTTGGTTACCTGTTTTATACTCCACAGAGTACGATGTTCAACGCCCTCTACCGGCTATACGTAATGCGCAATCACGCTGCATTTCTAATCATTTGCATATCTCCCCGACATGTACCTTCATTGCAAGTTTCGTTACGATCCCGCAATTATTTCTTGGTGCGCTAATTTTTTTGTCCATGAGTGTATAAGTATCTCTGATATCATTCCAACTTGAGGATGTATAAATCCTTCATCAAAAAAAAACTTTGGTCAAGCAAATACTGTAATATTCAAAGAGAGAATTAAGTCTATATTTTTTTTTTCTTTCAAAGAGTTGTCACCTTGTAAGCACTGAATAATCCATTAAAATAATCAGCATTATATAGCAAACAAATGCATGACAACAGTTGAAATTTCAGATCTATGATGTTTAATAACAATGAGTCATTACAGAAGGATTATAAGTTACTTTAATTAAAGTCATTAAAAATAAACGATAAAGTAAAGCTTAGTATTTATTTCCAAACAGTGAGGATGACGAATAATATATCAGTTTTTTAAATCAACTGAAGCAAGTATCTCATAAGACTAATTGAAGAACAAAAGAATATTCAGAATTTAATAGCTAATGAAAGTAATTCTATTTCTGGATTGTCTACATTGCATTTCTAAATATTGTGTACCTAATTAACAGGGCATTTGATTTTGATTGTTAAAACTAATTATGAATGATTCTGCCAAATACCTCATTGAAAACATTTGATTAGCAGCCAATCTTACTTTCACAGATTATGGTTCAGTGTTTCTGTACTGTTTTTCAATTGTGTTTTCAGTTTTGAAAATTGTGGAACACATTATTTCTAATGAACATGAAGGAAACTTATAACCAATAAATGAAATAACCCTTGCAATCAATCAAATATATCTAGTGTACCCCTTGATTGCTTATTTTATTTGGAGCTAAAAAATCACTGTTATTTATGTAATTTACTTTTGTGAGGAAATCCAATTACTCATACAGAGATATTTAGTGATAATATTTAATAATAGCTTGTCTTTTTTTAAAATTGTACCAGAATAATTTTTCTCATGCCCTAAAGACACCATTTTCCCTCTTATTCAATTTCAATTTGTGCATTTTCCTTTTCATAAAATTAATTCAATTAGACATAAAAACAAATTATAAAAATTTGGTTTTTAGACCTGCTAGCTCAAGTGATAAGGAACTTGACTGTGGGCTGGAAAGCCAAGTTATATCCGCAGTGATGGTTGGGATATACTCTTTGGTTAACTCTTCTAAACTGGCCTAGGTTCGTCCAATCCTATCTGAAATGAGTGTGTATGTATGTATGTATGTGGGGGGCTTTGGGTTGACTAACCTCAACTCAGTCCCATTGGTCATGGAACAAAATCTTACCATAAATTGCCCTGTTGTAAGATACTTTAACTTTTTATAAAATTTACTTACCTCAAATGAACGATCATGTTTCACTGCCCAAATGCAAACAGCTATGGAGATAATGGAAATGAATATGAATGGAATGAAGACAAGAATCCATAGATGACGTCCACTTTCCAATTTATCACATACTAAAACTTCAAACATCAACAACAGTAAATGTAATGCCAAACAGATGAGCATTGCCTTATAATGGACATATCCTTCACCTTCAACTCTATAAACAAAAGAAAAACATTTCATTAAAAAGTAAACTAACTTTAAAAAAATGTTTGCATTCAATGATTTAGGATAGTGTTTGTGTAAAATTAAGGATTGGCATTATCTTCTCAATGTATCCTGTCACAATCAGAAAGAACAGACAATACCTCAACTGCATACAATAAATAAAGAACAGATATAAAAACATCTAGAAAACACTAACGTTATCAATGATGAACAGTTTGGCAAAGTGCTTACACAGAATTTCAAATAGCAATATCAGCAATGTGTGTCTGCATTCGGCATCTTTTAAAGTACTTAATGTTGCAAAGTGTTGGAACAAAAAAAGATGTAAAAAGTGAAGAGCCAATCGTGGAAATTAACAGTAGGACCAGCATTTCTGAAGAATTACATTTTTTTGTATAGCCTTTTGAAAACAAAGAATTCTAGATGCTAGTGTCCCTTTGCATTCCACATCCTTGGTTTTCATGGTACAACCTAATCTCATAAGCCACTTATGGTCCCTAGAACTATGAAAACAAGTTCACTCTATTAACAAGTCATGTTATACTATATTTTGGCGTGCAGTTCAGAGAATAGAGATGATGTCATGATGTTGGGCTATTTCTGATTGTCTAGAAATAGGAAATTGATCCTAGTACCAAATACCTTCAATGCCATATCTTACTTTTGCAAGCGTAGAAATACTCTTACAGTATTCCACTGACAACTGCTCCAAAGAAAGACTGAAACAATTCCAGATTCCTACTACTGTGAACTGGTGAAAAACCTCCCATATGATCAACTCAGACAACGTAGTGCTGAAATTTAGACCAAGTGGACTGATACATTTTTTTAAATTTCTTAGGTAAAATTTTACTGCTGTTCGAATACTTTTGAGGGAATAGTGTAGAAACGCACACATCCTAACAAATATCTCTTTAGAATTTAAAATGTCAACACAATCCTTTATAAGGAAAATTGATCAAATAAAAAGAAAATTTTGTTGAATAAAAAATAATAATAATAATAATAATAATAATAATAATAATAATAATAAAATCTGCACAACTGTACTTGAAATGAAATCCATGGACAATCTAATGGGAAGAGCTGCAATTAAATAGTCAATGTTTTAAAGAAGTAGGAGTCGAGAAATAGCTCAACTGAGACTGACCAGTTCTGAAACGCTAGACTGAATGAAGGTTTTCTACTGAAAAGGAATGATGAATGGAAGTGTAAAGCAGGCAAGTCCAGGATACAAGATAACTAACTTTTCTTGGTTTGGAAGAAACAGATCAAAGAAAATGTTAGATGGTAAAATTGTACGGTCTTCAAATTATTCTTGGTTTCTTATTCAGTACAGATACATCTAATGATGACTCTCCAATCTCAAATGCAACTGCAGATGATGATGAAGAAACCAACTATGCCTTGGATATGCAGATCTTGTATATCATTTCAACCTCTGAACTGCTAGAAAGTAACTAACAGTGTTTCAAGGCCAGATGACTTAACATGTTTTGTTCAGCTGGAATCCTTTGCAAAGAATCGTGAGAGTGAGTAGCTGAGGTAAAACATTTCTATTTCCCAGTACGTTACCATGAGATAATAAGTACAGTAGACTCCCGATTATCCGTGGAGTTGGGTGGCGCGGCAATCGCGGATAAGCGAATTCTGCGGATAATCCGAAATAGGACGAAAATCAACACAAAAATGCTTTTGACATGTTTTATTTACATTAAAGTGGTAGTACATTCATTATAAACAATTAATTTATTTTAATTTACTTTAATTTCTTACTTTTTAACAAAAAAAATCGGTTAATTGTCTTTGTTTTTTCGTGTCGAAACACGAAAACCTCTACTTGGACGTCGCTAAATCTGCCTCTTTTATTGTTTACCTTATTCTAGTTTTAAAATTTTTTGTTAATTCCGTAATTTATTGGACATTAAAAAAAAAAAATGGAAACCGGAGAGGTCCGCGGATAATCGGGAGTTTACTGTACTGTCAGACATAGGAATGGAAAGAAAGGGTTTCATGATCCTTCCTGTTCAACCAAAAAAATGAATATTGGTCTTTATTCTGGATAGATAGGAAGTTTACCAACAAAAACAATGGCTCTCCAACCAATAAAGAAAAAAACAAAATGCTGCTAAAAAAATTCTTCCTTCTTCAGGCCTAATGGATAGGTGTTTATAATTCTCACAACTGTCAAAGCCCAAGCTGGCTTAGACGATTGTCAAAAAGGGCCTACAAAACAATGACCAGCACTGTATACGAATTCCGATTAGTTGCTATTGAAATAAACAAAAATACCAATTGATCATGGCCAGATAAGAAGGTATTCTAAATATGAAAGGAAGACAAAGGATATTCTATCAGGATATTATATTCGATGAACATAGGGCATTATATTTAATAATGATGAAGCAAATAAAAAGAAATGTATCTATTAAGTCTAACTTTAGACTTAATAGACTCGGGGTAACCGATGCATTTTTTTAAGATCAAAGATTTTACAATAATTTGAATTGAAAAAAAAAAATAGTTTGGGGAATTCAATGATTCAAATTAAAAAAACTGAGAAGCATCAGGTAATGTGGAATTCAATGTTAACAGTACAAAAATTTATAACTGAAGGCACTTCTTAGATACTTAATTACAATTTTTTACAGTTCTTTATGCATAAATGTTATTTAGATTCAAGTAACTTCAGATCAATATCTCATTTAAATATATATATAGTTTACTATGAACAAGAATTCAATGACGCCTCAATGATAAAATCATCTAATTCACTTGTAATCAAAACTAGGAAGTAACAACATATTGAGACAATACTGTTACAAAATCTAATGTGTTTTTTTGATTTTGGCTTCACCTGTGGACAGAAAACAACAAGCTCTAAGAAATTTATGCAGAAATAAGATGAACTTCATCTGCCACAGCAACTATAGAGAGCACAATTCATTTTACAGGTAAAGTTTTAGGAAGTTCAATTCAATCAAAGAAAACAACATAGCAGAATGTACAAAGACTTTTATTAAACACAAATTCTCCAAACGACGATATAGGTTTCTTTCTCAAGCTCCAAATAAAATAAATAAAATAAACAGGGAAAAGATACCAACATCTTGTGTTTGGAGTTGTGGGGAAGAAGATGATGGGTATCGTTTCCTTGTTTATTTTATTTATTTGGAGCTTTAAAAAGAAAGCTGATATAGCTTTCGAAATATCGTTGTTTGGAGGATTTGTGTTTAATAAGAAGTTTCATTTATTCAAGATGAGTTGCTTATACAGAGACTTTATTTTGGGCAATAGGATTGGGTACAAGACTGATCATTTAAAACAGCTTGAGAGAATGAAGGGAGATGTTCTCAACAGTTATAGTAGAAATCAAAGCAAGCTCTGATCAGCAATAAAGACAGCAGTGAATGACAGTTAAAAGATACCAAATAGGTGATTTTACAATAGTTAATAAAAGTGACTAATCATTCTGAAACAATGGTTTACTGACCTGTATTGGGGATGTCTCCACCATATGTAGCTTCCAATGATTGCTCCACAGACCACCATAAACTTCCAGAACCAAATGGGGAGGAATACAGCCCAGTAACTCCATTGAATTGTGCCATCAAGACGAAGTGCAAATAGTAAGGTAAAGATCAACAAACAGAAGTATACAAGAAATTTGCTGAAAATGATAAAGAAATAGAATGAATTAAAACTATTATTACTTCAATATAGTTTAATATTTAAATATTAATGTATATTACTTGTTAGACTAAATTACTAACAATTACTAAAATATATTATATTTTTAGTATATTACTAAAATTAAATTGACCTAAAGCCATACCATGAACAGCAATTTTGTTTAATGTCTATTCAAATGTCCATTTTTCCTATTTGCAATAATGCTGCCCATTACCACAAAGACTTATTTGGAAACAAAAACAGTTGGTTATGATTTCGCAGGTTTTTTTTTAATGAAGCATTTGTCAAACTGAATAAATAAACTACTAAGGAATTTCAGTAATTTATAAATTTTTTAAATTTGCAGTAAAAGATACTTAATAAATTTTAAATAAAGATGAAGTAAAAGATGCAAACAATTAACTCCAATGTAAAATTAAACTTTTAAATTTTGTATCATTATGCCTTCCTTTATTGTGGCCTTGTTGGCAATACTATACATTGTCCTTTTTCAATATTATTTTTAAATGTGACTGATATGTATAATTTTCAGAAAAGTAAACAGTTTCTATCCACCAACTGCCCTTTTTGTATTTATCATCGAGTTTTTAATTGTAACACCTTTTATTTATTTATTACCATTTAAATAACATCTAAATTGTAACATCCATCAAGATATGATTTCAAAGGATATTTAAAGTTATGGTAATTTGGAAAAAACGACACTTCAAGAAAATAGAAATACAGTAGAACCTCATTATAACGGACAGTTTTAAAAAAAATTGGCAGCCTACAATTAAGGTGAGCGAAGTGAAAGGCCATTTAAAGATTCTTAAAACTTAAATGAAGATCAAGTTTAATCTATAAACCATGTTATTTTTGTGTGGAAATTGAAGTTGAGAAATTTTGATCATAGTATTTATATGCTAGTATATATTTATATATATATATATATTATGTTGTGGGAAATATTTAAAAAAAAATTCAAATGACAAAGGTATATTATAATGTTTTGTTTCAAAACCTTCATTCATAATTATCATATTTTCAATGTGTTACTGTTTCTAATAAATAACTTCTATCTATTGTAGATACTTCAATAATATAAAAATTAAAACAGATTTTATAAAAACTAAATTTCTCAGAAGAAAAGTAATGTTATTCCTGTAAATATGATACTTGGAGTAGTACAGTTAAACATACACCATTGGCAGTGGATTGAGATAAATTAACAAAACATTAATTCTAAAGATGGTCATCTCACTTTTTATTTTATTTTCTCAAGCACTACTCAGAAGTAGTTAATGAATATTAAGAAAGCTGCATCATAAACTGATAAGCTTTATTATACATAAAATGATGTATAATATTACCGAAGATAGAAACAGGATATTAAAAGATACAAGTTGAAATGGAATTGAATTTATTTGTCCAATACAATTAATTTTCACTTCCACGTCCTATCAAGTCAGGCATTATATGAAATTCCTGGTTACATTTGCCAATAAGCATTTTAAAACACTGGCTTTGACACTTCTTTAATTCTATGTCTCAAAAAATTGGAAACAACTTATTTACTGTTTATATAAACTTAAATGGCAAGATATTAAAAAACAAAAAGCTCTTCTCAGAAGAACAGAAAATATATATATTCCAATTTATTCTTAGAAAAGAAATCCTTAATTTCTAATGTAGGTAAAGGCTAGGTAAATGTGAAAGTTTTACTGCAGCTTTATAATTAGCAAAATTTACTGCATCAAAGTTTCTCGCAGATCAAAAATGACTGTTTAAACATAAATTACATATTCAAATGTTTATTTATTTTGGAGCATTATAAACTTTGCATGTATTCAGGAAGAACGTTTAGATCTGCTTTTTTTACCCAATAGCCTCTCATGGACTACATTAACAAAACCTTATATTGATTGTTAGTCCTTTAACTATTAAATATCCTAAATTATCAACCCAACTAACTGCCACTTTTCATGGTCATAACAAATGTTCTGTTTCTAATCTCTCTTATCTTAGCAACTGAAACTCTTAAAACTTCAGGAAGGTTTTCATTTCCAGCACCTTTAATGCTGGCAATTGACATGTGCTAACCCTACTCTAAATAGCATATGGGAGTAATCTAACACAAAGAAAAGTGTTAGGAAAAAAAAAAAAAGTTTTATTTCTATGCCTATTCTTAGTTACTTAAGACATGAATCAAATCAATTAAACAACATAAATATTAGTCACAAAAAAGTTTTGCCTTAAATGCTGGAAAATTACTATCACTTTTTTACAGCATATTCACCAAATTCCTTTTTCTTCACATATGAAATATTTCGTGCATGTAAGAATTTTTATATACAATGTGCAATATCTGCTTATCGAGGAATGGCATTAACTCGCAGGTTTCACATACATTTAAACTATATGAGTTATTAACATAACTTAATGCAGATTTAAATGAAATGTATTGTCATGAATTTGTACTGGTCACCCTACCTCATCTTAAGTTCCAAGGTCAATGAAACCTGGTTGGGGGACTTACCTCCAGCGCCCCCCCTGGGTCACAGTGGGATGTACCGGTCACTCAACATAAACTTTCCCGTAAATACTCTGTCGTATTTGATTCCAAGCCTCTTTAATTACAAAATGTCATTTGAGAAACATCAACTGGCCTTGGCATAATTCTATTAAATGGCCCCGAGAAAAGGACATTCTTCAAAGGATCGTATTAAATTATATCCTTAATTTGCCTCTTCGTTTATTGTTTACATAAAATGAAGTTTAAAACATTCATGCTAATGTAAATAGACTCCAAAAGACACAAGATATGAAAGATTCAATATTGAAAGTGAACTTTGATGTTGGATTAATAAGACACTATCTCCAATTCCGCATTAATTGATTGTAACAGCAACAACTGAATTAAATATAGTCACAGAATTTTTTAATCTTAAAAATAAATAAATAAAAATAAAACTCAGAAGTAATATGTCCTTAATTACAACTAGGAAACGAGCACTGCATAGAAATATCGACGGAATTATTTCTTTAGTTCTTATTTGCCTTTAAGAACTCCAAACCATTCATTCAATCAGAAATAAATATCCTTTAATCTGTAGGCATTTTTATACCTGGGATTAAAGTCTTGAAACAAAGTCTGGAGGTTCATCCCCTGATTTCATTATTATATACTGAACAAGATTGCATATATCCTGTACTTGATGGCCATGGTGGTAATGTTACCATTTCCGGTTTTTATTTTAAACCAATCACGTGCTTCCTTCTTCATAAAATCCGAAGTTCGCGCGGAAGCTACCCACAATCCTCCTCTTTCCTGAAGTTGTTAAGATGGCAGTGGGTAAAAATAAAGGTCTTTCTAAAGGAGGGAAAAAAGGAGTTAAAAAGAAAGTGTAAGTACAAAATAAACGTGAATTATAAATTTTTAATAATCCAACATTTAAGGAAACCACACATTTATATTTTTCATGTTATAAGGTATTCAGATGGAAACAGATTTTGTACCCCTTACCGCCACGCGTATGTCATTTCTATCCAGACCGAGTTATTTTTTTTATTATTTTCCTTGTAAAGTCTTGTACGAAATTTATAATTTGTTTTGTATTGAATCTAAAATTGCATAACTTATTAGTCGAATGCTGCCAAAAAATTAAATGGCTCAACTTATAATGCAAATCATGTTGAGACTCGTTCTGCATTTGAAAGCACTTTTATGTAGTCCTATTCGTTATTTATGCTTTTCGTTTTCTCTTACATAGCGTGGATCCCTTTACTCGTAAAGATTGGTACGATGTGAAAGCACCATCTTTATTCAACATCCGCCAAATAGGAAAAACATTAGTAAACCGAACCCAGGGAACAAGTAAGTATTGAAACTACTTTAAATACCATCAAACTCTTCATTATTTTTAAAGTTCTCTGGAAAGCAGCCGCAAAAAAAAAAAAATTACAGTATGTTAAAATAAATAGTTTTATTACGAGCTGTAAATATTCTTTGATTAAACGAGCGGTTTGTTTGATGTCCCAAATACTATTCATTTAGGTTTTTGACACGATTTTAGGTTTATATTACTTGTGTGGATTGTAATTTGTGTAAATTCGCATTATATTTAGACATTTGCAAACTGAATTCGTTTTTAGAAATGACTCGCACAAACAGAAAAAAAATATTATTGTTTTGATTTTCATGAGATGTAAATTGTATAGTCTGGCCTGGCGCTTTTTTTTTTTTTTTTAAAATTGTATTTGTTTTTGCTGTTATTTCAAAATTTCACCAATTTAATTGGTTTCAATTATTTACTCTTGTACCTATTAAAATAAAAAGGGGGCGGGGGTCAACATTTTTTCTTAGCATAAAGGAAATCTTTAAAACCAAAAAAAGAGCATAAGTAATTAACAAAAAGGTTTGAGCACAGGATCAGGATATGTTACATGGCCATTTATGACCAGCTTGCTTTAGGAACTAATTAATAGTTTTTAATTCTTGCATTGGCATTATCATTAGCATTTAATTTCGTAATTTTGATAGAAGTTTATATAATGTAATCTTATGGTGAAGTGTATACAACTAATTTTTTGTTAGGATTATTAATACAAATTTCTTGTCAGTTTTTATTTCATGATGACCATTTGATTGATGGTACTTTTCCTTTACCAATCGGTTGTTTTATTTGTGATTTTCTTGTTTGCATGCTAAATATTTCAATATCAGGACTGTTTCAGGTTTCATTATTCTAACTCCAATGTAGTTTTTTGAGGATGAATCTACTTAACAAGAGGTGTCGGTTGATATATCATTACATGTGTGTAAACCATTTTATCTAAAAACAGCTACAACCAGCATTTGTGTGTGGAACACTGTATATTGCAATGGCTGTGTTTGTAACCCTAGTCTTTTTCTGATAAAAGTTCAGTGAGAACAAATATCAAAGGCAATATTATTACAAGGATCTTAGAAACATAGCCCATAAATAAATAAATTCTTCATAATTAACGTAATATTAAATTCCTCAAACTTCTTTCTCTACATCATCTTACATCGCAATATTTCGAATAGCCTAATTGGCCTATTCTTTTTCAAGCTACAATCTTAAGTGGGAAAAGGAAAAAACATCTTCCTTCTTCCAAATCCAAAGTAAAAATAAAATAAGTTACAGTCAAGAATTTTGGAATTTTTAACCAACAAAACGTGAGATGCACTGAAATGCTCAAAGCATTCTTACAAATAATGTTCAAATCTCGGACCAAAATGTCTGTTTATAAAAAACCCAAATCACTAATAAAATGTCGTTTTTTTTATGAAATGTCCCATTGAATTTGAATACTTTTCATATTTAATTTTTATCATTGTCTTTGAATAAATTTCTGAATCGAGTCCTTTTTTGAATAAAGTCCAAAACCCTTTCTTTGAATTCTCTTTAAATTTGAAGATTTATCTATGAAGAAAATTTGAACCAAAAATCTTGAATGTACTAAAATTATAAAGGCGTGAAGCTTTAATTTTAGTACATTCAAGATTTTTGGTTCAAATTTAAAGAGAATTCAAAGAAAGTGATTTGGACTTTATTCAAAAAAGGACTTTTCGATTCAGGAATTTATTAAAATTAAATGGGACATTTTATTAGTGATTTGGGTTTTTTATAAACAGACATTTTGGTCTGAGATTTGAACATTATTTGTAAGAATGCTTTGAGCATTACAGTGCATCTCGTTTCATTCGTTAAAAATTCCAAAATTCTTGACTGTAACTTATTTTATTTTGGATTTGAGAAGTAGGATGTTTTTTCCGTTTCCCGATTAAGATGTAGCTTGAAAAGATTAGGCTATTCGAAATATTGCAATGTAAGATGATGTAGAGAAAGAAGTTTGTGGAATTAAATAACATAGCCCATAGTTTTTTTTTTTTTTTTTT
>JAFIDM010014012.1:6211561-6232338 GCA_023159025.1 Thereuonema tuberculata
TTGTTGCATTGAATGAAGATGAAGAAAAAAAAATTTTTGGAATTAAAAAAAAAACACCCCATTTTTTTTTTTTTTTTTTTTTTTCTCTGCTTTATTTCCATTCCATTAAACAGCTGAATGGCATAAATGGCTTATTATTTAGGAAAATTCTTGTGCATATTTATCTCTTTTTTTCACTAAACTGCCAGTAAATTGTTAATTAAATCCAGATTTTTAACAGCCCTAATTTCTTCAAATGAAAAATAATAATTTAGCATAATAATTGAACCAAAAAATAAATTATGCTGAATAAAAGTTAATTTTTAATATACCCCACAATAATTTATTAAAATAAAAGGGGGAATAATAAGCGGAAATATTTATAGAAACTAAAGAATAGGAATGCAAATAATCAATCTGAAACATCAACATTATTAAATTTTTCAGGTAAAGCAATTTCATTTGTTTTTATTTTTGATATAATAAAAAATAATTCCCACTCAGAGTGTTCATTATACAGGGTGACTAAATTTATAGGGCACACTAAAACAAGCATTTTTTGTCGGTGTTTGTCCGCAACTGTCATACTACATGTAAGAGGGCACTGTTTGGTCATTGACAATACTTGTCCAAAGATTGAGAGGGATTCATTGCCAGTAAGCATGTGGATTTGCATTTGCCCACATGAGCATTGTGCACATTAAACACTCCCTCATGTGTAAACAATGCTTCATCTGTAAAGAGCACGTGCTGGAAAATCCAGCTTCAATGCACTCTACTGTGTAAACCAGCAACAGAAGTCTACACATCAAGGTTAGTCCTCAGTTTTATGTGAATTTTCTGTAAATGGAGTGCGTATAATTGCTCCTGGTGCAAATTCTCCGTACTGTGGTTTACCTCACATCTAGGCTTGTGTTGACATTCCTAAACCTGTCGTAAAATGCAAACCCGACAGTTACAGACATACATTAGTTGACAAAAGAATGTTTGTAGTGTGCCCGACCACCCTTTAAAGTCTGCCCTATGAATTTAGAATCGTCCTGGATATATATATACATCCCTGCAGTTAAATGGTCAAATAACTGGTGTGTGGCAACATTTTGTCACCACATCACCTATTATATTTTCGGTTATTTCATTAGCGGTCTCATGTTACAGTTAACATAGGAACTACTACTGCTTTTGTGTTGTCTGTATGTCACGCTCTGTAGCGGCCAAACGGTTAGATATATTAGAATGAAACCTTTCACCATTGTGTTCAGCATCAAAAAGTAGGTGACCATGTAAAAAAAAAAATCAGACCTGTACGACCTCTCCCTGATCCCCCAAATTAACGTTTTCCATAGCAGTGTTAATAATAACAATTAACACAGTAATAATACTGATGCTTCATACGTAACAATACGAACAATTGCCAACAGGAGGTCATTGTTAATATTTACAAATGTATTGTTTCATAAACTCTTTAACATATCCAATTGATTCATTAAGCATTGTATTAGGTTACAGCTTGCCTGTAAAACATAAAGGAACGGTCTTGCATTTATATGCTCTTGCTTTTAATTATTTTGTTTATACAATTGTGCATATTATGGGGCCGCTTTGCTTTTGACACTTGTCTAAAAGCATTAATTACCTTGTTAATTATGAATCAAATTTATGAACTTGCAAAACAATTGTAGCATAGACAAAAGATTTTCTTGCTACAAAACAATTTTAAAAATAAAAAAATAAATTTCAGAAAACAATCTTCAGAGGATTTGATATATCACAAATTGATTGTCGATATAAATAATGGTGACATATGGTCTTTCTGTGCTGATGATCCATTAAACATTTTGATTTTGTATGAATCAGCCCCTATTAATTTTAAGTAGGTTCACTGAAAGTGGCAGTTTTTATTTTATTTATTTATTTTTGTCTTGTCCCCGTCATCCACTTTAAACAATGATGGTCTGTATTCACTGTTTGTTTTTCTTTAATAAAACAGTAATTATAAAAATTTAATTTTCTGAAAAGTAAGAAGTTTACTTTGTATTGCTTTCAAAATGTTGAATTGATATTTCTGATTGAAAATTGTTCTTAAATGCAATTTCAAATTATAATTATTTCTTGTATTAATAAATCAATGTGGCAAAACATTATATACAAGAAAAAAGTCGAATCTTACTGTAAACTGTTGCATTTCAGTTCTCCAAGTTATATTTTGCTTGACATTAAATATTTTAGTTTAACATGAGCTCTATTGTTAAACAAAAAAAGAAAAGAAAGATTCCCTATTATATTAGGCCAATTTCAAAACGTAACAGGTGCATTAAATCCTCACTGTCTGTTAAAAGGGTTTTAGGGATAATTGGAATATCTTCTTGCATATTTCAGCATTTCTGTTCCTTAAAACGCATTATTTTGAAATGGGATCAAATGATTCTTGTTTTTAATTGTGGATATCTTTTTATACTACAAAGCAAAACCACACATAGTTACTAACCAGTGAAATTTTAAGCTATGAATATTGCCAAATTTGGCAATAAGTAATCGGACTGATATATCTTGAAGGAAATAATGTTAATGTGAAACATATAAAAAGTTGTACTTTTTAAATAATTTGAATCGTAAATTTTACGAAATTTGAAAGAAATTCCTGAATAACTATTTATTTCACTTTTTTTAAGAAATTGCATCGGAAGGACTGAAGGGTCGAGTATTTGAAGTGTCGTTAGCTGATTTGCAGAATGATGAAGTTGCCTACAGGAAGTTTAAACTCGTTGCTGAAGAAGTCCAGGGTCGGAATGTTCTAACAAATTTCCATGGTATGGATCTCACCACTGATAAGTTGAGATCCATGGTGAAAAAGTGGCAGGTAAGATAGTTTGAAAGAATGTTTGCTATTTTGTCCAACCAGTGTATGTTGTTTATTGCAAGGGGGAAATTGCAGCATTGATAGTCCATGAAACATTTGTATTTACTTAGTTAAAAATTTATCAAGATTGTTTTTATTCCTTTTATTAATGTCAGGAGCTAAATTAGAAGCCATTTAATAAAACCTATTCTATACACACAAATATAGCTATTATGAGGAAGTTGAAAAGCTCCATGTAAATTATGTAATTTGAGCAATTAAGTCATAAAGTGGCTTATTTTAAAGCATATCTTTAATAAGCATTACAACAAAGTACATATAAACTTGTACTTGTACTTGCTTGTAAATTCCTCAAAGAAATTTGCAACAGTTGATATTTTAAAAGGCTTCCATAAAAATATTGTAATGTCTTCCATCATTACTTTAAAATTGCTTCTAATTATACGTATACGTAATATAATGTGTAAATAAAAATAGGTTTACGTTGTTTTAAGCCCCCCCCAAGTACTGTATATATAGTTCTGTAGGTTGTAAAACTGCAATATATTTAATCTGTGTAAAGTAATTGATTGCATTTCTTTTAAAGAATTTTACATTATACAAAATTACCCTTGATATTAAAAGTTATTAACCCTTTGTGTCCTGGTGATTTCATACCGAAACCAATCTTTAATTGAAAAGTCCTAAATATTTTTAGATCGTTCAACCATTCATCGAATTAAAGATTTCCGAAACAATTTTAAAATATCAGTATCTTGCTGTGGTTATCATGGACACCCAAAAAGTGATTTGTCAAAATTCTACAGTTTTCAAATTCTTTAAAACAATTTAAAAATCACAACTAGAAAAAATTTGAAGCAAAATGTAGTGATATGGGATTCAAAATACTTTTTTGGAATACTTGTCAACTCTCAGCTTTGCACAAGTAAAATATAAAAAGAAAAGGCACTATACCCGAACGGTTACTCCAATAATGTTATAAAGAACTATAAATACAAATTGAAACTTACAGCATGTGTGAATAGTAACTTGGTACAGTTAAGTGGAGATTTCATAAATAGATTACAAGTACCATGTAAGTGTTGGAAGTAAGTGGACTAGAAGTAAGTCACTGTCATAAATATTCTTATAATAATTATTTATTTTTTTTTAGATTTATGTTGATTTGTAAAGTGTAGTATAATAGAAATTAATTTTCTAATTTTACAAAATAAAAGTAGTTTTTATTTTTTACTGGTTAAACAGTTGTACCTTCCATTTGGTATGGGGGAGGGGGTCATTTTGAATGAGAACTATTGAGGGTTTCTGAAGTTGTCTTCTATGGAATTTTCATTTTATTTTTCTCTTCCTTCCTTAGACTTTAATAGAAGCAACTGTTGATGTAAAGACAACTGATGGATATCTATTAAGATTATTTTGTATTGGATTCACCAAGAAATGGCCCCAGCAGTTAAAGAAAACATGTTATGCTCAGCACACTCAGGTAAATATTAGATATTGTGAACTTTTTTAAAAAATAAAAAAAAAGAATGGAAGAGCTCTTTAAGTTATTAGTATTCTGGCAGTACATATAAACAGTTTTGACTGCTGTTTAGTTTTTGTAAAAGAATCCCATTGTAGATGATAAATAAATCTTAAAAAACCAAGACTTGACAATAATTATAGTAAGCACAGAGAAAGAAGAATGACCATTAAAGGGAAAAAAACGGCTCACTTAGTTGATCCTGGAACTTATTGTAATATGGCAGCATCATAAGAACAGGTTACTTGTAAGGCCTGCACAGCCAAGCTAGAGGTGTAATTTGGAATGCCTTCCACTAGTTCCAGAGTTGGTTGATTGAATGTGTAGTTCTAAATTACTAGGAAGATCTGCTACTGCTACAAATGTCCCATTTGACGGTGAAGAGAAATTGTCAACAAGCGAAAATTACTGGAACTGCAGTTAATTTTTCTCGACCGGGCATTTCCTTTTTTTCGTCCAAAGCCACTTTTAGATATGGATTTTTTTTTATTAAAAAAATGTAAGATAAAAATAACAGTACATAGGTAGGTTAAAGATGCAAAGAATAAAAAAAAAAGAAATTGACAATCTTATTCTCTTCTACTTTGTAGAAAAATATTAATTATTTACGATGCTTTGCAAAAGATGTCGCTGAGAATACATAGAAGTAGTAATCCAAAATCCATGGTTTTCTTTTTCCAACAGTCGTATTATAATAAAACTGCGATTTGAATATTTTAAATTACATAAGAACTGATTCTAGGATTTATTTTATTTTTTTCATTAAAAAGCCAGAATTAAGTAATTACTTTGATATGTCGAACTGTGTAGGTGTACTCAGATATAGAAGTAGCAAGAAAAAGTTGGAACTATAAAAAATTTAAAAATAATTCATGAAAAGTTTTCCAGACCTTAGATTTACTAAGCTATATCGATTCTATCAAGATCACATTTTAAGTTTCTTAAAAAAAAATTCATGTGACCAATTGCGAACTGCTATTATTGTAAAGATTTACTGAGTCTTTAACTTACTGAAAACTTGCCAAAATTAAGCATGACATTTATACAGATGAATTTTTATTTCATTGATCCACAATTTTTGACAATATTCTCATGTTCAGTTTTTAAAGAACTCTTTCCAACTAGCTTTAGTACTAGACTTTTTCTCTTTTTTTTTTTTTTTTTTTTTTGCGATCAGATTTGTAGGAAAATAACTTATTCTATTGCATGAATGATTGAATAGAAATTAATTGGGCTTGACCACAAGATGTAATGCAGTACAACAAGGTATACAACATAAAACATACTGCCTATTATTGCAGAGATTTAAAATAAAGGTACCGTATGTATATGCTCCAATAAACGCCGAGGCTCTTATTGTGGCCGGTCTCTAATAGGCGCTGGGCTGCAGAGGGGACATGGCCAAATAGTAGCCGGGTCTTTGATATTTGCCTACCGGTACTAGTGTAAGCGTCCGTATCTTTATAGTCGTGCATAATACCTTACGGTGCAATACCTTTCAAAATACCGCCGAAACGGTAATCTGACATTGCCTTTAAGATTCGCGGGGTGGAATACGCGAAAGAAACTTCCGGTGAGGTGGCCGCTCGTCATTACGGTGGTGATCCGAAAAGAAGAAGCAATATGATAATCTTGTGTCTACGAAAATGGACAAAGGTGCAAGCAGAAAGCGGAAAATGAAGTAGCTGTTTGTAATATTAGCCGGTATTTGTGTAAAAATATTGCGTTCTGAAGCTTTTTGTTAATAATGGCCGGTCTGTCTCTATTAAGCGCCGGGAGCCGAGGCTAGTTTTGCAAATAAACGCAGGGGGTGTCTATTGGAGCATATATGGTATATAAAATGTAGATGCAGTTCATCGAAGATAACATGCTATCTGAACTATCAAAATTGTGAGATGGCAATATCTGGTCTAATATAAACATAATCTATGGAGAAACTGCAACATTGCAATTGTTTTTGATTGTCCAAGACCATTTGCTATAAAACGGAATAAATAAAGTAACTTGACAAAAAAAAATTAACTGCAGATATTTGGTACTTAAAATATTAGGAGAGTTAGTATTTTAGTTTTATTTCAAATTGGAACTTCTAGGTATGTTACTAATGTAAGTGTATAAGATATTTCTAAGTTTAATTTTTTCATATCAAAGTGCAAGAACATAATATTGACATACTATTCTGTAAATAAAAGAAAGGAATGAAATCGGCCAAATGCTCAAACATTTAATATAAATGTAGTTATGTATTTTGAGATGAAGGGAATATTAAGCAATTTACTTGAAATAATTTGCATATTTTCTCTGCATATTCTTTTGTATAGTGAAAAAATTTAAATATGATAATGGAAAATTTAGAAAAATATTCTTGCAACTTCTAAAAAATAAAATATGCTGAGAGCAAAGGAAAACTAATTTAAAACTTGAAATAAAGATTAGGGTAACTGGCCACAGTGGTAAAGTTGTACAGCATCCATATACTACAAATAAACCATATATTAAAAATGGCATGCTTTATAATACATTTATGTAAGATTTATTTTGCAGAAAGAATTTAAATACAAAGCTTATCTAATATTTGTTTTTAGGTCCGACAAATAAGAAAAAAGATGGTGGAAACAATGACTCAAGAAGTTGCCAGCAATGACTTAAAAGGAGTAGTCAATAAATTGTAAGTGTAATCTTACTAGATGAAATTTAATTTTGTGGGAATTCAGATGTTGCCTTATATATACATAATTCAGTAATCATGGTTTTAAAAGTTAATCTTATAAGTATCATTTCTGCCAAATTATTTGAGCTGTACAAACCTTTTAGATTCAAAATTAATGAAATTTAAAAACTTCTTTTTCTTTTAATTTGGCAACTTATTTCCTTGCAGAATACCAGACAGCATTGGAAAAGATATTGAAAAGAAATGCCAAGGTATTTATCCATTACATGATGTCTACATTCGCAAAGTGAAAGTAATGAAGAAACCAAAATTTGACTGTGAGTATCCCTATAAATTTCTTATATAATTCATGCTGGACATAAAACAACAGATATTTTTATCAATAAAAGTATATGCTTAGTTTATTTACTTGTAACTGAATAAATTTTATTTCATTATTAATTGATTAATTTTAAGACCTTACCTCCCTCTCCCCAATACAAGAAACACGTGCAGAAATGATTTATCAGAACTAGTGTAGCTAGTGAAGAAAGTCTTTACCGGATATTTAAAAGTTAAATATTAGGATAGATCTGCTAGAATAGTATTTTCACTTAAACAAGCTACCGTATACAATATTTAAATTTTAAAGACAAAATTGTTTTAAAAAAATTAATTGATTTTAATTAAAAGTGCTTTCCTCTTTCAGTGGGCAAGCTTCTTGAACTTCATGGCGAAGGTGGAAGTGGTGGTAAAGGTACAACAGGCACAGATGAGACTGGGGCTAAAATTGAGAGACCTGAGGGTTATGAACCACCAGTTCAACAATCTGTATAGAATGGCTGATACCAAGTGTAATAACTGGAAAATAAATGGAAATTAATATCTAGGTGCTGGTTTGCTTTCTGTTTTTATTACCCATTCTTTAATCATGAATCAAAAATTTCCAAACAATACTCCTTCTATTGCATCCAGAGGTGGAATTGGTTAATAAATACAATTAGAATTGTTTTCCCAAAGAAAAGTTGCTTGATTTCATTCACCTGCTTCCACAAGCAATGATTGATGCTTCAGAAACCTTCTGTTCCATTTATCAATAACTTCAAAGAAGCCATAAAGAGTTTTTTGGAAATTGGAAAGTTCAATTTTTAACTATACTTCCTATTAAAAAAAAAATGAAATAAGGTGGCTACTAGACTACCATCAGTTTTGCTGAATGTTTTAATGTGCACCATACTGTATCTAAAACTGAATATTCTACTAGTAAGTTAAATCTAAACGGCCCCTAGGGGTTATTTAGATTTCTTTGATTTGTTGCTTCAAAAATTTCATTTATTTTTTTTACAAAAAAAGTCGAAAGATGCATTATTTACTGTGCGTAGGGGAAGGCAACACGTGAGCATCAGCATCTTCACAAAATACTTTGCTGTGCATTTCTGTCTAGACCTTGGAGGTTCAGCAAACCACTGTCTTTCCCTAACAAACTTTTTTATAAGAATCACCAGCATTTGATTTGTCATTTTAATAAACTACTTTCCTCCTATTATCCTCATTTTTAGAAGCAATGCATGGTTCAGTACTAGCATCAGATAAATCACTGCATTATCACTAATATGAGAATTGTCTAATTTCAGTGATTTTACTATAAAACAAATTAATAGGAAGTACCACATTTTATAATTAAAATCTGACAACATTCCGTGTAACATTTTTTTTTTTTATGTATGTAGCAGTCCTAATGAATTTTGTGACAAAATTTTATATGCAAATAAAAGGGTCAAGTAAATTTATTCATGGATAGCTCTTAAAACACTAAGTTACCAAATGTCAGTATTTCAAAAATATCTTGAGATCATTCTGACCACATATGGTATATGTAGAATTAACAACCAGCGAATCTGCCTATGATTTTAAAAATAAGTTTTGAAAAATCATTTAATTATGAAAAGTAAATTATTTTCATTTACAGGGTGTCTACAGCCAGGATTTGTACAGGAAATTTGGGTTGACATGAAATGTCCTTAAATTTTCAGCATGTTTTTTTTTTTTTTTTTTTTTTTTGGTTGAACAGAATTTTTATGAAAATGTCCTTAAATGTACGGGAATTGTCCTTGAATTTTTTGTTTGAGATTCAGTAGAAACCCCGATTTATTTAGGTTAATCCTGTATTAATAATGAACTACGGGACAAGGGGGAAAAAAAACAACAACATTTTAAAGGATGGTTAAATTCCCTTCCATTCCCCCTTAGTTTGTTTTGTGTACAAACATATGAAACAATCCATAAATTAACAACGATTAATGTAAAAACAAAATGTTCTGGTGATAAGATTAAATATTTAATTCAACAATTAACTACTGGACTAACAGATGGGGCAGTTACATGCACCAGTCTCCCTTGAGATATTTATATGTATGTGTATATATTTATAATATATATAAGCAATTTAATTTGGGCTTAAAAAATATTTTTATTAGCTCTTAAAATTTACCTATTTGCAGATGGATTTCTCATAAAAGTAATAATAAAACAAAGACACAAACTATGAAAGAAGCACTACATAACTGAGCATCTGAAAATATTAACAAAACAGTATATCAATCCTCTTTACAACATAGAAACAAAGATTTCAACCTTACTAATTAGAAACTGTGAAGTGACCAAGGACGAATAGCAAAATACTAAGGAATCAACCTGGATAATAAGTTGAATCGAGATTATCTGGTATATGATGAATCCAGTCTCATAAATTATCTTAAGTGATAGAAAACAAATAGGATAAAAAAAAAAGGTTGGAATGTATGTTGTAAAGAACAGTGTCATTGTTTGTATACATCATAGGTTCCCAAACTTATTTGGCCTACCCGGAAATCTACCTACTTTAAGCAAACACAGAAAGATTCAGTGATAAATTTACATTCTTTTATGTATCCATATTTCTACCTATGTTCTACAACTACCGTCCTCCCCTGGATCGTTCCAGCACCACCACCCCCAGAGGGGCGGTATCGCCCACTTTGGGAAACAGTGGTATACATTATATGCGTAGAACTACCTAATAAGTTGTGAATGAATTCGAAATTTAAAACAAGTGGATTGCAATGATTAGAGAAACACCTGTTTACAAAAATGCCATCTTCCAATGGGGTGAATGGTGAGACTTGGCAGAGTAGTATTCATCATAGCTATAGTAGTTGCGCTATTAAGTCTTGTGCAATTTAATGAGTATGGTGTCACTACCTACAAGAACATTCATTCAGTGTAAAAGATGACAAGTGACATTGTTTCTATTCTTTTACTATAAATACCTTATAGGTTTCACTCCAAATTATATTGTCAATGATTTCCAAAATTATTTTAGGCTTGAAAGATTGACAGTAGAGGTAGGTACGTTTTACTATATATTTTTTTAATGTCAGCACTTGCATATAAACTATATTGAAGACAGTCTTTGATTGCAACAACACAGTTATTATAATTTATGGTTTTGCTATCTGATTAAGTTTTAGCAAAGATTCATATTTCAATCAAATTTGGGATAAACATGAAGTTTAAAAATATATTTCAATAATGATTTAATATAAAATAAATTATAAATAAATTTGAGTAACTAACAGAAGTTAAAAAATTGCTTCTAAATTAAATGATGCACTCAAAGCTTTTAATGAATCCTACTCTTCTTTGAGAAAGAAAGTGTCATTGCTTTCACTTACAACCTACTTTCATGAACTAAAGGTCTCATCAACCTTCTCTTCCACCTCCCTATTTGATTATTAAGCAATCGCATATTGTATCAAGGTTTGGAGTAAGCAACAGTAAAGGCTACCCTATATTTCATAAGGTAGTTACGGTGTTTGAGTAGTAAAGTTGGCGACATTACGAGTGGCTAAAAGATTCTGATCTGGAGCAGAATGTCAGGAGATTTAATAAGCTGAAAAGAAATGGACTGCAATGTGTAGTTGGTTGTCTGGGTGGGACATACATTGCAATTCATGGACTCTGTGCTGCACAAGAAAGAAGTTTCGTTCAGTTATTTTTTGCAGGAAATCTGCAACCGCAAGCAGAAATTTATTGATGTTTTTCCTGGATGGGCCACTCTCGTCAAAACTAATTCCTATTTAAAAAATTCTACAAGGGGTAGTTTGAAATTTATTAAACACTGCTTAGTGCTGTTTAGATTTTTTCTTTTTATATGCAAACCTTCAAGCATCTAAGGGCAGTTGATATTTTATGATTATCATTCAACTGAAAGCATGAAATCACATTTTTTTTTTTTTTTCCCTCATATTTTTTTCAGATTTTTTTTTTCTCATATCACTTAGTGCTAAATCTAGTTGTTTTTTTTTTTTGTTTGTTTGTTTGTTTTTTTTGTTTTTTTTTTAAAAAAAAGCTGGATGTTGATTAAAGACAATAGATTGGAATTTGTAGGACGGACTAAGGAAAGACATTTAGTTATGCAGAAGAAAGAAAAAAGTTCAAATATAAATATTGCCAAATCTGCAATGGTCAACTTTGTAATTGCTTTAAAAGTAAATATCTAAGATCACTTAATTTAATCTATTTCAAATCCCCTCTAGCCATAGATTTAATTAATTAAATGTATAATAATTTAAAAATTGTATTATCACTTCTGCTTCTGTAAACAGTTATTCCAAACTCTGATTGCAATTTTGTTTAATTTGAAAGCATAGGGGGGAGGAATGTCCAATGTTTAGGAATAACAAAGACCTTTATCTGTCCAAGCAAATTGTCTTAGTAGATGTGATTTTTCCTTAAATGCGAAGTGCATACTGACATTTCATCCTCTACTCAGTCCCTGATTTATGTACTTATAAGAAATAATAATAAGGCTTAACGTGTTGATGAAATAAAGAAAAGAAACAGTGTTAAAATGTACTTGGTTAACATAAACCCAATGGTTTCAGAACACTGTGCTCCCATCATCAGGCCCACCATTACTGTAGGTTGAAATAAACGTTTTGAATCAAATTGTAAAGTTTTATTCCTACATCTCGTCCTTTTAGGTTGATGTACCTATAATGATTCACCAGCAAGAATTCGTGAACTTTTCTGTTTACTTGTGTCATCTGCACGTAATTGTGAAGTGCAGATATTTACGACACAAAAGAATTTCTTTTTGAAACAACGACCGTTTGAATAACAAACCCCTTTGCATTATGTCTGTCCATTTCAGTGCACATCAGACATCATTACACGTGAAATTTTGATTGGCGGAAAGAAAGAAACTAAATTGCCTCAAAGGTGAAAATAACCGCTCAAAACTTATTTCAGTAAAAAAAATTAAGAATAAAAGTTTATAAACAATTACTTCACATCTTTCATTTCAAAATTGGTGATAATTTGATGCATTTTCTAATAAACTAAAATTTTCGTTGAGTTTTTGCCGTAATTTAAAATCGGTCATCATGTTTTTCCATTCTTCAACAGTGCAACGGGACTCATATTAATGATTTCGTGTTGAACATATGCTACTGTAACTGAATAATTGAACAGATTAAATTTTGTCAGAATTGCAGTAGAAATGTCCTTTAAATCTAGACTACTGGTAAAGTACTTTTTATTTTGAGCGAGTTGTTATTTTTGATATTGGTATGTGGTGATGTATTTATTTTTATTTGGAAAAAAAAAAAAGGTTGTGCATTACAGTCCGCTAAACCAGAGAACGACCGTGGCCACCAGATGTCGTAATAGTAGAATTTGAATCGATTGTATATGTCTGTGTTTATGGCGGGAAAGTGAACATTAGGAGTTTGAAGTTTACGGAAAAAAGACGATATTTATTTTCTTGAACTTTTCTGATTTCTCATCAAATATAATTTCAAAAATTTATTTTTATTCATTCGTTCGTTTCAATCGTTCAAAATCAGTCTCCTACCTTTCCCAATTGGTTTTTTGACGAAATTGCATCACAGATCGACAACACGAAGACGAAGATGGGATTCTTTAAAGCTGGGCGAACACGCGGCAATATTGTGGGGACAATACGGCCCAATTTTATTGCTGACAACCGTTATCAAGCACGAACACAGAGGTTATCCTGAACGAATATTGCTGCTTCGTGCTTCACTAGGGAGCCCTAGTCATTACACACTCAGAACGCCTTATAAACACACCACACGAGCAGAGCATAAATGCACTGGGAACAATATTCCCAGCAATTGTACAAAATCGGTTTTATTTATACAATTTATTTGCGAATAAAATGGGAGTGATCGAGTGTAAGCGTACTGGCGGTTAAGCCTAATTTGTTACGAACGTACAGAATCGATCTAGTATTAAACGCCTTACCGCGGTAGAAATCAATTACGATTCTTTCATTATCAATTGACAACATGTTGTTGTTTGAATTATCTTGTTGGGGCCGACCTATGTTGCTGATTTTAAGCCTTCTCTCTCACAAAACATGGTCGGCGTGAGCGAGTTAAGTTACCGATTTTCAAAGTCCCGCCTTCCTTTTACGTCACCATTGTCACGTGATTTCATCCGTTCAAGTGATTCGCTCGCGAACCAGCGATTTCTCCCGATAATATTGTCCGACAATAAAATTGGGGCAGTAGAGTTCAGTTTGGGACAATAAAATTGCTGCAAACGGTTGTCAGCAATAAAATTGGGCCATATTGCCTGAAATTGCTACGTGTTCGCCCAGCATTACTCACGTCACTGGGATCGAAAACAATTTCTCTGATGTGCCATAAGTAAGCATGTCATAAGGCCTTTTCGAAATAAGAAGTAACGTTAGCAATAACTTCCGTTGTTTTGCTTCCAACGGTTTTCTGTGCCGGAGAGTCGCCATTTTTAATCTTCTCTCTCTTAGTCCTGGAATGATTAAGAAATCATGGGTCTCGTTCAAGGTCAGTCATCCTCTGTTTTGGCCAACTGTAGAAATGCAAGTGACTTCAACTTTTTTAATAGTGTATTCATTGTATACCTTTGTCAACGTATATTATTTTATGTACAATTAATTGTAAGTAAAAAATATTTTTTTTTAAAGTGTAAAAGGGGGCGATTTTTGAAAAAAAAAAATACTTTTCATTTTTTTAACATGTTTAAAACAGATTTAAGCTGTAAAGAAGAACCTTTAATCAAAAAACAAAAGTTTTACCACCAAATCCCCAATGGGGCAATGCCCCTGTACCCTTCAGGGGAGGCAGTGGGTATCAACCACCAATACTTTTCAGATGGCCTTTTTTTAAAAAAATAATAAAATTAAGCTGGACACTAGAATTGCTTCGAAAGATATTAGAAACTGCGGCGACACGAAGTTGAACCAAGCAGCTACTGAAGCCTTGTGGCTCGGCTTCATATGTTGAAGATTATTTGGACTGCATTGATGATTTGCAGCGATATATCACCCAGATGAGAGAAGGACATCAAATACCAAGGTAAGGAAAATTAACTTCAGTGTTATATCCATGAGCGAATTCTAGTATGTAGTTAAAAATTTTAAATATTTACCATCACATTATTACAATTGTAATATATGTCTTTGCATTTTGACTTTCTTAAAACAATAAGAAAAACAAAGTTTTTCTTATTATCAATTTAAGTCACTCAGGTTTCACCGGTCCAGTGTTTACAGTTCAAGTGAATGGAGAACTCATTCAACTTTAGGCTTATCTAGTAGCACTGACCTGAAAACTATTCTCAGGCACAACAATTTTAAAGGCTTTACAAATTTCTGCATTTCATGTGAGGATTATAGTACATTATCCGAACTTAATTATTGGAAAAATTAAAATTTGTTCTTAATATTTTTGCAAAACAAAAAAAATTCTGCAAATATGTAGTTCTGAATCAACAGTTTAATGAAGTAGCAGTATGTCAATAGAATTCTAATTAAGTCTGGCACTTTAAAAAAAAAAAAAAACTCATTCCAACTTAGATAAGGTTGGCTAGTCCTGGCTTTATGTTTGTTTAATCTTTATCCAAGACAATAGAAAACTGAGAAGCTTATCTGCTTGAAGTTTTTATTAACTGACAACTTAGACAAAGCAATTAAAAAAATCATTAAGAGGTAATTAAAAGAAAAAAGATCCTTAATTGAAAATGTAGATTTATTAAAAAAATATTACAACATTTGCCTTCGATGAAATACCAATCAAACTGAAGGACTTAAATTACTAATAAAACTTCTAAATACAAAATTGAGCAAAAAGAAATGATATACAAAACGAAACTGTAAAAAAATGGGAATTCTAATGGCAGATAAAAATCATTTTAAACAATTAATGTTATCTTAAAATTATCTTTTGAAGACAAACATGAAAATATCGAACAATTAAACATTCTTTATAGTTTATTTAAGGTTAACAAGCTGCTTTAGTGAACGGTTTAACATTTCTTAGAATGGCCCAGTTCCATTGATGTTTCGACACTAATCTGACTCATGAAACGGATTCACAATTAGGTTGAACTAAAACTTTGAAAAATTTAAAAGATTGACATCAGAGGAATAGAGATTCTGAGGAACAGTTCATGAAAGCTCATTCGATTGCTTTATTTGATATGAAGAATAGGAATATATTGACGAATGTCTACTTCCAGTGCATTGGGGGAATAATTCCTGCTCACCGCATCATCTTGGCCGGCAGTTCAGAGTTTTTCCATGACTTTTTTGACTCCGAGCTGAACGTGGATGCTCGTCTGGTGTCCGTTGTCAGCAAGTTCTTGGCAATGTCCACTTTACTCCAGTTTTTGTATTGTGGTCAGCTCGTCTTGAACTGGAATAATCTGGATGAAACGGGAAATGTCCTGCATGGAGTGCATGTCTTGAATTTAAAAGAAGCTTACCCAGCATTAAAGGCCAACCAGTAGTTTTGTTTACAAATATGAGTAAAGTTTATCAAAAATACAAGTTGTCTATACTTAAGATAACAGTTTAAAATTATAATGCAAAAAATACAAGTTGTCTATACTTAAGATAACAGTTTAAAAATATAATGCAAAAAATACAAGTTGTCTATACTTTAGATAACAGTTTAAAAATATAATGCAAAAAAATACAAGTTGTCTTTACTTTAGATAACAGTTTAAAAATATAATGCAAAAAATACAAGTTGTCTATACTTTAGATAACAGTTTAAAAATATAATGCAAAAAAATACAAGTTGTCTATACTTTAGATAACAGTTTAAAAATATAATGCAAAAAATACAAGTTGTCTATACTTTAGATAACAGTTTAAAAATATAATGCAAGTTTATTTTATTTTTAGGATAGAAGGGGAATGTAACTTAGTTTTAAAGGCACATAATTAAGCAGAAAAACTTAGCAAGGACACTTAAAAATATTGCGTTTGGTTTTGTTTTATATTATTTTGGATAAATTTAATAACCAAGTACTATTAGATGTCTAAGAGGTTGGCTGTTACCACAGTTTAGCAGAGGGATCACCAGGGAGATTACATATGTATAACCAAGGACAGAGTTTCTTTTGCTTCTCCATTAGTTTTATTAGTGTCTCCAGTTATTGTCAGTTACCTAAAGAAAAGAAAACGTAAGAACAAATATAAATTAAGGGTTTGAGTAAGTAATTTTTACTATATTTTCGATCTTACAAATTTCTGTTTATGGCGTAATGAAGGTGGATATCTACTACAATTATTATTATGAACCATTTCTTTTCTAACAAATTCAGAAGCTTAAATATATCGTGTCTTCCCAAAAGATTTGTTGAATATATGGTATTCCAGCTATTAAGTTTTATGTGATGCCAAAAAGTTATTTAATTATGATTTGTTTTTCTCTATTCTCACAGGAAGACTATTTAAAGAGCAAAATCTGTTGAAATATATTTTCAGTAACTTAAAGTACAGAAGCAGCATGTAAAATAAAAACAGAGACCACATTCCCACTATTATACATAGAAGGAAAAAAATTAAAATAAAAAAAAATAGCTTTTTGCTTTATTAGGCAGTTAGGAAATTACCATTTACTCAGAGTCAAATATCTGCTGTAGAATTGCTTTGATAATTAAGCCTATTAATCATTTTCGGAAGACATTTTTATGTTATGACGTAGATATTAAAGTGACATTCGTGACATCATCCTACAATAATGAGGCTTAGTCATTGTTAAGAATGAATTCAATTAGAGATTGGACATGGCTATGTTCTCTCCTGTTCAATTGTTTTGTCATCTTGGCAAAAGGGTTTGCTCTATATAGCCATTCATAGCAAATTGTATTGAATGTATATTGCAAACTTCAAAGAGATAATCCTTTTCACTCTTTTCACTATTGTTGAACTGACAACTTTACTGGAATTAGTTCAGGATATGCGTCGTAGTGAAAAACAGCAGAGGCTGCATTCCCCAATTTACAGCTGGATCAGGATAGACTCACAACAATCAAGACTACAGAAGTTTGATAGTTTTGATCTACCTTGCATTTGATAAAAGGTACATGTATTTTATTCTAAATGAAATCCCAACTGCTGCTAAAGTCCTCCAGAAAATAAATGAATAAATTCTTGAGAGCAAAGAAAGTTAAATGAACTATCACGATGAGATGGATGGTAATCATTTTGAAAATTGGTTCAAAACTAAGCATCTGCCGAATATCACTCCAAACAGTGTAATTGTGATGGGTAATGCTCACAAGTTAAGATCACGATAGCGTCACCGGAGTTAGCGGTTCAGACCATGTGCATTCGAAAGATCTTCCATAACTAAGTCAACCAGCAAAATTGTAGCAGCAGACAGCCAGAGATATAGAGTGTGAGGGATCAAAGTTAATATGGTGGCCTATGGGAAATCACTGCAAGAGGCTTGTAAGTAGCCTGCAACCTTAGATAAGGACGAGACAGACACAATAAGCAGGAAATTGTTATTGATCAGCTTCAAATCAAATACAATTGAAGTGAAGTTCAGAGAACAGGGCATGCGAAGGGCAGATATTCTGTTCACTGACAAGGTAAAGGGTACGACTGCAACACCAGAGTTGCCGGGCAAGTGGCACCTTTTCTGAAAGCTTATCCCAGGGGGAGTTCACTGGCAGAGTTTGTCGGGCAGCCAGCCAGCAGGAGGAGGAGGAGGAGGAGACGGTCATGTCCAGAAACAGGTCTGCCTATTGGTCACATGCAGAGCACCTCTTTCTGCTGTCTCTCACTTCTCTTTTTTCTCTTTGCCTCTCCACATCTCTTATGTTCTCACTCACTCACCTTCTTACACCCTTCTCACACCAAAAGGTACTTTTTCTTGTTGTATGTTTTTTTAATTGTTTAATGTTTTTCCTTACTCTGTTCACAGTGAGCACATTTATCTGCTTTTCGCACGCCCTATTCTCTGAACTTCATATCAATTGTAACTGATTTGAAGCTGATCAATAACGATTTCCTGCTTATTTTCCAATGAATATCTGTTTCTTGTGTCTGTCTCATCCTTATCTATGGTTGCAGGCTACTTATAAGCCTCTTACAGTGACTTATAAGTGATTTCCCATAGGCCACCATGTTAACTTTGACCTCTCATAGCTCCTATACCCCTGGCTGTCTGCCGCTAAAATTTTGCTGGTTGACTTAGTTATAATGGAAGATCTTTCAAATGCACAGGGTCTAAACCGGCAACTCCGGTGACGCTATCGTGACCTTTACTTGTCAATGTCGCACCATAAAAGTTGAAAATATTCTGATAATGGCAAAGAAGAAAGCCAAGATTTAGACATGGCTTACTAGTAAAAGATTTCCATGGGGTACAGTGTATGTGAAAGCAGAGTTACTACAGATAGTAAACTCATGTGACACATCAATATCATTATATTGCCTTCAGGGTGGATTCCTTTGCATCTGTAGAAGCCCACAGGATATTCAAATTGCCTTATGATTGCAAGCTTAACCCTTCTGAGCAGGTATGGAGTCAACTGAAGGACTACGCAGCTGCTGAAAACAAAGGTTGCAAATTAAGTGATGTGGAAAAACTTGCTTACATAACTGTTGAAAGAGTTTTGTCAGTAGCACGCCATTGGTCAATTTATGTTTCGCATACTAGGAAAATGAAGGAAAAACTATGGCGAAGTGATGGTCTCATTGATCAAATCATGGAAAGTTTGATCATAAATTTGGGAACCAATTTCAGTAATAGTGATTCTGAAGGAGGAATCAGCGGAATTGAGAAGATGGAGTAAAATGTTTGAAGAAAACAAAGGAACAGACCTTGTCAGGTCTAACAAATCATGAGGAAGAGAAATCAATTTGTTCTTCATATGGGATTTATAGTAATTAAAATATTTTAACAAATCATTGAACCAAAAAATTAATAAATAAATTAACTTTTTTTTTTCTTTTGTAAATCACTACAGAACCGACAATAAAAAAAAAAGCTTTTATAAAATATTCAAAACTAAATATATTTAGAACATTATTCGCATCAAAATTTATTCAATTATTAATTTTCAGTTAATGAAAAATTACCAAAATTTAATTAAAAAATAAAAAACTCACTGACACAAAAAAATAATTTTTAATTGTAAGTTGATTAAACCTTGAAGCTAATTTGAAATTAAATTCAACGGAGATTTTGGGAATTTACTAAGTTGTGATGAAGTATTTTAGCAACGAAAAAATTAAAAATCAAATTTGGCAGATTGTGAATTCACAAATATCACAATGAATCTACAGTTTGTTCTTTTTTATTCTTTAACTCCCTGTAATACATCACTCATTGATGCAATGATACAGGATTGTCTCCTTGTTGAGCAATTCCAAAGCTACACGTTGCCATCTATGGAAATCAGTTTAATGTACTACTAAAATAAAGTTATCATCAAGGACCCATTCATTTACATAAAATGTTCCTGTATGTATGGTGCCTTTAGAATTTTAGCTTCCATCTCCCCCTTCAGAAAATAAATATCCCAACTTATGTCTGACCAATCTCAACCGTTGTAGCATTGATTAACATTCGAAGCCATAAGTTCTTAATGACAGATTGATAGAAAAGAATTTTCCAATCTTTTCTTCAATATTCATCCAGAAGTAAAAAAATTAAGCTTAATAATAAGTATTCGCTGTGTGGATTTGTATCTAGATTCAATTTTATGCAGACATTAAAGGGAAAAATTATAACAGTCCATGAACAAAAGTTCAAGCTATGATTTATATTTAAGAAGACAAATGGTTTGTTGTTTTTTCATGCTAATGAGGCATCTGACTGTTTAGCTTCACACTGGTTGAGAAATTTAATGATCATTATTTATTTTAAGTTAGATATACAGTAAGTATTCCATATTTCATACAGTAGTTGTCAAATTATCAAAAACAAAGTAAATTAGATTTAGTAAATCTGGAAAGAAAGGTCCAGTGGTTTTGGTGTTGGACTACGGACTGGAGATCTCCTGGGTTCAATTTCAGGCAGTGGTCAGTGATTTTTCCTCCTTGTGGACCCTAGGGTTCACCCAGCCCTCTGTATCTGGTTTCTTACTCAGTTGGGGGCGGGGGGGGTTAAATAGGAGCGAACGTCAGACTTTACCATCCGACCTCAGCTAGTCCCGTTGGTAGCCTAGAATCACTGGTAGCCTAAACCTCTCTTGCACCTCAGGACCTGCATGGTCTGTTGCGGTACAGTTTTAACTTAACTTAAATCTGGAAAGAAAGATTAGCTGGAATATTACTATTATAATAGTATATGTATTACTGAAAATAAATATATTTTTTAAAATATTACATTGTTTTGTGCTTCTTGCACTAGTTACGTAGTATGTCCAAGTTCATTGGTCTGATCAGTTTGGCTTTGCTGTAATTCCTCCAATTC
>JAFIDM010014012.1:6232348-6285281 GCA_023159025.1 Thereuonema tuberculata
CCTCCAATTCTCTTCTCAGTTGCAAATTTTTCTTTTTCAGTTCATTGTTTTCTTGACGAAGGTCATTAAGGTCCTGTTGTAGGGCATCTCTCTCCTTCGTAAGTTCAATATGTTTACCAACAATACCTTGATCATCAGATGCTGATGCTTCTGGTTCTTTCTCTATTTCTATCCCCGTAAAAACGGCAAAAGTGTCAGGGTCACTCTCCAATAGCTGGTCATAAAGCATTTGTAGTTCTTTTTCATCATCGGTGATCACTATAAAATGATATACATTAACTCAAAAAAAAATCCCAATAAAAAGTAATAAACAATAAGGATATACTAAAGATGATACAATGGAAACTATTCATTGCCAAAAAAAAGTTAGTGCATTTAGAAGCAGGATGATACTTGGTATATGCAATTAGAATGATGATGCAAATAACTGATTTCAATATCAGAACAGATGGGCTGTTTATTCAGACAGAACTCTAAAGGTCAATATTCCCTTTCGTACTGTGTCACACTGCCTTTACTGTGGATGCAGCAGTATGGCTTGGTATGGAGTCACAAAAACACCCAATGCTATCCTGTGGAAGATCCTCCCATAGCTATTGTAATAGCCATTCCAGTTGGCTTAAGCTGCCATCCCAGTTGATTCCATGCATTTTCAATGGGTGACAAGTCTAAAGACAGCATGGAGGCAGTCCAGGGAAACCCGTGCTGTAAGTGCATGGGCATTATCTTGTTGGAAAATGGATCGCTGTAGCCATTCCATGAAGGGGGGAAGCACAGAATTTCCTGAATGTACTGATGTGCCATCAGTGTTCCCTGATTATTAACTGAAAACAAAAATAGTAGGAGATGGCTTCCAACACCACGATGCCACTAGTCCTGGGGGGGGGGGGGGGTTAATGGTAGACAGCATTAACGAGGCGACGAGAATGCAAGTCTCGTCCTGCAAGTTGCTTCACAATAGTGTGTATAGACACAGAGATCTAGTGATGCTACTACAAGTCTGGATGGTGGACAGGGACACCTTGGACCAGTTCATTTCAAAACTGACGACTTGATATATTTAATCATATATATCAGTTCACACCAAGAAGATGACATGATCCTCTCTTCTGGTAGTCTGTCTAGCTCTCCCAATGTGTTACCTCACATCTCCACTGTATCAACACTGTCACACAATAAAGTTGGAAAGGTCTTGATGGTAGCCAATTTGAAGGAATCAAAAGCCTGCCCGGTTACAATCCAACAATACGACCTCTCAAATTCTGTCATTTGTTCAGATGCATCGTTGAGGCATGCTGGAGACTCAAAAGATCTGCACTCCACAGTCACACTGATAAACCATACAGCAGCAATATGACTGCCTTTCACATGATCACAACCATAGCAATACTAAGGCTCCTGGTGGCAGTTCTCAGCGGACAATAGCAGCCCAATTGCAATCAGTGGCACAACTAACTGTGACAGTGCCTTGTATCCAGTTTTGTCGTTTCCTAGATCATTTGTTCTGTGTGCTAATTTTTTTGGCAATCATTGTAATTCCACAAAATGATTATTAAAAATACTTATGTTACAGAATTATGATTTTACACATATATGAGTTTCACATATCTGAAAAGATATTTTACTTACATATTGGATCCCTACAAAGTTATCAGTGCAAAGATTGTAAAAGAAATTTTAAGATAAGATTTCAGTTTGGGCTCAAAGATGGGGGCTTATAATAACTAAAACTGAAGATACACTATATGGCCAAAATATCCGGACACCCCTCTGAAGAAGTGGACGTGGCTGTTATTGCATGCTATGACGTCGTAGAACGAGATAAAAGTGATCACTGCAGCATCGAGCTGTCAAACGGTGTTAGACAATGAATAAGTCAGCAAAGCTGAGTAATTTCAAATGTGGCATGATGATTGGTGCAGCATCGGTGCCATCGGTGCAGCAAATCAGTTTGTGCAATATCGGCCTTGCTACAGGTAATCAACTGTAAGTGATGTCATTATAAAATGGAAACGTCTGGGAATGACAAATGCAGGAAATCGCAGTGGTAGGCCAAAGAAATTCACAGATCGCAGCCATCGAACTCTGAAGAGGGTAGCTCAGAAGAATTGCAAGTCCCGTTGGGAATGATCACTAGTGAGTTCCAAACAGCTTCAGGCTAGCACAAGGAGTGTTTGTTGGGAGCTGAAACACATGAGTTTCCACGGTTGTGCGGCCGATCAGAAGCCCAACATAATTCAAGTGAATGCTAAACAGTAGTTGCAATGATGCACAGCGCACTGCCATTGGACTGTGGAGCAGTGGAAGCAATACATGATCTGGCAGTCCAATGGAATATCTGGGTATGGCAGATGCTAGCAGAATGTTTTCTACTCAAGTGTATTGTGCCAACTGTCAAGTTTGGTGGTGGCGGTCTCATGGTTTGGGGCTGTTTCTCATGGTTCCGCCTGGGTTGCTTAGTTCCTTTGACCGGAAACATGAATGCTGAAATATATGTCTACATTCTTGACAACTCTGGCAACAGTTCGGGGAAGGTTTCTGTGTGCAATGCAAAGGCTGTGCTGCTGTAGTTTGAACAGATGGGTGTTGAACTACTGGACTGGCCTTCACAGAGCCTGATCTGAATCCCATAGAACACCTCTGGGAAAAATTGGAACGCAAATTAGGCACCAGGCCCAACTGCCCTTAAGTGGCCAGACTCACTGCAACTCTCATGGACAAATGGAAGAAAATTCCTGCTCACATATTTCAAAACCTGGTGGAAAGTCTTCCCAGAGAGTGCAGGCTATGATTGATGCTAAAGGTAGCCCGACATCCTATTAATACTTGCCAAATGACTTTCTGATTGTACAACAGTTGGTGTATGGATACTTTTGGCCATATATTGTACTTTCTTTACAAGAAGGTATTCACAGAGCACTTTTCAACCAACTCTAAAAATAAGATTGTGCACCAGTAACCTATAATGCCTATCCAAAATTACTTGGTATAAAATTTGACCTGGAATTTCTATGGACACACCATATTGATTATATTACAGTCAAACTTGGATAATTCGAAGCTGAAGGGACCAGAGAAAAAGTTCGAATTATCCAAAAATTCGAATTACATATATTCTCTCAAACAGAAGAGATAAATAAAAAAGATTAACTCCACAATCAAAGATTTAACACACAAACTTTATCTAAGAATACTGCTACATTTTTTTTCATTAAATCAAACATTTTTTACTAGCTTAATTATTCATCACTTTAAAAAAAAAAAAGCAGATATTTTTAATTGCTTCATTGAATGCAATCTTTGTGTCCTAGCATGTGATTCCAACCTCTGGGTTGCCAGGTCCTCTCGTTCTTTTTCTATTTTTTCCTTTGGCATTTTTGCTGCTCAAGATTTTATCTTTGTTCTTCAAATATGTCGATAACGTATTGGATGGAATTCCAAATTCCTTGGCATTTTCCACTTTCTTTTTAAGGCCCTTTTCCACTTCCTTAATCACCACTACCTTTTCAGCTAATGTTAATGACTTATAAGGAGCTTTAGCTTTTGACAATGGCATAGTAAGAGCATATAAACAATACTTAAAGCACAAGCACAAAAACTAAAAATGTATATTTTTAGTAACAACAGAGGTAGACAGAAAAATCCTCGGAAATTCCCACATAGTGACATTCCACCCTCACTTTTGTTTTCCTTAGAAACACCATTAAAATAAATAATGTATCTTAGCTGAGAAAAGTCTCAAGAATAATTTTTACCGTAATATTTTAAGGACAATCGTATGAAAAATTCAAATTATCCACGATTTTTTAACATTATTTTAATACAGAATTCTAGGGACCGAGCAAAAAATTCGAATTATCCAGAATTTCGAATTAAACAAGTTCGAATTATCCAAGTTTCACTGTATTAAAGTTCAAATAGATTTAACTCTGAAAAGTTGTGGCCAACAAAAATTAGGGAGCTAAAACAGCCATATTAAGAAAATTTTATTTTGCTTTCGTTAAAGCTAAGATCACTTATTGTTGTGAAATTAGGGTCACTGCTGCTGAAACACACTTAACTACTTACAAGTGCTACACTGCTCCTCGGGTTTGGGATGCCCTAAAATCAGTGCTCTTTTTGTAAAAAAAAAAAAAAAAAAAGATGGTGGAACGCTAATAATTTGGTTTTTTTTTTTGTAATTTTATATAATATTTATAATACTATGAATACGGTATACAAGCAGAACCGTCATAATAATTTTGTTGCCGTTTGCCGACCTGCTCTACTCAACAGGGCGATTCTATTTGGACCAAACATCAATTTGAATAAAAATCCGTCGAAAAAAGGTGGTGGAACGCCGTTCCAATGCGTTCTATGACAAAAAGAGCACTGCCTAAAATTACAAGTTTATATTGGAATGGAAGTGGAGTTAGCAGTTGAGCCCCTTGACCTATATGTAAAAAGCTATCTACTGTACCATTGAATCGTCCAAGTTTTCAGTTATCCACTAAATTTGTGTTTCTTCAATCATTCCACACTGCTTTAAGCAAACTCTCCCCACTAATTTATTCGATCTTAAGCCTGAAAAGATTCCAATTATTTGCAGTCATTAGACTGACTTTCCTTATCTTTGCAAGCTTTCTTTTTAATCCTTACAAAATTTTAATTATTTCCCACATTTCTAAAATTCTTTTGAAAACACTCTTTATGGAATGATAAGGTATTTTACTTAATCTTATATATATCCTAAAGAAACTTTTTAGTAAACAGAAATAGGCCTTTTTAAAAAATTTCGAACCCTTGCATAAAAATATTAAATTTTTACTCATTTTCTTTACTAATCTTTCTTGCACGTTAAATGTGTCAAAAAGACTTTGTAGCTTACATCTATCATTTTTCATTTAATTAATTTTTTGTGGTGAAGGAACTCATTTCAGGTCAGAAAAAAAGAATTTTTTTTTGTCAGTGTAGCTTTCCTTTTAATCTGCAGAAAGTTAGAAAAAAGTCAAAATTTCAGATTTTTTAAGTGTTCGAAATTTTTAAGAAAGCCTATTTTTTAAATTAAAAGAGGTTAAAATTAAAAAAATAGAAATTAGCAAAAAGATTCTTTTAAGATAACATAATTATAATATAATTAGATTATCTTTACCATCGTGGCCTGTTTTTTTGCCGTCATTTTTCCGTGCACTCGACATACCGACTGCAAATTATCGTCAAAAAAAAATGATTTCTGAAACTCGTGGAATGATGTCTGCTTCTTGTAACAACTTCACGGATTCTTATGTAGACGCTTAAACTGATGACGTTTTATTTCATCTACACACTTCCGCATTCGACCATGTTCATCAGGAGCACGTGAGTGGATTTGAAAAATTTTAATAATCGGAATAAAATTATTAGTTAACTAATGGCTTTTAGCATAATGAAATGGAAAGAAAAGACTTCGAATACGATGAAGAAACAGAAACCTATTTTAGGTGGATTGGATCTAAACGCAATATCCAATGTTTATAGAGGGAGCCACCCGTCTCCGGAGTCGTCGGGAAATTCGGCCATAGAATACTGTTAAAAACACCGACTTCTCAGTTTACTTTTACCTTTATTTCTTAAATATCATCAATAAATAAATTATATGCTTTTATTCTATAAATATGCTATCTATTTTCATGATTTTTTTCTTTTCAACAAAGCAATAATTTATCAATATAAAAATAATTTTTAGATTTATCTATACGTTACCGGCCAAACTAGTTTGGATCAGGCTAAACTGGTAACGATCGTAACAGTAATCAATGCAATTTTGAAATAGTAAAAAATATCAGATTAGAAGTATTATTATTATTACAAATGTATTACAAAACTACTAATTGCTTGAATTAAAAAGAGCAAAGTCCATTAAAATTTTATTTTAGTTTGTTTTTCCAAATTACTTTAAACTATGCCGAACTAGTTTGTCCTGAAATCGGGTTTGGCCTGAAACAGATAAATCCTGCTTTATAATACCAACTAGCTGTACCCGGCATGCGTTGCAATGCCACTCAAAGAAAGGGCTTTGTGAGAAGGGGCCCTAAATGTAAGGTCCCGGTGTCGGTCGGGTGTGTGACACTTAGGCCCTTGCGTCGCCTTCCCCCCACCCAAGTGTCGTGTCCCTGCCCCCTTAGGAGAGCGAATTTTTCCCTTTTTGCAATTGACTTGGGGGGCCCGAGAAGGGGCCCTAAATATAAGGTCCCGGTGTCGGTTGGGTGTGGGACACTTAGGCCCTTGTGTCGCCTTCCCCCCACCCCAGTGTGGTGTCCCTGCCTCCCTTAGGAGAGCTAATTTTTCAATTTTTGCAATTTTGATGATCAATTGAATTCAGATTAGAATGTTCAAAACAATTAGTATTCTTATTTCTACAGCCCAATTGGGTAGGTGTGATATAAGTTTGTATGTCGTTCAATCGCGGCGCAATGGATTGGAAGGAAATTTTGCATGCAGGTAGTTTATGACACGGAGAAGGGTATGGCTAATTTTCATCCCGATCCATCAAGTAGTTTCCGTGGGATTGAATGAAAAAGATCCAAACCTGCCCAAAATGAAAAACTTCCCAAAGCTCTTGATAGATGGCGCCACCGTAGTTTTAAATCCAAGCATTAACTCTTTGAGTTACCTGTTAATACTATTAAGCAATGTCTGCGGTGATAAATATGCAATACGAATAATTAACACGTTGATTATTATTTACAATTTAAACTTCAATTTAGAAGATAACATTAATTTCTGATGAGCATGTGATTATTTTTTACCAACTGCGGAAGGTTTCAAGTGATAGTGTGAAGAAGGCCACAAAGGGCTGGGAAGTCGTATATTCTCCAATCTTGATATTAATTTGCTTAATAAACACAGCATTTTTTTTAAGTGACATATGCAAGGCTTCCGGAGCGAAGTCACGGTAACCGGCTAGTTTTAAATAAATCAGAATTAAGGGAAATGTCGTTTCATGCATTAGTTAGTTTTCTGAAACCTGAGAAAATTTAACCAATATTATATATATTTAATAATATATTTAACCAATACCATCTGTTGATGGGCTGTAAACGAATTAATTAATTATTTTAACGAGGGTATTTTTTTTTTATTTCGGGACGAATTAGAAAGAGAAGGAGACCACCTGTCAAAGTTGTTTGTTAATTTTTTTTTTTTTTTTGTTAAGTGTTATTTATGATCCAAAAAATATTCTTTTCATAATATACAGTATAAACTTCAGTTTTATCCTGTAGTTATTTGATAATAATATATAATAATGTTTTCCTACAATATTTTTTCTTAAATCAACCAATAATTAAGACAATTAAAATTATCATGTTTCCTAACTATTGTGATAATTATATACAGGGTGTTTCGGAAATGGTAGACAAAGAGAAGAGATACGGGTTCCAAAGGTCATTTTGAGTCGAAAATCTTCTATGACATTTTGTTATACGTACCATAATTTTAGAGTTAGGAAATGAATGCTTTGGGAATGTTCCCTAATCAAAGAAAGCTCAGTTCACTTTAGAAAGTATAAGGAAATAAGGTAAAGGTTTATTACAAATCCGGATAATAAATGTCATGACTGAAAACAGATATGATAATTAAAGAAAATGCTGAAAATAGCCAGAACTGAGCTTTCTTTGATTAGGGACCATTTCCAAAGTACTCATTTCCTAAATCGAAAACTACGGCCCGTACAACAAAATGTCATAGAACGTTTTCGACTCAAAATGACCTTCGGAACCTGTATCTCTTCACTTTGTCTACCATTTCCGAAACACCCTGTATATTTATAGAATATCTAAATGTGCCATCAAGCAAAAAAGATTAAGAAACACTGCTATAGATGGAGTCATTCGAACAATAATTTTACTAATTGGTGTTTATTTAATATCAATACAGTAATTGAAATAAAAAATTGTGAAATTATTATTTCATTTATTTACTTACATTTCGTTCAATCTTTTCAGGCTGTGAACCTTACAAAGCCCATTGACAAAAGGGTTTATAAAGGCCTTACCCCATCTACCATGATTTTTAACAAGTTAACTGTAACTTGTGAAAGTTCATCTCATTGGCCCTACAAAAAAGAAAGTCGCTAAAGGAGGTGAGAATGATAAGTTTTAATTCTTTGCTTGTCTTAATTTCTGATCTTTAGAATTTATATCTTATTCTTCCAGCAAATATGTTTTCATAGAAATTATACTTAAAATTAATAACCTTTTTTCAAATGTAGAGAAATATTGAATTATTATCAGAAAATGCCATAAATTTGTTTTGGATCTTAATTATCAAATTACACTTCATTATCCTGACAGGGACTTTCTAATGGCATTTATTCTGTCTGTTATGTAGGATTTTCTTTGACAATAAAATTTTGGAAAACAACTTTAAAATATAGTAATAATAAAAATAACACAGATAATTAAACTAATTAAAAAATACTTAATATTCTTTAATACGTCGGCAAATATTAATACAGTGACAGAAAACGTTGCGTTTTTTTAAAAAGCCTTCATCAGTTCAAAATTGATTCAAATGAATGAATCAGAAAATAAAATGTATGCCGTCATTCCATTTATAAAGCAGATTAGTGAATCTATTAAAAATGTATTAAAATCTATAAACATTCAAGTTATGAATAAAATTAAATATAATGCATATGAAAATAATATTATGTAACAGAGCAATGTTGTTTTCAAAATTCCATGTATGAATCTAATTTACTAAAACCTTTAATTTCTCTTTCTGTCTGGCGCAGTTCTTGTGATTTGTGAAAATAGAAATAATTTCTACAAGTTAGCTACAGGAATCGAACCTGCAACCTTCTGATCCGAAGTTAGACATCTTATCCATTAGGCCACAGGGACTACATTTTAATCTCTATAAAAAATAAAAATATGTCAGACTCACTCCGCTGGTTCTAAAAGCAGTCGTGAATTGGGAGAATCCACTTTCATCGGATAGTTGTGAGAAAGCAGTCGCATGTTGGGAAAATCCACTTTTCCCGGGTTGCTAGTTGTTTATAAAAATTTTAGGTAGGTTGCACTATACAACGACTGGAATCGCATTTAAAGCAACACTTGTATTTGTGTAAAGGTAAAAATTTGGAAAAATCAGCCATATTTCAGCATCAATTGGAAAGCGGGCTTAGGCCTTTTTTTTGGAAGAATTAGGCATTTTACAGCCAGTCAGAAAGAGCTCTTCATTACAGAATCTTGCATCATAGCCACAACCCCCACTATCAATGATGGACTATCCTACTATGATGTCACCAAGTATCTAGGAAGACAACACAGCCGCAACAATTTTGAACTGACAAGGCTAAAAAACCGCAACATTTTCTATCAGTGTATTAATATTTATCGACTTAAAAATATTAAGTATTTTTTAATTAGTTTAATTATCTGTGTTTATTTTTATTATTACTGAACTTTTTATCACACAGTTATTTGATAACTTTAAAATTTGCTGAATATATAGCAACCTAGCTAAAGAATTTTTCGATATTAAATTTAAATAGCACATATCACAAAATGAAATTTCTTTCAGAATATATGAACTTAATGAAACTTGTACTTTATATTCCAGAAACATTATTGTGGGCTGCAAAACTACACTCGCGAGCAAAAGTATGGAATCACTTACTTGAAATTGGCTCCGCGCGATCTTGAGTACGAAATAATTAGTTAATAATAATAAAAATGGCACCATTTTAAAGGTTAAACTGTTAACTTTAAATTGATACCGAATTTCATTTGAATCACACCAGTATTTAAGGAGCTATCCCGGATTAAGTGAAGGAGTTAGGAAAACAAGGAAATATGGAAAAATGAATGAAGAAAACAACAAAAATTAATTTAAAAAAAATTTATTTGGCCTTAAAATTAAGTTTCAAAATTTTGTGTTCGCTCCCCTAGCCCTAATAACTGCTCGAAGATGAGTCTTCATTGACGTAATCAGCTTCTGAATCGATTCTTGCGGGATACCTTCCCACTCCTCATCAAAGCCAATTTCAGCTCATTCCCACTTGAAGGAGCAGGATTTCTGGAACGAACCCTCCTCTTCAGTTCATCCCACACGTGCTCAATGGGATTCAAGTCCGGGCCGAGCGCTGGCCAGTCCAATGTGGTGATACCGACTTCTTCGAGGTATTCAGTTGTGGCACGGGAAGTGTGACAACGAGCGTTATCATTCATAAGGAGGAAGTCATCACTGATATATCCCGAATAGGGAACGACATGTTCCAGCAGAATATCGGAAATGTAACTGTCTGAAGTTAGACCGCCTCCTCGTCCCCCGCTAGGCACGAAAACAAGCTCCATTTTACCGTCGAAAGAAATACCGGCCCACATCATATAAGAACCGCCCCCATAAGCCACTGTCTCGGCGAAACAGCACTGTGCAAATCGCTCCCCAGGCCGCCTGTAGACCCGACTTCTTCGGTCGCTGCCGTGCAAACACATTCTGCACTCGTCGGAGAACAGGACTCGCCTCCATTGCTCGACTTCCCAATCAAGATGGGTGCGAGCAAATTGAAGGAGTGTTTGTCGGTGACCTACAGTCAGTTTCAGGCCTGTGGCAGGCCTTGTTGGAGTCAAATTCGCTTGCTTGAGTCTTCGACGAACTGTCCACTCGCTGGCAGCTACCCCACGAACATTTCTGAGCTCCTGCTGGACGTCGACACCAGTCAAATGACGATTTCGAAGAGAGGTTGACACGATAAAACGGTCATCCCTCTCCGATGTGCACCGGCACCGTCCAGATCTTGGTCTCGGGACAAAGCCACCAGTCTCCCGAAAGTGTTTATAAACTTTCGAAACACAGGACTGGCTTATGTGGAGCTTACGTGCGACAGCCCGCTGGCTGAGCCCTTCTTGCAATAGGGCGACAATTTGTTCTGCTTCAGTAGGTGTAGTATCCATTTTCGTCCAAGGTCAAGGGTCAAAAGTAGTGGAGATGTGTACGGGTCAACGTGTGAAAGCCGACTGATAAACAAAATCCGATAACACATGCTTTTATAGGATGTCAATACACCGCAACTCGCGGCGCATCAACCAATTGAAACATATCTTTTTCCGTACTCCTTCACTTAATCCGGGATAGCTCCTTAAATACTGGTGTGATTCAAATGAATTCGGTATCAATTTAAAGTTAACAGTTTAACCTTTAAAATGGTGCCATTTTTACTATTATTAACTAATTATTTAGTACTCAAGATCGCGTGGAGCCAATTTCAAGTAAGTGATTCCATACTTTTGCTCGCGAGTGTATTTCTCTAATTCTTTTGGCTACAAAATATTGAGAAACAGTAATACTCTGTAGCATCCAAATCATTTAACATAACTTTGCAAAATTGTTGATGACAGTACAACTGAAGCGAACAACACCAAGTATTTCATATCTGAAAAAGAAAAGTAAAATGCTCCAAGATAGAGTATCTACTCAATCAAATAACTGTTGACTTTTTCTGAGCCTTTGTAAAAAAAAATTTTGACTTTCATTAAAGTTTTTTTTGTTGGTCAGGTTTTTGGATTAAAAAAACAAAAGGTTTTATTTTAAAAGAAAATCCACTACCAACAGCTAGTTGAGATGAAAGCTGAAAGTAGATACCTATCTGGTAGCGATGAAGCAACATCCATGGGATGTTTTTGCTTTTTTCAGTCTTTAATTGTTAAAGTGTTGGTCACCCTCTACAAAAAATTCTATATAAACAACAACAAAAAAGTCTTAATTCTAAAATTCTGCTTCACTTCTCTTAGAAAAACTGAAAAAAATAGCACTCCATGGCTTCTTGAAAATCCTGTCGAATTAAAATTTTATCTCAAGAAAGGAATCTATATTACTAAAATCTTTTATTTCACAGTCTGTCTGTCCGGTGCAATTATTGTGATTTGTGAAAATAGAAATAATTTCTACAAGTTCGCTATGGGAATCGGACCTGCAACCTTCTGATCCGAAGTTAGATGTCTTATCCGTTAGGCCACAGGGACTACATTCTAATCCCTAAAAAAAATTAAAATATCATAGACGCACTCGCTGGTTCTAAAAGCAGTCGCACTTTGGGAGAATCCACTTTTCCCGGGTTGCTAGTATCACATAAAAATCTAAGCAGTTTGAATTTAGCCTTTTACTTTATTGTGAACTAGAATTAGATCCTTTATAAAGCAAAAAAGCAAATATAAGGTAGTCAGGATGTTATGGTTTGACAATTCTGTTCACAAGGAAGTTCTACCTCTCAATCTATGTTGGATATATTGATCACGTATCTTCTGTTTGATAAATATTAAACTCCTCATTCCCTTGAGCAAGACAAGGGATTGAGAGAAAACTATTTATGAGGGATATTTTTTAAGTAAGGTCCGATGTGCTCTAGCTCAGTAAATTTCGTGCACCTGTTGAAATGCGTATGTGCAGCAGCTGCCGGCATGCCTTGCACACAAACAAACGCCATTGTATGTCATAGCGTTATGTGGTACGGTTACACTGCGAGGTTAAAATGTTCAAGACAACAGAACGGCCCGCCAACTGTGAAATACAGTCTGATAGTCGATTTTTGACAGCAAGGAACGTATGGCAGTGAACATTCATCGTCAAATGTGCAAAGTGTACGACCATCATGCAATGAGTGACAGCAAAGTGCATAAATGAGTGAGATTGCTCAAAGACAGGCCTGACAGTGTTCATGATGCAACATGGTCGGAGCGACCTTCTGTAATCACAAACGATTTGGTATGCGCAGTTAATGTCAAAATTCATGAAGACATGCGATGCACGATTTCCATTTTGTCATTGGAATTTCCAACGTGCTACCTAAAAGAGTTTCTTGGCGGTTAAAGGTTTGAAACAGACGAAGAAGGGAAAACAGCAATTGAATCCTGGTTGTCTTCACAGGCGGCTGATTGCTATGACATCGCATTCAAAAACTGATACAAAGCTGTCATAAGTGTTTCAAGAAACAAGGAAATTATGTTGAAAAATAGCTTAATGTTTCAGGAATAAAATAAATAAAAAATGTTGGCACTATATTTACTAGTTGTGGTTTTATGGACAAACGGACCTTACTTAAAAAATATCCCTCGTATTTATTGAATGAAAACATTTATGTCTAAGAAATTTCTGTGAATTGAGGCAGAAAATAAGAAAAACTGCATCTCACAAGAGCTCTGAATCCTTTTTGTTATTACAGAGGATTGATTCACTTTTATTCGGTCGATTTCAAGGGCGCACCCTATCTCGCACGTGACACAGCATTGTTTCGTTCGAATCAGAGGTCATAAGCCTCTGTTTATCTGGTAGCTGGAATTATGTTGCATCCTAAATATGCCGCCAAAAATCCCAAATTGATGGGAGGGGTATGTAGTTGCCCTTTCCAACGCTAAATACGACACTTCAAAAATTGTGGACATGTGCAAACTCTGAAATTTACATATTTGCAAATCCACCTTCAACCGGGTAATAGCCAGAAAGCCGTATGAAGCCCATCAGCCAAGAGCGAGTAAACCACAGGCCCGAAAACAACACCTACGACCGGCAGCAACTCCTAACGTTATTCAGAAAGTGAAGACTGTGATTGTCGGCAAGAACCGTAGTATCCAAAGGGCAGTTGCCAGGCTGTAGGAGTTTCTCAGCCAATGGTTGCATGGATAATTATGCGTGAACTGCAATTAGAAAAGCATCATAAAGCTAGCTTTCATTGCCTACTTCCTCGACACATTGCTGAAAGAAAGACCAACAGCCGAAAGCTTAAGGAGCACCACTTATCGGGAGAAAAATAGAAGTACGTCACTACTTTGGACGAGGCATGGATCTACCTTAATGATACCAAGAAGCCAAGGGCAATATTTTATCGCCCTTTTGACGTCAAAGGATGATCCGAGTGGTACCGCGAAAGGAAAGAAAACTATTCGAGAGAATTCATAATTGTTGCGGTTTAGGCTACAGAGGAAAGTTGCCGCTGAGGAAAGTACCTGCAAAGGTCAAGATTAATGCTGCCTTTTACGGAGAGCATGTCCTGGAACCCTTGTACCTTGATGAAATTCCCGCATGTACGGCAGTAACAAAAGGAAAATGTGGATTCATCAGGACAAGGCATCAAGCCATAAAGCTAAAGTAACCCAGCTGTACATGGCCAAAATGGCGATTGAAACTGGAATATGAGCAATCCCATATAGTATGATTCCTGTAAAATCCCTGATGCATCTCCAATGGACTTTTGCAGGTTCGGATTACTTAAATTGGCTCTGGGAACACAAAGACCGAAAACAGTAGAAGGGCTTTGGAAAGTTTGCAAAGAGGAGTGGAACAAGATCCCCCTCGTCTACCTCCAACCCAGCCTTCTTCAATGGAAACTGTGATGCAGAGCCATTGCCAGAAGGCAGGGGCACCCCAATGAACACAACCGGTAGTGGAAAAAAGGGTTCTGCTAAGTCTTGATGTGATGAAAATAGACCGAATAAACGTGAATCAACCCTACATATAATGCAGTTGATCAACCACTTAAGGCTGCCTCACCAGTATAACAAATATCACTGTCTTTCATTGCTGTACCATCATTTCCTAAAATAAGTTTCCCTTTGCTGTACATATCATTAAATCAAGTGAAAGACTCTGCTGTGGAATAATTCTTATCACTGCCTTTAGATGTCAAATTCTTAGATAAATTTGATTTGAAAGCAGAAGTGTATGACTAACATATAAAGTGAAATACGAGATGGTATTGAAAAGTTCAAGAACACTTACTTTTAATAGAGGAATGCAAAGAAAAAAAATATTAATTTTCATAAGAATAAAAAGGTTTGTACTTCCCATTTATTTCTTAAGAAGATATCATTACTATAAAGAAACTCAAGACCAAAAAGGGGAGAAAAAAAATTAATTTTAATTATCAGTATTTGTGTGGAAAAAAAAAAAAAATTCAAGTGGCAAAACATTAAAGGTTTCTTTTAGTTTTTTATACTGTATGTAATAAGAATGAAAGTGATATTTCATGACTATATTTTCATTTTTCGTTTACTGCAGTTTTCTATTATGTCCAAGTATTAACTCAGTCTACTGGTTCTATTTCTTTCTTATCTCCCACTCACCTTTGTTCATGTTTTTTGATCCGTACTTGATCGGTTTATGGTGTTTTATAAATTTTTTTAATTCATCTGTTTGCTTAGATGTTTGTATTATGTCTCTTTAATTCTATGTCCTTCTCTTTACCTGAATTTATGTTTCCTAAGTATTTAAATTCTTATCAGTTCATATCTTCTCATGGAAAGCTCTAATTTAGTTTCTGATATGGATATTTTCATATAACTTGTATCTAACTTCTTTAAGACTATCTTTAGTTTTCCGGTGATTATGAATAGGCTATGCATATTTCTATTATTTTTTTCTATAATTTGTTTTACAGTAATAGTAGGGTCTATATGATCTTCCACTGCTAAACTATATTCTTTCTGATTTAGAATAGTTTCTGTGTACGAGAGAATTTTTCAGTATATTGAAAAATATCATATAGCAGGCATTAATAGGTAATATGCCCCTGTACTTATTGAAATCTTTTCTATTGCCCTGTTTAAATATTTTATTGAAATTTTCAATTCTTCGGGTATGTGATTTCATCTGCAGATTTTATTAAGGAAGTCTAGCAGTCTTGTCTTTGTGCCTGTATTTACATAGTTCTGCATTGATGGTGTCTTAGGTCACTTTTCTATTCTTCAATTTTTTTCCATGGTGATGGCATTAATATTTATTTGCTTATCAATTTCTAATTTAATGAGAATATTTTTACCAAGTAATAGACAGTCACCAGACTTAGGACAGGCAAATGTTTCAATTAACATGTCGAAAGTCATACGTAGTACAGTTTGTCAGAAATAATGTGTAATGTGTGTAAGTCAAACAAATGTCCAAACCCTTTTTGAAGTTAATTATATGAAAAAAGTAGAACAGTACTCAAAATATATACTTATATAATCGTAGTATAAAAGTATTATAGTACATCTAGTCAGACATACATAAAAGGCAAAGAAAACAGCTGTAAGCTTAGAGTGGAGATGCAACCGAGTCCTATCTTGGTACCAAACTATCATAATTATATTTTCGTAGTAAAGAGAAATTGTAAACAATAATATAAAACAATAAACAGTACAAATATATTAATATTTTATTACAGCTGTCAATTATTACAAATTTGATATTCAATATGATTGTTAAAACTGCTGGCAGCACAGTCTGTTGTGCTACAAGCAAACCTCAATTCCTGATTTATGTTTATGACAGACAACTTTAACATGACTGTAAAAGAGCTTTCATCATAAGTCGGGACTTATCTGTATAGGTGTATATTTATTTACACACAGATAGATTTAAGTAATGATGTAATTCTTCTTAGTACAGTTTAGTATAGCATATATCAAAGAGCTCTTGAGCTGAATACTTACAAAGAATAGCCAGAGATGAAATTGCTCCTTTTGGACAAATGTGTGAAGATGATGCACATTTTTACACGACTGTACTTTCTGGTTTCAAGGTTAAACCGTTTCCCGCTTTCTTGTTATTTACATAAAAAATTATCACAAAAGAAAATTAGCTCCTGATCATTATTTTGCAATGAAACAACTAACTAAATTTAGGTATTGATTCACGGTACACTACTGTTTATTGAGCTTGGTTTATTCATTACTTCTATTTCAATTAGAATTCATTGGATTTAAGCTGTTTTCAAGAATATTTCCATTAATTGATATTAGTAATTGCTAAAGTATTAATTTAAAACTCAAGATAATAAAATCATAAAAGATAGCACTAAAGTGAATATTTTGGTTAGGTTTTTATTTTAGTATGGAATAGGTAAGGAGTTTTGAAAAGCTTTATTTTCTGAACAATGAAAGCTTGAACGTAGGTTAATACTATGTAAACTATTTGCCTTACAAATGAAACAGTCACTGTCTCAAAAATCCCAGTTTACAAAAGAAAACAAACTGCAAAGGATTTGGTTTTTTTTTTAATCCTTGAGAAAATTTTACAGGAACATCAAAAACTGTTTAAAATTTAAGATCTGGAAATGGAAAACAAAATAAATTGTTCCATTATACAGCAAGGATTTAGTGACATTTTTATGTCTGAGTCATAAAAGATTTAATTCTTTATATCTGAATCTGTTAGAAGGAATGTTATTTGAGTCATACAAAACAAAAAGCGCAACAGGTATGTAATTTTTTTTTTTTTAAGTAAACTCAACAGTCATTTTTATGTTGGCATTCACAACTTTTTCTTGATCAGCAGCATCACGACCTGTCACTGATGCTGTTCCTAATAACAGATGTACCACAATCGCTATTGATCAGATTCTCAAATTTCATCAAATATCTTCACTATCAGACGTTTCAGACATTTCATTTTTGCACTTTAAAGGCTATCTGTTTTTATAATACTACCTTCACTTTTGATTTCAGAACTCATGTTGGCTTCATGTATTACAAATAAAAATTGGTCAAGCTGTATGTTCATTATTTCCACTCTCTTCTCCATTACATCAGTTTCACTTACTTAGCACTAACCTAGACCTTAATGTGACAAGACTTACTGAAAGTCAAACAAAACATGGAAAGGGTAGAACAGTGGTCCATTAATCTGAATGTGATCGACTTCCACTTGCTTTCTTTTTTGTCCTTTCGAGCTATTTTCATATTTCAGGGGAATCTAATATTCCTAACACCTTATAAACATCATATATCTGTCAAGCTCAGTAAGCTTAAATATATATCTTGATTTTTAGTTTTGCAGAATCATTCTCAACTATGACAACACCTTATCATGTTTATTTAATAATTCCAAACAAACAAAACCATATGTTTGACTAATTTGTAATATTTTCTTTTTTAATTCCATATGAATTATTCTTCAATTTTTATACAATTTTTTTTTTGTTTGGTTAATATCAAAGTGTATATTTACAGTTTGTTTGTTTTTTTGTCTGTGTGAAATATACAATATGGCCTTACTGTTTATTATGGTATTCAAACATTTTACTTCTGGCATTCTTTTAAGTGATGAGGCTTCCTTTTTTGTTAAGTTTTACAAAAGTAAGCTGCAAAACATTTTAATTTATTTATTTATCTATTTATTTAATCATTAACTAAAAAAAATTCAGTAGAAATCTATCAAAGGCAATATACTTAGAATTTTACATGAGGAATTCTTCTTCTAATCATCCCATACATCTCCATATTCGTTCTTAGAGGAACCTATAGAAAGGGAAAACAAAAGTAATTTTAAATTATGCCTTTGCTTCAAGATCAGAATTTTTTAACACAATCAATGTTTACAGTTGAGCATCCCTGAACGGAATGCTTGGGAAAGAGGATATTTCACGTTTTGCAATATAGCATGCTGGTTTTGCAGGGAAGTAAAAAATATGTATTTACTTTCACAAAAAATATTTTTTATTTAAAACTGCTCACACACATGGTGACTGCTATGACTGCAATTATCATTCACAGCTTTATTGTGTATTTATGACCTGTTTATTACCTACCCTAATTTGACTATATTCCAAAAAAACAATTGGAGAGAAATGTAATCATGAGATTGTCGGTCAGTGCTTAATGGTCTGTGTAGGAAAACAAAACAAGAAGGGTTTGGCTAAAGACAAAAAGGAATATTCTAGAATCCCCGTTGATAGAAAATCTAGAGAAATTCCTTGGTTTTATGATCCCAAGCAATTAGCATCAGTTTATTTTTCTTAGGTGACCAATGTATCTATCAGCTCAAGGAGTATGAATGAACCTATGCATTCACCACATAGACAGGACATCATCTTGAAAAGTTCCAGATTAAGGAAGCTCAATTCTATTAAATTTCCTAAATTCTAAATCATTTTTTCTCATCAATGAGATTGTGAAAGAAGACATTTCTGGGTTACTCATCTTTAGGGATGGATAAACAAGTATAGGATAATTAAACATTTAGTGTTGTCCTAAATGTTTATGTTATCCCTGAAGATGGAATATGCATAATATTCCAAAACTGCCGGATTATTCCCACTTTTTTATCTTATTTTACTTAAGTGCGTTTCATTATTAATTTCTCTTCTGCAACTAACAAACTATCCTAAGGAATGAAATAGAATAATCATCAGTTATATTCTAAGATCTTTTTCAGTTAACTGCCATCTGAAGCAAGTCTCAAGTCAAAACAGTACTAAATTGTGACTCCCTCTGCAATCCACACCATATGCCTGCATGCACATTAATAGAAGAGCACATGGAAAGTCTACACCATTACATTTAACTATAGCAATGATGTTAATGTTAGAAGGAAAGAAATTTATTGATGAACATTATTTTCATTCATACAGAGTTGATAGAGCAATAGTTCAAGCCTAAGACATGTATGTGAGCAGTTGTTCATCATTTCTGTAGGCATGCCTCAAGCAATAGTAACGTCAAAGTCTCAAACTGAGATATTCCAAAATACAGGGAGTGTTCTGCCATAATTCAAAAGGGCATTCGGGGAGACCACAAACTGTGAAAAGAAATGAGAATCACGGATGTGTGCTAGAGAAAGGCCTATATAAGCCTGAAGTGGCTTAACTTTTAATATTAATCAACTCTATTGCTATAAGGAAAGGATAGATTTTTATTGTTAAACAATCATGTAGTCTGTAAGTTACATTAAGAAGAAAGTTGTAGTTTGATTAATAGAACTGTCATTCTCTCAATTGTGGTTTGACCTTGTTTAATTAATTGTCTAATTTTAGCTAAAAGTACTATTCACTACTTTTAGGAAGATAGTAACTTTTACTTACCAGTACTCCTAGCAGGAATGGGGCCTTTACTGGGAATAGATTTTGGTGGAGGTGGTGAAGAATAACTGCTTCCTTGGTTTTGATCCCTTTGTCGAGTCAGTTCTTGTCTTTTAGCATCATACTGTTCTCGGTTTTTTTTCCTTAATTCATCATAAGAAGAATACTGTTGGCTTGGAGCTTCAGGTTCAACAGAAGGTCTTCTGGGACCTTAATAAAAAGACAAAATGGAATGCAAAAAACAGAATCCTGGAAATTATAACTGATGACTAAATTTACATACAGTTTAGATGTAGTACCACATCAATCACTTATGAATGTTACGTCATATTCTACTATTTGCAAGAAAAAATCGTATGTTTTTGGTCAATAACCAAACTTCAAAGTTCAAAGACTGTCCTATGTAGTTTACTTAACAAAATTACTTTACATTTCTTATAGCACTTAAACTGAACTTTAAGGTAGGAAAGCTTTTTTAAGATTTACGTATCATAAAAAATGCACCATAATAAAGAATTTGCACCCAAACTATCACAGACGAGAATCTTTTTTAATTTAATACATGCACATTATAATGTGGTACACTGCTAATTAAATCAATTAAATTTTAAGTATCTTTCTACCTTCTCAAACTTTACCCAAGCTTCAACTGTTGTGTGATGAGATGACATAATGGCTTAAGTTGAAATTGATATAAAATGAATAAGCCTTTATCGATCTCTCAATTTCATCCTATTAATGATTGTAGTATTTTTTAATAGTAATAAAACATTATTTATCAACTAAATTATTATTGGGTCATTCAATGTCAAATCACCCAGACTGGTTGCTTGGCCATTGTATTAATTTTTTTTAGTTTTTTCCTCCATAGGTGTCACTAGTAATAAGTAGCTTAAAATCGTTTTTATTTTTTCCTATGGCTGTCAGCTTGGAATTAGGCTTATTTATTTTTTTCTATGGCAATAAGCAAAAACTAGGGTTTGCAAGAATTTTGGATAAAAAGTTCCCTGTGTGCTTCCTATGATAGATATGTTTTGATTTCACTGAGTTAAAAGAGGAGATTCTGAATTTCAAAAAATGTATGTCACAAAGGATTTGGCAACTAAGACTTTAATGGGCTTAAATTTAGTCATCTGAATCGGCAAAATCGCCATTTTTAAAGAGCTGTAATAGAAAAGGAAGCAAAAAAAAAAAAAAAAACGCAGACAGTAATTTCTTTGTTACAACTACAGCTAAAAGTGTTATCAGCCATGGGATGATTTATTATTTCAAAGTATAGAAATTGCTCTTGAAACAAAGTTCTGCCAGGGCAAGTTCTTTTTCTTTTGCTTTAAAGTGTAAAATTTTCAAAAATTGAAGATTTCAAAGTCAAATATTTCAAAAGGGATGGCAATTAAAATTTCAAAATCTGTGATGTATATTCCTAACAGTATCAAGTAAAACATTTGAATTTCGTTTTGTGATTTCACACTGTGTCCGTATTACAGACTGTCAAATAATTGTGAAAATGGCAAAATTAACTTTCTATTAGTTTAAACTAAACGGAAGACTAATGAAATCTTTTATTTATTTACATTAAAAGATCCTAATTTTCGTGCAAAGAGAGATATTTCTAGTTCTACTCAAGAGAGGACGAGCATTTTATCAATAGGCACAGTGTTGAGACATGTTCATTTTATCTGCCTTGTCTTCCGAGGAGAGCTACAAATATTTCACTATAGAATTGGCACTTTTGCACATTCGGAAAGCTAAATTTAAGCTAATTAAAATCTCGGTTGCCAAATCCCTTGTGGCATAATTGTACATTTTCTGAAAGGCCAGAATCTCTTCTTTAAGGCAGCAAAAACCAGAAAATTATGTCTTTCAAGTAAAGTATGCAGGGATCTTTATTCAAAACCCTTAAAAACTTTAAATTTTTTCTTACCACCGTGAAGAAAAATAAACCTAAATCCAAGGTGACGAGATAAGGAAAAAAAATTAAGATGATTTTGAACTATTCACTAATAGGAATACCTATGGTGAAAATATGACTCAATAGTTGGCTGTTAAGACATCAGCCTCTCACTTCTGAGTACCAGCGCACAGTTCTCATGGTGAATGATCAGCACTGAGAGGTTTTCCCATTTCCCTGCATTACTTAACATTGTCTTTATTGTTTTTTCTTCCTTAAACCATAAAAAAAAAAAAAAAAAAAAACGGCAAAATCTGATTGTCATCTAGCATTGCCTCCAGGATATGTATCTGACAACAACAGCACTCTTCACCCATCAGGAAGGGTAATCTCCATAATTAATGCTACAAGATGGATCCAAAGATATACACATGGTAAAAATAAATAATAATAAAATGGTCAAAGAAGAATTTAATTAAAATTAGAAATTTTTCACTTGGAATGCCTCTAATTCAATTAATTTTCAAAAATAAATTTGCAAACTGTAGATAGTTACTATATTCATCAGTTAAATCATTTAAAAAGATGTTGCAGAAAGTAAGAAAAAAAAGTTATTTTACTGTCAATAGTTGGTCGTAAATTATCATCTAGTCCTGCATATTGTATGTTCCTGTCTTGATCGTCATTTGGTCGGACTGGATCAATATCAGAATACACTGAAAAATCACCACTTCCAATTGGAGGCAAAGTCAAGACACTGCCTGAGCCATACAAATCATCACTGAGTCTAGAAGGAATAAGAAAATCATGAATAATCGAGTTTTATTTCATTTCACAAAGTATTTTTTTCCTAAGCTACTAAATGAATTTAAAGAATCCCTATATTGGAAATATGGATGGGCCAATAATTATAAACACAAAACAACACCTTAAATTTTACTAAGTTGATATTTATTGAACCTCTATACTTCTTCAGCGTCATTCTCCTCTTACATTGTCCAGGGCAGAGAATGCTTTCTTATGGATCTGCTGATCACCTTCTTATAATGTCATTCATGTTTTAAAAAGTAAAGATATCTTCCCAGTTGAATGGATTGTTGCAAAGCCCATTATAATAATGTTACTTATTAAAATTATCATATTTATTATCAATAAGTACGATGCAACTGAAATACTGGTGAAGGAATACAGAGCTCTAGCAATAAGGAAAAAGACCCTTGGCTAAATAAGAATAATGAAGCTATCAACTAAGCTACTTTCTAGTTACCCTCCTTCTGACAAAGAGAAAGCACTGCCATTTTTAAATTCTCAAAATATTGTAATCAATTACATTACAAGAAAAATTCTTATTCTTTATATTGTTAACACTAATCTTTATGTATCAAATAATGGGTTTATATGATTGCTTTAAACTGTACACTTACAGCTCATTGGAATCTTTCCTATATCGTCGTCTCAGGGCTTCTCCTAAGGCACTATTGGGTAAACTCATCAATTTTTCAGCACATTTTTTCTGATAGGATAATTTTCCCACAAAATATCCTATAAATCCAGCTCCTAGAATTAAAAGGCATTAGATTGAAGTTTGACATTTTATAAACCTTCCACATAAATCTATACAAAACACTTACATTTTAATGAGGCCATAATTTTTTTAAAGCATTTCTTTACATTTTAATACTGCTCATAAAAGGACTTAATTTAACAACAGCCCATGATCAAAGTAAAAAGAAGAAAGCATTGTAACCTGCAGGACATAAACTGATAAAATACAAACATATTTAATTAAGAAACTAGTTGATACTGTTATTAAGTGCTGTAAAGTACAATTCGGTTTCAAATATCAAGATATTTACTTTATTTATTTCTTGGGTTTGGTTTTATTAAACAACAAGTCAATTTACAATTTTGAAGTAAACACAAAACCAGGTGACTCCCATACCATTTGCAATCAAAGGCTTGTGTTGTTAAAAGTAACACTTGAGTGACGCACGAAACTCATTTATTCAAGCTGCTGTAATTCAAAAGTGAAATATAATTTCCATCCTCAGTACACTACTGGCATACAAATGGGCTTGCAGGAGAACTGTTGCCAACTGATTCCTAGCGGGAACAATTCCTGCAATGAGTGTTTTTCAAATGTGAAAATTGAACTATTTGGGTGACTTATTAACTGGCCTTGAATCAGAAAGTGACAACACTGGATCGAGGCTATTCATTCAGTCGATTCAGCATAAACAGACCCCAATTTTGTCCAATTACTACTATTTCCCTGACCTGGTCAATCCTACTTAAACCTGGAAGTCAGGTTGTTTTTTCAATGGGGATTTCAATGAGGTATAATTCATGTGGCTCCAACTCCTAGTTTAGACTGTGGAGCATGTTACATGTACACATCGACAAAAGAACTAATAGCTCCTCTCTACAGGGTAAAAGGGATGAGGGTGGAGAGGATAATCGACTTAAAACATTTCTCTTTTTGTTTTGTTTTTCACAAGAAATTTTCACAAACTTGGAATTTATATTTTTAGTTTTTTACTTATCATCCAGATAGTTTTTAAAATTCATTGTTGTTTTTACTGAAATTGCCCTTTTAAAGGGAGAATAAAAACATCTGTATATTTTGTCGAACAGATTCACAGAATACAAAAGAAATATTTCTTCCTAAGGTAAAAATGACTGAATATTCAGTGCAAACAACAAATTCTTACTCTTCAGCAGTCCGCTGTCTTAGATCAATAATAATGCAGTTTTTCAAAAAAAAAAAAAAAAAAGCTCCAACAACAGAAAGAGCACTAAAATAAAAATCATATAAATTTTGATATCTCAGAGAGAGACATTGAAACTGAAGAGACTAAGATATCAAGAAAGAAAAAAAAAATTTGTTCAATTCTAAGACTGTAAACAAAATAGAAAAAATTATAGTTGAGTCTACAAAATAAACAATGAATGAATGTGGATCAGATCAAAACAGACAATAACCAACACAGAAATCTCTTAATGGTTTACAAGCACAAACAGAAGAAATGAAATCAAAAGGACGTGATTCACCATGCAATATAATTAAGATCTGAATTAGGTACACTTTACCTAGAACTTTAATGGAAGAGCCCCAGTTGGGATGTGCTTTCAGATAACCTAAAATCAATAAAATGTTTAAAAATAAGTTTTATAATTTGGAAAAAAAAAAGTTTTCATTTTTATAATAACAAAACACTTTTAAATGAAAAACAATAAAGCAATTAATGTGAAGAAAACAACAATAAATAAACTAATGACCAATAACGCACAAAATACATGATAAAAAACACATTTAATGCATTGACATGTTTCAAGTACCCTCCACATCACTATCTATCTTCAGAATGTAAATCACAAAGGAAGGAACAGTCGAGGGGTTCTTGCCTTATATTGGAATCTAGTGGCAAGATACAAGACAATATAAGACTTGTATTTGACTCTACTGTTCCTTTCTTTGTGATTTATATTCTGTAGATAGGTACCGATCTAGAAGGTACTTTAAACATGTCAATGTATTAAATGTGTTTATCATGTATTTTGTGCATTATTGGTCATTCATCTAATTAATTAAAACCTCTTTCCTAAATTTCATCTTGGTGACAAAGAGAAGATTAATGATAGCAACCAGAAAACAATTCATAATTCTGCCATGATAAGTGCACTTAACATGTTGTCTTGGATCTAATTATAAACTACTAACATATTTTGTTATTTTAGGTGTTAATATTGCCTAAATAATATTTCACTAAGAGAAATCAAAGTTGACAGTCTAGGCTTGCATCTCTCATTTTGCAATGGACAGAGAAAGGCAGGGTTGCTCTTGTGGCTATTTACTTAAACCAGATCACTGATTCTCAATTGAATGAAGGAATGAGTTCTCAAAGATTTATTTTTAATTCAATGGAAAAAAACAAACAAACGATAATCTTATTTATTTTAATTAATGTTGTACAAAGTGAGAAAATACAGTGTTACCTCCGAATAACGGACAGTCACGGGACCGGAAGTTTTGTCCGTTATTGGGAGGTGTCCGCTATTGGGGAGGACTGTCTTTTTTTTATTTTTTAGCTTATAGCATGTCATTTAATGAAAAATTACGTACAATCTTAATTAAATTTCTAAATTATCAATGCGGTATGAGAGAATATGAACAATTGCAAATTATTTACTATATTTCTTTTTAAATGAGTGCTAATCCGTTTGTCTTACTTAAATAATGATAAAATTAATTACAGTATATAGAAAATTAATTTCTAGCCATCCATTTGATGCCTTAACATTCCGTCGGGCGCAACCGATCTCCTAGGCACACCTCGAACTCTTTTGTTTGCCCCTCCCCCGCTAAATTTTTTCGCGAGGTGTCCATCCTAGTAGCTTCCGTTTTTCCAGTGCTAATAACAATGGCAAGGTCAGTTCGTGATTTTCGGTCTTCATTTCCAGTTGACAGACGAAATGATCGCCCAGGCTCATTGCGCCCGATTACGTTGCAGTTTGACAAATAAGAATTTTTCAAAATTTCCCAGTTATTTTTAATACTGTATCACATTGTGTCGTTAATAATGTCATATTATATAATATTTCGTAATTATGTATAAAACAACTCTCTCACAACCCTTGTGTTTGGTCAACTTGCTCAACGTAGTCAGAAGTCTATTGGCTTAAATATATGTAAATATACGTTTTTTTAAAGACTAATTAAACCTGTTTTACTGCTCCTGCGGTATTTTTATACAGTGTGGGTGTTTACTACGAAGTGTTAACAATTGTTTTTTGTAAGAAAAAACGTTTATATCTGTAGAAAAGATTATTAAATCAAGGGGTGTACAAATTTCGGTAATTTTTGGTAGCTAAATTTCCGTTTCCTTTAAAAACTATATAAAACTATTTTATTACCCCTTCTTTATTTTTGTAATGTTTAGAGGTTCCCAAAGAATAGTTAACAATTGTTTTTAGTAAGAAAAAATGTTTTTATCTGTCGAAAAAAAATTTAATGAAGTAGTGCCTCTCAGGCTCATTGCGCCCGACGGAGTGTTAAACGTGTCCAATCCTAAAGTTTGACCGAATTCTCTTGCTTTTTCTTGAAGGAAAACACCGCTTATAGGAATGTTCTTTGCACGAGCAAAGCGGAACCATTTTATCACCATTTCGTCGATTTTGCATGTTTTCGAAGTTTTATGAAACTTCAAATTCTTCGAATTTTTGTTTGAATTCACCATCCACATTTTTCTAATCTCATCTCTGTCCTTCAAAAGTTTACTTATCTGAGTTTTTCCAACTTTAAAACGTTCATCAAGACAACGCATACTAAGCTTTTCTTTTTTCAGCAACTTCAAGAACATAAATTTTTTCTTTCAGTGCCAATCTCTTCCTTTTTGACGCCATTTTAATTCGCACTAAATTTAATCAACACGTTTATAGGATAGCTTTACGAGTGATTGATATTTACAAAGCTACTGCAGTGAAAAAAAGGGCCTCAGATTCGTGCATTGAATCATAGGACACCGATACAATGTATCAATGTATGGGACACCGATGTAAATACAACCAGGATATGTTTGTCGAAATGTTAATCGAAAAAAAAAAAAAAATTACAGTTAAAATAACTGTCCGCTATTCAGAGTGTCCGCTATTCGGAGCGGATAACATGGAATGTCCTGTTTTAAGGGACTGGGACCCGCAATAATGTCCGCTAATTAGAGGTGTCCGCTATTCGGAGTGTCCGTTAAAGGAGGTTTCACTGTACCTAATTGTTTTTTTTTTTTTTTCCAATCAACCAAAGTGTTGAATTTAACATGTGTGGAGATTGTCATTGTTGGTTGGTAGATTTTAATGGCACAAAAGCAGCTGTGGCCAAGCTGTGCCAAGAAACTTAGAAGAAGAAAGGAAAGAAAAGGAAATGAAAACTATCTGTCTAGAGAAGAAAGAACAGAAAAAGGACAAAAAAAAAAAAAGAAAAGAAAAGAACAGGTAGTGTTCAAACTAGGATCATAGTAAATCATCTGTAATGTATAGAAGGATATAAAAAAACCTGAACATTGCAGGTTGTTGTGAGTTGCAAGGATCAGATCAATCACTCAAGGAATAAACAACATGCAAACAGAACTGCTTTTTTTCACAACTCCAGTTTATCATTGTAATAATAGATACACTAAAATATGAGAAATATAAACTATAGTAAAACTCTTGAAACTTAGATTTAGATGTATTGTAAAAAATGAATTCTTGCTCACATTGGATTAACTGGAAATGAAAGTACTGACTTTCTAGCCAAGAAAGGAGAACTGGTAACTTCATTGAGTTACATTCTTATATTAAAAAGTTTACCATTAAAGAAGCAGAGAATAAGGTAATGGGTCAAAACTATAAACTCAAAAACTCAAAATACAATGTCAAAGCAATGCAAAAACCACAGTGACACTTTTCAGTAGGACTTCAGGCCATGATTGCCTGGCTAATGATTTATTTAGTTCTGTTAGTAATATTTTTCTTTATGTACTGATGATTATGTTCTTATACCAAACATTGGATGGAGTGTAAACATCTTGACTATGTTAAGCAAAAGAGTCATGATATTACAGGTCTATTGGAAAGCTGGAGTTAAAAATGATGCGGAATCAATTATTTATGTCGTGATAAAAATAACAATAAAAAGTTTCATTAAAAAGAGGTTTAATTAATGGATGCAGTTGTTGCATAGAAAAATTTGCATCTTTACATATTTAGTTCAATAAGAGTAATTCATTTTAAGTATTAAATCTAAAAATTATTAATTAAAAATAAATATCAAAATTGTTTGAAGTTTGAAATACATATTTCTGCTCATAACTTACCCCCCCCCCCCCTCATAAATCCCCCTCCCCCCAAAAAAAATTTTGAATTTTAATTTTACTGAAATGATTGTTTTCCTACATTTCGATTGCTCATAAACATAAAAGCCAACTTAAATTCTATTTAGCTTCATTATTTTACTATTTTAATTTCTTAATTCTACAAATACACCTACAACTGGTCAAGTAAACATTGTTAACAATCACCCTTTATCTAAACAAAATTTTCTACTATAATAAATGCTAATAATTCAAATAAATAAAAAAACTTTTGACAGGCATTTGTTGTAAAAAAAATAATAAAACATTTTATATATATTTACCTGACTTTACTGCCCAGTGGGTTGCTAGCATTGCAGCTGCTCCAATTGGAACACCTGTATCATAAAAAAGGAATAAATCAGTAATATCATATTATATATATTGAGTGTAATAATGCAAATATTCTCAAACATAGATGTTTATGGTTTGCTATTTGTTAATTGATATTTGTATTAGTGTTCCCATTTTGAACAGGTTCTGAATATTGGGGGAGGGATAACCCCAGCATAAAAGGATGGAAAAGTTGGATTCCTTCCTTCTTCAGATGCAATGAGGAGGGATTTGTTCAACTGTCTCCTATTTGACTTAGAAGGGGCTTCAGAAGTATGTAGTGAATGGTTAAAAAGAATCTGATTTTCAACGACAGGTCCTAACAATTTCATTTAGATTTTGTGAATATAAATCCCTAAAGAAAAACTAATGTAAATAAATATGTAATATAACTGCATAAAATATGTATATATTACAATGCCAGGCTAATTCTGTAATATCCAACCTCCAACAGAAAAAAATTAATATAGATGAGCTAAACACAGAAGCAGCAAAAGAATCTGAATTTCAATTAAAATCTAGAAAATCAAATTCTTAAATAAAACAAATCGTTCTGAAAAAACATTCTATATGAATCTTAAAAAAATATTTTTTTATTTTTTTTTATTTTCTTAATATATTCTATCATTTGGTTTTGATGAAACAAGACAGCTGCTTTCAAAAATTCTCCCAATGTAAAGATAATTTTCTTAAATATTTTTCTGCAGAGTTGATGGTGAATATTTCAACTTTTTGCAGTTATGTTTTTTTAGTTCTAAAGCTTAAAAAATGATAAGAAGCCAAGATACAGAGAGAACAAGTAAAAATGTGAGCAACATTGAAAGTAAATATGCAGAAAGCAATTTTTATTAACAAAAAGTAATTAAAAATAACTTACATCTAAATACAAAGCTTTCACGATTACATTCTTTCAACACTTTAATTTCGTCTGGTGATAGCCTTCCTCCCTGGAAAGAAACCAAATAATTATTTATTAGAAATCTTTCTTTAAATAAAATGAGATTTTCATCTCGTCAATGAAATAAAACACACAATTTCTATAAAGAAGCACTCAAATAAGACAAGTAGCATCAAATCTCCAATAATCATTAGCATAATTAAATACTGAAAATGTTATTTATGAAAATAGAGTAAAAAGATGGATGAATCTGATGAAAAAAAAGGAACTACAGAGGGTAGACAAAATAATGGAAACACTTGCCATTTGTATAAATATCTTTATTAATATGAAACTCATCCCCTGTCAGTATTCTGAACAGCAGCAATTTGACTTGGTATTAATGCTTTCAGATCTTACACATAAGATAATGGTATTTTGTGTCATTACTTTTGTAAAATCTCTACCAAGTCTGCAGGTGATGAAGGAAATCTTGCTCTCACCTGCTGCTTGAGAAGTTACCGTACAGGTTTGATAACAGTAAGGTCTGGTGACAACAGGACACAAAGATAGTTGCTTTCATCCTCATTCTCTTCAAACCAACTTATAATGTACTTTGCTGCATTGATGGGAGCATTATCTGAACCCAGGGACAGACATAAGACTATTGCTTGCACATGATCTTGGAGAACATTCAGATACATTCCCGCTGTTATACAACCCTTCAGAATAACTAAAGATCACAAAGAGTGCCACGATATAGTGTCCTGTGCTATCACAGACCTGCCTCCATAGAAACCAAGCAATCAGGATGGTATCTCCCTACATAAATACATGTATGGTGGAAAACAAATGAAAAGTTATCAGTTGTCAAGACTCCAATTTCTCTGCATCACTGTATGAGATTTTTGGCGATGATGTCAGTAACAAGAGGTTTGCTACTATAACAAGTTACAAATAATCTGAAGTTCCCAACTAACTATTGTGATTGATCAACTGATATTTAATGCTGCTGTTATTTACTCTACCATGGGTTTATGTTTTTGGTTCAGAATTCATCTCATTACTCTGGCTGACGGCATATTTTTCTATCCACAGTTTTCATGTTAAGTGGCAACAAACTTCTTTGTCTGTTAGGCAGTCATAATATTAGATACTGTTTCTCTTGCAATACCTGTGATTTCAATCACTCCAGTCACGAATCCACTGCCAATATTCACCAATAATTTTTGGAAATTGCAGAGACCTGACATTTTTCATTGTTACTAAACAACAATTGCCTTAACTGACCTTCAATCCTATCCATACATCATACAGTGCAAGCCAAGTCATGATTTGCTTAATATGTCTTTTGTGCTTTTTTTTCTGTATATCCTCTGTAATTTAAAGATTAACTGACAAGATCTTTACTAGAAATTATGTACGACAGGAAAAGTAAAGAGCGCTACTGTCACCTTTCTACAGGATGTCTACAAAATCTGAATAAAAAAATTCCCTGATTTTTCCCTGATTTCATGAACAATTTCTTTTAAAATTCCCTGATCTGTTCAACCAAAAAAAAAAACCTCCAAACCGATCTGTTCAACCAAAAAATTCCCTGATTTTAAGTAATAATTGCAAAATTCCCTGATAATTCCCTGATTTTTTCCAGAATAACAAAATTCCCTGACAATTCCCGGTTTTCCCTGATTTCCCGGTTCTGTAGACACCCTGTTCTAGCTATCAGGGTGAAAATGCTTTTCAAAAGACATACAAGTAAAACTGAACTAATATGATATGGAGAAAACAGCAATAACTACATCGTCATCTACAATGATGGTTTCACCTATCAACATTCATAGGGAACCAATAAATCTGTTCTTTGATTGATCTACGAAAAGCCTCTAAAATTGCCAATCCAGAGCAAAATAGCAACTCTAGCGCTACAGTGGTCAAATGAAGAAATTCAAATTTTCATACTCAGTTTATTAATTTTTAGTTTGTTTATCAAAGTCATTTATTGAAGTTTTATCAGATATGCAACTGAAATAAAATAGCAAATAAATAATCCACAAAATTAATAGACTGAATAATTTAAAATACTACATTTAGTCATAATACTACTTTTATACTGGTGGAGTGGATGAAAGTGAATCAGAAGAAAGAAATGAAAGTGTAGGTAATAGAGTATCTGAAAATCTGTGAGCTTGAGATCTTATGTAAAAGAAGAGCATGCCCAAAAAGTAGAATTACTGTTAATAATGTGGATGTATAAGGAGAAAAATATTGATATTTTTAAGTGTTTTTCCTTTCATTCTTTCTAGTAATGTTCACAAGCGAGAAAGGGGCTTCATATGTTTTTGTTATTTAATACTAAACTTGACTTTAAGAAAGTTGCTGCTTTTATACAGATCGTATGATTATAGGGAGCTCTTTTTTCAGATACCTTACCATTATTAATGTATTACGCTTATGCTACAAGTGTGCATTATATTACTGAGAAGTGCATGTATTCACTCCATTCCTTGCTATCTATAGGCAGAATGAAGCTTAAGTTCTAGCATAATGCCTAGGTTTTTTTTAATCTATATAAACATTAAATAAATTGAAATTGGAAATAGCCTATAACATACATACTCAATATAAAGCCCAATTTCAAAAAGTTTCAGAGTTTTACTATACACACTCCATCATCAGGCAAAAGAATAAGAATGACACAAATATGGAATATATTATTAAAAAAATATATGGAAGTGAGAAAGAACATTAACAGCAATGGCCAGCATTTAAGCCACTGGTGATGGGATTGTAATGCTTTAAGTCAGAATTTGAAAGCAAAGAGATGGGAGGTGAGTCTATTGCCATAATAAAGTGGCAGCAAAGTTAGTGTTGTGTCTGGCTTATATGTAATGAATGATTGTACATGATCTTGTTGGATCTTCGGTCTGAAACATGTTATGTGGAGAAAGTTCTATTGATCTATCCTACATAAATAAGATTACCTGCTTACCATTAGTAAAAAGGCATTTGTTAATTCTAATGAAGTTTCAATAAGGAAAATTAGTATAACTGATAAAATATCCTGTTAAGAGAATAACCTTGTAATGAGATGATGATCATAGAAAGATTGGACACAATGTAATGCCGACAGAAGAGGTCAGTTGTTGATCAATAGAAAAAAGAAAGGGGATGTGACAAAGAAATTAGTTTGGACATATACTTTTAGAAAAAAACAATGTTGAAGATAATGGTAGGGAATGAGATGAATGGAGGTAGGCCAAGATGGAAGAAGGATATCATTTTGAAAAACTTTGAAGAATAATTACGTTTACTGAAGAATAATTACGCAACCTACAAACAAAGATGAAGAAGATGAAGATGACTTAAAACTTATGTTAACATTTGTTAAATAGTAGATTATAAATCTCAACTACGTCCTCGAATAATCCATTCTCACACAAATAAGCAGAAAAACAAATAACGTTGTTAGTTTTACGTTCAACTATATTTACAAGCTGAATTACAGGAGGATTTTAGTTGTTTTATAATTCCTCGTATTCATTTATTAAATAATAAGAAATTATTTCGGATATAATGCTAAGCCCAAATATACTTAAAACTTAATATGAAACATTTATTAAAGATTGTATTGATTTTATCTAAGTTTGATGCATAATTAATTATGTCTTTACATTGATTTTCTAATAATTATTTACTTCTTTATTTCAGTTATTAATATTTCCATACCGTTGATGAAGCTTGAATTTCTGATGCCTCCGTCGTCGCAGCAGAATTGTAGGACGCCATTTTATGTTGGATGGTGTTAAGAAAAATGTAATTAATTGTATTTTGTTGTAAAATTCAGTCACTGGCCGTTAAACATACCAATGAAATAATTAGAAATTATTTTGTAAAGCAAAAAGATTTCATAACCGAACTGACAGTGGTTTTAGCGTTATTCTAATCAGTTCGCTGGTCGCTGTGTTTCATTTGATTGGTGATGCATCGCGATCATTGATTGGCTGCTTATGAAAATGTAGCCAATAGCAATCGATTTAACAGAAGCGGACGGCCCTTATCAAAACACACGTGTTTCGGGTCGTCTGCAACGTAGTGGAGAAACTTGTTTTGAAGTGTCCTTAAAATCTAGAATAAATCGACGCCTTCGTTCCGGAAATAATGAAATCAAAGCAGGATTCGTTATTGCAATTCAAAAACTGTAATATTCTCAGAAATCACGAGATAATACGAGAAGACCTTTGGGTGAGAGGCGGGAAAATCATTAATCCTGAGCCCGTTTATTTTGATGAGAAATTATCGGCTGATTTAGTGGTGGATTGTAATGGATCTCTCATTGCGCCAGGATTCATTGACTTACAAATAAACGGTAAGGAAAGAAACCAGACAGAGGAATCAAAACGATTCCACCTCCTATATAATAAATACTTGTCAACCAATATTTTAATCAAAATATGGTGAACAAGATATTCAGATATAACCTTCAGGGAAGAAAAGAAAATGTGTAATTGATGAAATTCCAAGAACCTACTCTCCCCATAGAGTTTTAGTATTAAGATCATTTTACTTTTAAAGTTTCATTTAAAGAAAGCAACGTCATTTATAAAAATTTAATATAACGACCCCCGTGCGTGTAATCTTGAAATTGCTGTTATCTTCAAAGGGTAGACATAGAAATGAAGCCTGAATTATATTTTTCATGTTTTCTTTGGTGTCTTTCCTATCTCATTCAAAATGTATTTTTAAAAATGACAATACAAATAACTGTATTGCAGAAGGGTTACGAGAATCAGAATCCCTTTTGGTTATTTAAGAGATTATTACTTTGCTTTGATTTATTGTCCGGAAATTATCTCTTATCAGATTAATGATAAGCATTAGGATTTAGCTGAAATAGATGTTCCTTATTGTGGATTTTTTGTGCCTTTTTTTAAGGAGTTTTATTTTATATATACTTTCAAAAATTCAGAAAGTAGCCCAAAATAATTAATCCCAGCTGGGACTTGAAACAGCTGTCCCAGAGCAATACTTGGAACACAGTATAACATTTAAAAAGCCTTAAATTAATTTGCCCTCATCATTAGTGCGATCAACCGAAAAATTATTTTAAGAGAAAAATTAAAAAAAATAAAATAATAATAATCACATTATCAGAATATTCAAAGATTATGGCAAAGACAAAAATAACGAATTTGAAAAAACATTGCATTAGTTTCGCTGGAGTATCGGGTTTAAGCCCCCCCCCCCCCCAATTCCACCCGAAAGTGGAAGAAATTTAGGATTTTGAACCTGTTTTTTGGGTTGTAAAGTACGGCGGTTTGTCATTAACCCTCCCCTCACCAATCTCAGAAAGGACTTTCTTTTTTTTTTTTTGTTTGTTTGTTTGAACGACTAGGACGACCATCTTAACCCCTTCCATTCCAAAATCATAGTAGACCTATGATTAGTTCTTATCCTATTATATCTTCAATATGTCAGATTATATTCTACTCAAAAATTAAAAATGTAACAAATAATTAACAGAAGTAATACTGACAATAAGCCAATATAAATTGGCAAAAAACTACAATTAAATTCCAATTTATTGAAGAGTGTTTGGATATGTTATTATACCAAACGCTACAAAAATATATGTGGGGTCAAAATTAATGAAATCCATCTCATATGCATATGAAATATATACCTATATAGTGTTTCATTTATTCTCAATTGGTATAATATTAATAAAGAGCCACAAAAGGTATTCCACTCCTTATATTGTGATTTACCTGGTTTTGGATAATAAACCTGTTAAATATTGAATAGAACTTGTCGGACTTTCTTGTGTGTATGGATGTTTATATATATACTCATTCAAATGTGAAAGGCTAACTCTTTTATAGGGGTTTATAGGGTTTCCTAAATTATCAAGATCTGAAGCATAAGGCCAATGAGAGCACTCTACATAGGGGCGAACCAGTCTTCGGACTGAAGCACCTAAAACGACGACAAGAGTTTCCTATAAAGAAAAAAGAAGGAAGCTACCTTCAATGCACATAGGCAGGAGAGCAGCAGAGAGAAAGGCGGGGATCACTCATACTGTCTCTGACCAGTTCTGTGCTATATGTAGATGTCACAGGAACACCTTATATCATTCAACAACTCACTTATCCAAAATCATACTGTATTATATACATAAGAATAGTAGTTTCAGATCCCACTTTGTTATTGATGTTTTTATTGGTTCTCATGTTTTGGTTACAAAACCAACTCTCCATCATTCCAGATGTATATTTTAATTTCAACGTCTGTAAATAGATTAGTAATTCTAGAAAATAAAAAAAGATGTTACGAGAAGAGGATTTGAAAAGAGACAATGTGTCAAGGCTCACATTTCTTTATTTTCAAATAATGTAGTTTTATAGGATTTTTTTTTTCTTTTGCCAGTTGAATGAGAAGAAAGTGAAAGTTTATTCTTTATCACAGCACTTTTTCAATTTTAAAGTTGATTATGATGTTTTAATTGAAATATTTAAATAAAAAGATTTGAAAGCATAGGACAGATGAATCCCTGTAATCAAATACATTATATAATACTTAAATATTCAGAAATTCTAAAGACTTTATATTGCTATATCATAGACATTAATTATTAAAATGAAGCATGTTATTAAAGTTTAAGCAAACAGCATCTTAGGTAATTTACTCACAATTATATATAAGGTATGTAAGTTATGTTGTTTTTCTCTTCTTCAAAATCTCTGCTTTTCAAAAAGAAGAAACCTCCTAAAAGTTAAAAAATATAAAGTAAATTTAATTCTGATAAATCTTATTCATTTCCTTTTCAATTGTAGGAGCTTTTGGAGCTGACTTCTCATACAATGTTAATTCTGTTGAAGAAGGTGTACAAACTGTAGCCAAGGGCATTTTAGCCCATGGTGTAACATCATTTTGTCCTACTGTCATTACTTCCCCTCCTGAAGTTTATCAAACAGTAAGTATCATTATTATTATTATGTAAATGTTTCAATTTTTGGGTTTCCCAAACATGACGGGTCAAGGACCAAAGCACATGCTGTCAAGTGTAAAAAGTGTGAAAGGAGGGTAAGGGATGTTATGGATATGTGATTGTGTCCATAAATTTTCTAACAATGCGTGTTCTGTTGAGTATCACGGCCTTCTGGAGTTGTGCATAAGTGTTTTGATGAAGTCCTAGTGATGTAGTGTATGAGGCACCAGACCAGTGGCGGACAGGACGATGGGTATAACATGTATTCCGTTCTGCCTCCACTGTTTTTGGAGCTCCTATACTAAGTCAGTGTATTTACTGATCTTGTCTGTTTGAGTTTTCTGCGTGTTCTTGCTGATAGGCACTGCAATGTCAATGAGATAGGTCTATTTGTTGGCCTTATCTGTAATTACTGTTCGTTTTGAAAAGCGAGAATTACCACTGACGAACGATTCTACTCCGCAAAGGGGTGATACGCTGAGATGGGCACTTTCCTAAGGCCTGTTTTTCTTTTGGTACCTGTTATTTTTGCAGTATTATTTATTCTTTCCATAATTCTTTCTCGAAAAGCCAAGTATAGTGCTACTAGTAAACTTAACACTATAAACATCCCCTCTTTGTTTCTCCTCACACCTATTTTCATGAAATCGAAGGAGATCTGACGCATGCGCAGAAGCGTTGAAGGTTCTCATAAACAAAACAAAACAGTATTATTATTATTGTTATTATGTATGCTATAATAAAAAGTCCTACCTATACAATATATGTTGTACAAAAAGACTATAAATATTCAAATGGGATGCATGATAATAAACTCAGAATAAATAATGATAAAACAAAATTTGTTTTTATTAAAAAATAAATTGCAAATTTCCAATCAAAAATTCATTTTCATTCAGATTCATGTTTACATGCACAAAATATAAATTGCAGTTTTGCTTTAAGATAAACATAGTAACAAATTTTAAATATTTAGATATCACAATAAATAACCTCTTTACTTGGAAAACCCATATAACTCTTTTATATAAGCGACTAAACTCCATATGTTTATAGTTTTTAGCACATAAGAAATATAGTATCAACTAAAACTAAATTCCTCATCTACTGTGCTTTATTTGATTCAATTATAAATTACAGGGTTGAAATCTGAGTGAAAACAAACAATAAAGATTTTGATCATCTAAAAAATTTGCAAATTAAAGTACATAAATAATTTTTAACAAAAAACATTTGGAATAGTATATATGAAAGAAACTGTAATTTAATGCTTGGGTCCTAGCCCAGGACCTAAGAGTGAGTGAGGTATCACCTGATTGTGTGGCTAGTATCTAATAGTGTTACTTTCTGCAACATCGCCATCATGATCTTATCAATACCAATTGAACTCGGGTATTTTTTTCAACATACCAATAAGGATGTTTGGACAGAGGGTGTGAGAATAATAGTTTCATGGATAGTGATGTTTGCTAACGATATTGTGGTATGGACTGAAATAAGAGAGGAGGCAGAGAAAAGACTTGAAGGATGGAGATGGACACTGGAGAGTTGTGATGTTACAGTTTATTGTTCAATTCTTCCATTCTTAAGAGTTTTTCTAAAGATTATGCTTTCTATATGTTTTCTATCCATATTGCTTTTATATTATGTCTAATGAAATGCAACTGAAATAGAATCCTCATTGAAATATTTATTTTATTAATAAAGTTAATATTTCTAGAAACAACCATAACTTAACAAACAGATAAAAAGAGATAACTCTGATCAGCTTCAATTGAATCAGTGGGTGCAGAAACCCCATAAGTCACCTCCTTCAAATTTTACAGGAAAGCAAAAAAAAAAAAAAAAAAAAATTGAGTACCATCCCCAAAACATGAATGTGATTAATGAGTGTGAGCTCAAAAGTTGCAGACGAACTATGTGAATATATTATCACAGTCATTTGTTTATTTTCAAATCAGATTGTGTGTATAAAACGGAAAAACTGAAGTGGACTAATGTTGTTTCTTCAGTCAATGAATAACTAAGTATGATTTATTAATTATTTTCTTCAAGTAATATTTGTTTTTAGGGCCAAATAACATGAAAGCAGTATGAATGTAGTGTACTTTATTTCTTAAAGTAGGAAATCAACTGAATTTATAGGAAAAAGATGAATAGAACCAAAATGAAAACAAGATAAATATATTAAAAGAAAATCTTTTAAAATGACAAAATTAAAGAGTAAAAAATGAAAACATATGCTCAAGATTCAAAAAATGTCTCTTTCAACCACAGCATCCTTGTCCATATCAGTATCAGTTGGCCAGTGGAATAGTTCTTGGTAGAAATATTGAAACTCTGGGGATATGTATTCATCCATCTTGTTAACGTCCTCCTTTATTTATAAGAAGGAGGATTAACGTGCGTATATTGAAATAAAGAAAAAGTGAAAATAAATAAAACACACTTACCTATAAAAATGTTGAGGAGAGAATTATAAACATGGTAATAATCTGATAGTTTCGGAATACTGTGGGTATTCTTTCATCAGGGATGGCACAAACATATAAGACATTGAGACAACACACGGTGGGATGGCATGGGGAAAGTGACTTTCACCATGCCTTCCCACCTCATGTTGTTTTAATTTCTTATATGTTTGTGCCATCCCTGATGAAGGAATACGCGCAGTATTCCGAAATTGTCGGATTATTACCATATTTACAATTCTCTCCTCAACATTTTTGTAAGTAAGTGCGTTTTATTTATTTTCACTTCTCCTTTATTTATAGGTAGTTTATCTGCTGGATAACAATAAAAGCGAGGCAAACAAATGGATTTGGGTCACTCATGTGGTTTCTTTAGGTTGAAGGTGTGCTTCATCAATCTGTCAATGAAACTGAGGATAGTCAATTCCTGGTTGTGCTGAATCAGTGTAGCAAGTCGGAGCGAATTTCACTTTTTCGTCTTGTGGAATGGCCCTACCACTCTAGTCTTGAGCCAGAGGAATTTTCTTGTACAAGGCCTTCTACCAGGTGTCGAAGTTCATGATTTCCGGAGCTTCCTACGTGGTTATGTGAAATTTACTGCTGGACTGTTCAACGAGATGTCTTGTGTAGGCTAAACGCATGATCATACTTGTTTAGCTTCCTTTTTGTTATCCTGAAATCATGATCACAGAAACGAGTAGTCTCTAATTAAGAAAATAATAATGTATTATTTTGTCTAAGCGTCCTGAATCTATGAGAGCGAGACAAAACCTAACTATAGTTTGATTACGGTTTTTTCCTGTACATCCATCAGAAAACAAGTACAGCATTTTAACTTGAGGTGACGCAAACTTAATTACGTACTTGAAAATCATGGTGCAACCTCATTGGCTCCATTGTGCATTTCCCAATGAATGGACAATCACTCATGTTGTTTCTGCACCCAACATCCTATATCTACTAAACTAAGCCTGACACCAATGTGGTTTCTTCACCCAATATAAGTCTAGCCCAGACAAGCCCATTGCACACAAAAAGTCATTTTTGAATTTTTTGTGACTTGTGGTTTCTGCACTCGCCAATTCAATTATTAAGACTTCAGAAGTCAATAATGCAAGATTTGACTATTAATTTTCAAATTAAGCAAATTTTTGGAATGCAAAGCGAAATATTAAATATTTGAGTATGTTATATGTTAAGAAGTTTGTTTACTATTAATTACAAATGTTTTAAATTTGCAGGTCCTAAATAAAATAAAAAGATCTCCTGGGGGTGTTGAAGGAGCTGGAGTATTAGGTAAAAATTTGATTGTTATTTCAGTAAAACCTCGTTAAGTCGTCACCCGGATAAGTTTACACTCCGTTTAAGTCGTCGTTTTCCTTTGGTCCTGACTAGGTCTCATATACAATAATGTAAAATAACCCTCCTTTACCCGTCACCAAATTTAATTGTACTCCGGATAACTCGTCACCCTCAAAATGGCCAAAAGCATCTTTCTTCTCCATTTTGCAAACCATCTTTGTGTCTTTTCAGCCCTGCCTCTTCACTTTAAGAAAGCGAAGCCTTTACAGGGAATTTTCGACCATACGTGTCACTTCATTTCTTTCCTACCCCTTCGGAGGATTTGGGTTCTTGGAATCTCGCTGCTAATCATTCAAAGCACACTTCTCGCTGCGACTCTGTCGAGTGTAGACGTTTTTCTTGACCGCTCCTGAGTGTGACTTCATTTCATAGCGAGTAAGCCTCGCTATAAGGGCTATTTTTTTCTCTAGCAATTTCATGGTTCGATTACTTTTTTAACATGCAAGGGAAACGAAAACTTACCTCGTTATCTTTTAAAGAAAAAAAAAGACATAATTGCACTTTTTGAAAAATCAAATGTTTCGACAACAGCTTTTGCCAGATTACATTAAACAGTATTCTGTCATCGAAACAAGTAATTGAAGAAGCTGACTGCAAAGACAAAAGAAAGAGAATGAGGAAATCGAAGTTTGACGAGATCGAGGAGGTTTTAGTTCGATGGCTAAAACATGCCAGATCGCAAAATGTGCCGATTTCTGTCTTGATTCTCAAAGAAAAAGCCATGGAAATTGCTAAGGAGTTGAACATTGAAGATTTCGGCAGCAGCAATGGTTGACTGGAACGTTTCAAAGACAGACATTGTCTTTCTTTTAAAACGATTAAAATGTGGTAACTATAGTGTTTGTTTTTTTTATTTTCCACTCATACATTTGAATAAATTGATTTCTGAAAATCTTGTTTTCTCACCGAATCCTGCAGCAATTCATGAAAATACTGTATTTCAGTGTTTTGTTTAGTTTTTTTTTTTTTTTTTTTCAAAAAATTCCCACTCCACCTAAGTTGTCACTCCGCTTAAGTCGTCAAAAATGTTTGGTCCCTTGAATGACGACTTAACGAGGTTTTACTGTATTAAGGACTTTATATCTATGTTTGTTGATATCTCAATGAACTTTCACATTGAAATCCGTAATCCCTTAACTTAACTTCTTTCTATTCTCATAAATAGAATAGAAAGTGATAATGAAAGTTTTTATAGTTTTTTCATTAAAATCAAAATTAAAATATGACTTTAAAAATTCTTACAAAATTCTGATGGAGTCATTATTAAGTTATTTTTTAATTTATTAATCTTTTGCTTACACATTAAGCATTGAAGAAAAATGAGTATTCATTTATAAATGTAGTTTCCCTCGAATTGCATATATTTATTTAATGCAGAAAATTTTCGAAAATATCAGACCATTGCTATAAATTTAGACATAGATCTAACACAAAAGTAAAAATATTAGAACTAGAAAAAGAAAACTACACAAGGAAATCGATTGAAAGTTTGTTAATAAGAAAATTCAAGAACAAATAATTTAAATAGGTATGATAATGTTGAAATTAATAACAGGTTAATAAACTTAGATATTGGTTTAATAAATAAATATCTAAATTCTTATAAAACAGTAGAATTTAAAAAACTTGAGTGTTAACATCACTTATTTGTAATATTCAAATCTTCAATCTCATTTTTAGATATTGTTGTTACTAATAGAATTTGAATGAGGTTGGAAATGGATAGTTTGTTTATTGAGCGTTCCAAATTGTAAACTGTTATATGAATCTGTTGTTATAATTAATATCATATCTCTCATTTTGTTGAGAAACTAATTGTTAATGTAAGAAAGGTTTGAAGAAGAAAAAGCATAAACTTTCTTTTCCAAAAATTTGCTGCATTAAATACATATATGCAATTCGAGAGATGAATTGTTCTTTTTAATGAAAATGAGCATTATTGTCATTATTGTGAGAGGATGAATCTTTTGTATCCAGAATGCTTCTTTTATTAATAATTGAGAATTAGTACTGAGGTTTAGTATTACAGACCAAAGATCTCTATGTATCAAATATAATGCAGGTGAAAGGGCAGCCAGAATAATTGACGTGACTAGATTTGCAATAGTAAATGTTCAGATCATTCTGCTCCAATCAGTGAACTCCAAATGTTCAATATAATACCTACAAATGTTCTTCTAAGAATAGCCTTGATTATAGTAATATGCTTAGACATATCTTCCTCTGTTGTTGACACATGATATTGCACATAACATCATCTGTTCACATAATGAACTTAATTAAAAAATACTTCATTCACTAAAATTGCAAAAAAGTGAATCTGATAAATTTTAAATTCCTAAGATCTTACACTTTCCGTGTCTTGGTAAAATTTAAGGTTTTCTACAGATATTGAAAAGTTGACAAAAATAATCAATTAAAGAGAAACAAATGGCATAAATGGAAAACATCTAATTTTTTATTAGATATATTGTTGTTTTGGTGAGAGTAGAAATAATGAAGTAGAAATCAAAATATTCCACTGACAAATTCATCTCAATTTATTCATTGCAGTTGACAACTACAGTATGGCCGAAAACAACACTGAACAATTTGACCACATGAAAGGTGGCACTGCGAGATAAACACGAGATTGTTGAATTCGGAACAGGAATGATTGGGGATGTGAGATTAATCTGAGTTGTTGTGAAAATGATATTAACTACCGAAGAGAAAGTGTTTATTGTAGAGCACTATTTCCAGTCATACAGATCAGGCCATGGCAATGGATCTAGCCTGCTACACGTTGCTATGGAATTTCGGGAGTGTTTTAACCATCCAGCACCCACAGATAAGGTTATGCTATCCGTTGTTGGTAAATTCCATCGAACCGGAAGGGTATTCATACAGCGGAAAGGTTGCACCGGCTGTCCTGTAACAGTAACAACGAATGATAATCACATTCGACTTTTTGAGCAAGTGTTGCAGTCGCGACAATGAAGTCTCCGACAAACGGCAGTTAAAACTGGATGTGGGTCGAACATCAGTTCGACATATGTTTAAAATCATTGGTGGGTTCCCTTACAAGATACAGATTGGCCAACCATCGAAACCTGTTGATAAAGAAGCAAGAGTCGTGTTCTGTGCTTCCATGTTAGCAATGGTGTATGACGATCCCGGATTTTTGGCTAATGTTTGGTTTTCGGACGAGTGTCATGTTCATCTGAATGACTATATCAATAAACAAACAACCCAATTTCTTGGTTTCGCCCGACCAGACATCATTATTGAAACACCACTCCACAGTGAACGGATGACGATATGGTATGCGGTCTCTGGAAACAGCATCATTGGTCCGTATTTCATTGAGGATGACCAACAGAATCCGCTGACTGTAAATCACGTGCGTTATAGAGAACAGGTAATCACGCCATTTCTCAGGGACCTCCCAACATTTCTGCCAAGCATGACACCTACATCTTCTTTCCCAGTGGTTTCAACAGGATGGGGCTACATGTCATACGGCGAGCAAATCACTTCGGCTATTTCACGACACCTTCGGAAATCATGATATCCCATGGAGCAAACATTCCATATCCCTCACATTCCCCTGATTTAACTCCACCTGATGCATACGTTTAGGGAATGCTGAAGGAAATGCTTTTTCAAGGACAACCTCCAGCAAACATTGCTGAGTTGTAGCAAAAGATTGTGACAACTCTTAGGGGAATGGAACAACCTCTCTTCCGGGACATGGTGGACAACCTATGTAACCGCTAGGAGTACTGCTTAGTGTGCCAAGGAGATCACATTGAACATGTATTTATCATCAATCACCATTGATTATTATTCTTTTGGTTGCAGCATTTTCTGTTCAAAACTGTTCAGTGTTGTTTGTTTTGGGCCATACTATACATTTACGCATGGGACAATTTCAGATGGATGGTGTCGCCCTTTGTTTAGTCTGTATTGTAGTGCTTTGTCCGGTCACAGTCTTTTTATTGACCAATATAAAAGTTAAATTAGCGACCAAAGCACTGTGATAATATTATTAAATGTTATAATTTTAAATTTGTTTATACAGCATAACAAATGTTCATGATTTTATTGCTGCATAGAAATTATATCTGGTTGGTGACCTGAAGAGCTTATTATGAACTTTTTACACACGTTAAATATTATTTTAATAATAAAAATACAAATTATTTGCGATTTTTTTTTTTTAAGTATTAATATGTTGTATCAGTAATGTAATTAACATTCATTTATTTTAATGTAGGAGTTCATGTGGAGGGTCCATTTATTAGTCAAGAAAAGAATGGTGCCCATCCAGAATCACTGATTCTTTCACATTCAAATGGTTTCAGAGATGTTGTAGATGTATATGGAAACCTTACCAATGTCTGTTTGGTCACATTGGCTCCTGAATTACCACAATCTACACAAGTTATTCAAGAATTTGTGAAAAGAAAGATTGCTGTGTCTCTTGGTAATTATAATGTTAAGTTACTATGTCTTTGAATTATTTATTTTACAATCTGATAAATGTAAGGAAGCTAGTTGCCTTTTTTCTTTTTCTTTTTTGTGTTAAATATTATGTTCTTGAGCATGATACTGTACATTTTGCTCCAGTGTCTCTTATAAACTGAGAAAGTTCTGGGAGAATATCAGTATGGGATTAATCGTAACAGAAATCAGATATTTGTCTTGAGACAAATTATGGAAAAGTTTTATGAGAATGTCATTGACCTTCATTTCTTTGCTGATTTTAAACAAGCCTTTGATAATGTGAACAGATTAGAGCTATATAGAATACTTGATAGACACAGAATCCCATCAAAAATTAAAAGATCAATTTTAATGACTAATTGATAATAGAGCAAAGGTGAAAATTGGGAACAATGTAAGTAGAGAAAGGAACTTCTTATGCGAAATACAGTAATCCCTCGTTTATTGCGGTTAATGGGGACCAGACCCCCCGCGATAGGTGAAAATCTGCGAAGTAGGATTGGCCCCCATAGGAATTTTCGTGTGTGTGTGTGTGTGGGTACCAGAATGTTTTAAATATGTATATTTATACTTTATATACAGTATACAGTACATATATATTGTATATAAAGTATAAATATATACTGTATATGTACAGTATATTTTACTTAAATCTTTTTAATTATAAAACCTTAATATTATACATTCACTCACTCACTCCCATTCATAGAGCTTTCCGCAATACGGCCGCCGATATGGCGGTACAGTATTTTTAAATTTTTATTTTTTGATGAATATTTTTGAAAAACCCTCGATGCACTGAAGCCGCGAGACTTGAGGCACGAAATAACGACGGATCACTGTAGATACAATTTTTGAATGTACCCCTAAATTGTTAGTGAATTGTGATACATCTATTGTAGTTTAAGCAATGGTACTTTTCCAAATGATCATTTTTTGAGATAAATATTTTAACGATAAAGTAATGCAAAATGAGTATCTAATCTCAGCAAATACTTATTCAGTACTATCCCAAAAACATTAGTGCATAATATCTTCAGAGCTAATCCTCCAGTCTTAAAGCTTTTAATAAATAATTAAATAATACCTGAATTAAACTTGGGGGATTGGCAAATGAAACCCACTGTAATGATATAACAAATTAATTTGAAACTTAAATTAAACTTAATTTTTCTAACATTCTTTGATCATCAAATCTTCATTTGTTTTATTTTTTCACATTAAGACAATGTGCTTTGAACAGTCCAATAGAACAACAATAGTTACTAGTTGTAAACATTGCCTGTCTTTGTTTGATTAAATTATTTTTCTATGTTTGATCTATTTTGCTTTGTTCGAATTAGAAGAAGCGGAAAAAGCAACTTTCTGAAAAATATAGCAATGTTTGGTGAAGAATTTGTGTTTCTTGTGTTTTCTGTATTATAACTAGTTGTCTTGTTTGATGTTTTGAAATCATGAGAATTCGATGTTAATTGAGTGGCAATTTGCTATTATTATTAGAATTATTATTTACGACTTTTCTTATGATATACTTTCAATTAAAATATAATTTCAGAAAATGTCAAACATTATACATTCATTGAAAAGTCTTCAAATCTTCAAAATAAAAACAAAATAAACGTATAAAACCATACATTTATTGAAATAAATATTTCTTAATTTTCGAAAAGACATGACTTCTTTTCTTTCTCAAAGCCTAAAAAACAACAACAATACGTTACAAACAAGTAGAGGAAAACGATACAGATATGAGACATTCATGAAATTGTATTGTTACAACAATACTTACAAATGCTATTCTCCTAATTCTTTAATTTTCACCTTATTTTTACAATTTGAAATACATATATTGTTAAACTCTTTGGCCATTTCCACAATAAATTTGTTTACATTAACACCTTCATTTCTATTAATATTTATCTTTTTGGTATTTCTAATTAGTAGACTTTCCATGGTTTTTCTCGTTTTACAATCTTTTTCAATACATACAATTTTGATTTCATTTTTTACACAATGATTTTTATTCATACAGTGTTCAGCCAATTCCGATTTCTCCTCTAATTTGTTTTTTATATATGAATTATGCTCCAATGCCCGTTCTTTTATTGTTCTTTTGGTTTCTCCAAGATAGAACGCATCACAAATCATGCATTCTATTTTGTAAATAGCCCCCATTTCCCCTTTTTTTGTCACTTGTATTTATTTTATTACAAATAATATTTTTTATTTTATTATTGTAATAGAAACCTACATCAATGTTAAATTTCTTACAAATCCTTTGCAGTCCAATACTATTTTTATTTAGGTAAGGAATAAACACTTTTTTCCTTTCCTTATCCATATCCAATTCCTTTATTTTGAATGTGTTGAACTTTTGGATACTATTATCGATAAAAATTTCAGTATATCCATTTTTCATGAGAATTGTTTTCATTTTATCAATTTCTATTTTGTAATCTTCTTCACAGCTTGATGACCTATCAATCCTTCTTAAATAATTTTCAATGATGTTTCGTTTTATATGTAAACTATGTCCTGATGCAATGTTTAATAAGTGGTCACTCTTGAATTCTTTTCTGTAATATTTTAAAACTATTTTATTGTCCTTATTTATTAAGCATAGGTCAAGGAAATTTAGTTCCTTATTTACTTCCTTCTCCATTTTGAACTTTATGTCTTTATTTCTTTTGTTTATATTTTTGAAGAAAATTTCAAATTGTCGATCAGTGCCAAACCAAATTATTAAATTATCATCCGCATAACGAAAATATTTTAGATTATATTTACATTCATTAAGAAATTTATATTCAAAATAGTTCATATAGATATTGCATAATGTACCTGATAATGGTGAACCCATTGGAAAACCTTTTATTTGTTTGAATATTTTTTCTTGGTGTTTAAAATAAGAATTTTGCGTTATCAGTTCCACTAATTCCATTAAATCTCTATTGTCCAAATTGTGTTTTAATAAAATTTCTTTGTTTTTGTAAGCCAAATCTTCTAGTATATTTAATGTTTCCTCAACAGGTATGTTTGTGTACATGTTCTCTATGTCTAATGAGTACAAATTTCATTTGTACTCATTAGACATAGAGAACATGTACACAAACATACCTGTTGAGGAAACATTAAATATACTAGAAGATTTGGCTTACAAAAACAAAGAAATTTTATTAAAACACAATTTGGACAATAGAGATTTAATGGAATTAGTGGAACTGATAACGCAAAATTCTTATTTTAAACACCAAGAAAAAATATTCAAACAAATAAAAGGTTTTCCAATGGGTTCACCATTATCAGGTACATTATGCAATATCTATATGAACTATTTTGAATATAAATTTCTTAATGAATGTAAATATAATCTAAAATATTTTCGTTATGCGGATGATAATTTAATAATTTGGTTTGGCACTGATCGACAATTTGAAATTTTCTTCAAAAATATAAACAAAAGAAATAAAGACATAAAGTTCAAAATGGAGAAGGAAGTAAATAAGGAACTAAATTTCCTTGACCTATGCTTAATAAATAAGGACAATAAAATAGTTTTAAAATATTACAGAAAAGAATTCAAGAGTGACCACTTATTAAACATTGCATCAGGACATAGTTTACATATAAAACGAAACATCATTGAAAATTATTTAAGAAGGATTGATAGGTCATCAAGCTGTGAAGAAGATTACAAAATAGAAATTGATAAAATGAAAACAATTCTCATGAAAAATGGATATACTGAAATTTTTATCGATAATAGTATCCAAAAGTTCAACACATTCAAAATAAAGGAATTGGATATGGATAAGGAAAGGAAAAAAGTGTTTATTCCTTACCTAAATAAAAATAGTATTGGACTGCAAAGGATTTGTAAGAAATTTAACATTGATGTAGGTTTCTATTACAATAATAAAATAAAAAATATTATTTGTAATAAAATAAATACAAGTGACAAAAAAAGGGGAAATGGGGGCTATTTACAAAATAGAATGCATGATTTGTGATGCGTTCTATCTTGGAGAAACCAAAAGAACAATAAAAGAACGGGCATTGGAGCATAATTCATATATAAAAAACAAATTAGAGGAGAAATCGGAATTGGCTGAACACTGTATGAATAAAAATCATTGTGTAAAAAATGAAATCAAAATTGTATGTATTGAAAAAGATTGTAAAACGAGAAAAACCATGGAAAGTCTACTAATTAGAAATACCAAAAAGATAAATATTAATAGAAATGAAGGTGTTAATGTAAACAAATTTATTGTGGAAATGGCCAAAGAGTTTAACAATATATGTATTTCAAATTGTAAAAATATGGTGAAAATTAAAGAATTAGGAGAATAGCATTTGTAAGTATTGTTGTAACAATACAATTTCATGAATGTCTCATATCTGTATCGTTTTCCTCTACTTGTTTGTAACGTATTGTTGTTGTTTTTTAGGCTTTGAGAAAGAAAAGAAGTCATGTCTTTTCGAAAATTAAGAAATATTTATTTCAATAAATGTATGGTTTTATACGTTTATTTTGTTTTTATTTTGAAGATTTGAAGACTTTTCAATAGATAGAATGTCTAGAAGAGGGAGAATTAAGAAGACTTATGGTATTATACATTCAGTTTTGCAACAAATGTTTTCTCACAGTATGACTACTATCTAATAAAACTGCCCTTTGAATTAATGGAAGTTGATGAAAAATTCCAAGCTCCTCGAGTTATACCAGGTTTTTTGCCAACTGTTGTAGTTGGCATAATGATGGGCCTTATTGTAATTTGGATAAATGCCACATAAGTATTAATATTTCTTAGGTAGATCTATATACTTTTTAATTTTATCAGAGTGACTCTTATTACAGTAGAACCTCGATTAACCGAAGTGGTCGGGACCGGACCTCCGTCGGTAAATCGAAAATTCCAGATAAACAAGAGCACTTAAAAATGGCCGTCAGAAGATCGCAAAAATTAAACATGTACACATGTACAAAGTAAGTAAATGTGATGTTTTTAATTATATTACTATAATTATAAACAATAAATTTGTTCAATAGATGTCACACAAGTCAGAAAATGCAATGTAAATGATTATATGATACATTCTTTACATTGGCTTAATGGAAGTTTGCTCTGCCATAAGCATGATTGACGTCATTTAGTCACTCTGTACCGATGTTATTTCAGTAGCATAAGTTCCGTAGAAACAGTGTCAGTCTGTTGCTCCAACCATGTCAGTCCTTTAGCAAAACATTCCAAAGCATCGGAGTTGCTTATTTTAGAAGTTTCGATCATCTCATTTTCATCACTTTCGCTGTTATCGTCATCGCTATTGTGTTTTTATTTTGTGGGCTCTATGGCATAAATGCATGTTCTACATTTCGGTAAAGCCAACGCTTCTGAGTTGGACAGAAAGTAGCCAATAGAAAGGCAGAAGGCAGATGGTCTTGGAGACGAATGGAATTTCTGGCAAAGGGGGACAATATAATGGAATTTCTGACAGGAGGGAGGGAGAAAGAGATAAGATATCTGCATGTCGGCACTGCCTGCAGTAGGAATAGCTGCCGCCGAAGGTGACCTAAAAGTGATATTGTTTATTTACCAAAAAAACTTAAGGAAGCCAACGTCGGCTAAACGAGGTTCCGGTTAAAAGAGTTTCGGATAATCGAGGTTCTACTGTATTAAAAGGTACAGCAAAATTGATGAGCTCGGCAGTTTTCTATATTTTGTCTAGTAAAACAGTATGTTGCCTGTTGTTCTTTTTCAGTGAATTCTTTTTACTTCCAAATTGTTATTTGAGCATTGACAGACTGATTCTGTTAGATCAGTAGTCCCTGGTGACCCATATTTATTATTATTATTTCTAGGTTAATTTTCCAATCATATCTGTAAATTATTTAATAAATGAATCTTCATTTTTATACAATAACTAAATATGAGTCTTTCTGATTCCTATAGGTCACTCCACTGCCAACCTTTCTATTGGAGAAGCAGCTGTTAAAGCTGGGGCTTCTTTTATAACACATCTTTTTAATGCCATGCTGCCTGTAAGTCATTTAAGAGTTAGCTTATTTACATAATTCTTGATCTTATTTTTTTCTTTATCGTCTTACAAGATGATAATGCACATCCATATTGAGTTAGGCTGATAGATCAATATCTTGAAGAAAAGAACATTGTATCAGATAGTTCTAGATGAAATGGGAAAATGGAAACTTCAATTCCTCACATTGGCTGTTGGGAAGGACTGCAAACGTTTGACATGTGATCAGAATGTAAGTTTATCATGGCTTGGCCTTACCCAAGCATCTCAGTGATCCCTGAAAGTACTGTGAAGTTCCTGAAGCCCCATGATGGAGAGTAATGATATACATGTAATGAGTTGAAGCTGGGCAGCAACACAAGTGAGATGGCGAAGAAAATCAACATGGCATTTGGGGAGGGAACTACATCCAAAAGCACGACATACCATTGGTTCCAGAAGTTTGAGGCTGGTGATGAATGTACGAAAAATCAAAAATGCAGTAGGCCACCATCAGTCATCAAAATGACGAACTGAAGGCTTGTGTGGAAAAAGATACACAACAGACCCTCCGACAGCTTGCTGCAACATTTAGTGTCCATTCTTCAACTATTTCTTGCCACCTGGAGGCAATTACATCACTTTCCCAAACCAAAGCTGCACCAGAAGAAAATCATGGTCATTGCATGGAGGACTGCTGCAGGTTTGATCCATCAACCTTCCTGAAACCAGGCCAGATGGTCAATGCTCCTCTGTACAGCTCAGATTTGGAGGTGGTACACACAACTGCTGAAGGAACATGGTGAAGCATCAGAACATGGTGAAACAGTCTGGTGTTCTCCTGCTCCATGGCAATGCACATCCTAAGGTTGTAAATCAGACCAAGGAGAAGATCCAGCAACTTGGATATGAGGTTCTTCAGCATCCACCCTACTCACCAGACTTGGCGCCCACAGACTACCATTTGTTTCATCATTTGGAATTCTACCTGAGGAACAAGTGCTTTCACAACCAGACCTATCTGGACAATGCCTTCAATGAGTTTATCAGTTCCTGTGCCTGTGATTTTTTTTTAAAAAAAAAGGACATTTTATCGGCTTCCAGATCTTTAACAGAGATGCCAATGGTTCAACCTTGACTGAATTTGTTCATCTATATATATAAAAATGAATGTATCTTTCTTTCTTTCTTTGTTTCTTTCTTTGTCCTTTATACACTCCTAGGCCCTTTGACCTATCTGGACCAAACTTTGCAGAATTACTCTTTAGGACACTGCGGAAAAGATAGGCTACCTTAGAACCCGGACCCACCCCCCCAAAAGGGGTTAAAAAGGGGTAAAAGCCCTGAAAAACCCAATAACCACCTGGTGGTGGTAATAAGAACTACACAAATATTGTGTAAAGTGAAAAATTCGCTCTCCTATGGGGGGCAGGGACACCACACTTGGGTGGGAGGAAGCCAACACAAAGGCTGAAGTGTCCCACCCTGTCCGACACCGGGACCTTATATTTAGGGCCCCTTCTCGGGCCCCCAAGTCAATTGCAAATAAGGAAAAATTCGCTCTCCTATGGGGGGCAGGGACACCCCACTTGGGTGGGGGTATGGCGACACATGGGCCTAAGTGTCCCATCCCCGATCGACACCGGGACGTTATATTTACGGCCCCTTCTCGGGCCCCCCAAGTCAATTGCAAAAAAGGGAAAAATTCGCTCTCCTATTTGGGGCAGGGACACCACACTTGGGTGGGAGGAAGCCAACACAAAGGCTGAAGTGTCCCACCCCCGACCGACACCGGGACCTTATATTTAGGGCCCCTTCTCGGGCCCCCC
>JAFIDM010014012.1:6289780-6304996 GCA_023159025.1 Thereuonema tuberculata
TATTTTGCTCTAGTCGCATTTTATCCCCCAGCGCCACCGAACCTGGACAAAAGTTCGGTAGCAATATTATACCATACTTGGTATATATTTTATCCAGTAGTTCTGAAAACTAAATGAGAAGTATTTAAAAAAAAAAAAAAAAACTTAAAATATCAGTCCCAGAGTCTTTTGAGTAGACATCTCATGTTTATTCTTCATTTCCTTATTTGAAACAATTGTTTCAAAGAGATAGATTCATTCTGTCCTTAAAAATAATTACTTTTATTGTCTCCCCTAGCATTGCAACTATGAATGACTGCGTGAAGCATTTCCTGGAAGCATCTAGTAAGTAGATAACTCAATTTTTATGTAGTATTGTTCAAGCCCTATATAGTAAAATAAAATATCAAACACATGCATCAAAGGATTAAAGTACTAATAACAGAGCTAATAACAGATTTTGTGAGGCCTATTACATTTACTGTCAAATATTACAGAGACTAGTAATGGAATTAAATTATAAAATATTAACATCAAAGAAGAAAATATAGGCATTAATTTATTGATGGAGTTGTTTGTGTGCAAAACACTAAGCATTTGTTAGCAGAGTTGAGCAAAGATCTGATGTATAAACATATTTGAATGTACAGTATTTTGAATTTGGTGCAATATTGTGATAATGAACCACTTGTCTGAAGCATATGAATATGTGAAAAGCATTAATATTAAAGGTGAATTTTTGAATTTTTTTTTTAAACTTTAGTAATTGAACAGTAAATGTATGTAATATCTCTTTATCAGTTTTACAACTACAGTCGGACCTCTATTTAACGAACCTCTATTTTGCGAATTTTTCTTTAGAACCAAGAACATTTTGCTAATTTCTTCGTAAAATAACCTCCAAATAGCAAAGTTAAATAGAACCAAATAGCAAAGTTCTATTTAACGAACTTTTTCGTGTTATCTATTTTTTTTTTTTTTCTCCTTGAAATGTTATTTGTATTAATATTCCCTTAGAGGAAATGAAAGAAATGTGGATACAGCTGAGGGATAAAGAAGAAATTAACGATGATGTGCTGATTGATGATTATCTTTCACTTGATTTTGAAGTTGAGGCCCTCGAACACACTAACTGAATCGGATATTTTGGACAGTGTAAAAAATAAAAACAATACAGCTATGAATTGCAATGAAGATGATGCAAATGGAAATGAACATGTTGCAGAAATCAAAAAACCTTCATATGATGAAATGCTAAAATCATTTGAAACAATCCGACATGGATTACAATTTGAAGAAAATACTGAAGGGGTTTTTGGTGCATTGCAAAGATGCGAGACGTACTATAAGCGAAAACACTTTTTCAAAAAAAAACTCAAAACAAAATTAACATAATTGATTAGTAAAATTTAAGTACGCATGTTGTAATGTATGCTTTATGACATTAAAATTATTAATTTTTTTAATAATATTTATTGTTTATGTATTTAAAATCTGTTTAAAGTAATTTTAAAAGGTGAATCTCTATTTAACGAATTTTCCACATAACGAACTTTTCTTCGGGATTTAGCGACTTCGTTAAATAGAGGTCCGACTGTATATATTCCAAGTAGCTCTATTGCAGAAACCCTTCAGAATTTGACACTTTAATATAAACTTATTTTCTTAGAATAACCAATATATGACCTTCAGAATATTGGTCATTCCACCTGCGATAGCTTATATGTATATACAGGGTGATTACAAATTCATAGAACAAACTTTAGTGGGTCATAAGGCACACTAACAAACATTTTTTGTCTAACAATGTATGTCCTCAACTGTTGCATTGACATTCTATGTCAGGTTAAGAGACTTCCTGACACAAACACCAGAGCTGTTGAATGTAGTGTAGATGTGAGCCAAACCAACATTTGCACCAGGAGCAATTACACCCATTTCATTTACAAAGAATTCACGCATTGAAAGCTGAGGAGTATCCTCAGCGTGTTGACTTCTGCTGCTGGTTTATGCAGCAGAGTGCAGTACAGCCAGATTTCCAGCATATGTGCTCTTCACAAATGAAGCATTGTTTACATGCGAGGGAGTATTTGATGTGCACAATGCTCATGCGTGGGCAAACTCAAATCCACACGCTTACCGGCCACATGCTTACCAGCAACAATTCTTTCTCAATCTTTGGACAGCTATCATCAATAACCAAACAGCACCCTTTACCTCGTCATTGCGACATTTGCGGACATACATTGTTTGACAAAAAAGTTAGTTTTTTTGAGTTCCCTACTACCCTTAAAGTTTGCCCTATGAATTTCGAATCACCCGTATGTATACAAGGTGTCTCTAATTAAAGTTCACTTATTCCACGCACTCTACAGCAAAAACTACTTATCCGAATGCCATCAAATTTGCAGTATGTCGTAACGACACCAAGGGAAGGATATTCACTGAAAAAAATTAGTTCCAAAAATGCCTGGAGGCATTTCTATGCGTGTCTGCTGACCATGACAATGCAGTACAGCGCTGATATGGGTACAGTCACATTACAACATGTTCAATATGTTGACCACCATTACCTACTACCATCTGAGATTGTAGAATTGCATGCTCAACTGTTGAACACAAGGTGTCCCTGGAAATGTTGAGCATGTGACGTGATATGCTTGCTTTAAGATCTGCCAAGCTTGCTACGTTGTCACTATAAAGCTAGTTTTAAGATATCCCACAGCCAAAAATCGCATGGAGTGAGATCCGGTGAGCGTGTGGGCCATGGAGCACTGATATGCCAGCTGATGATGTGATCATCAGTGAAATGATTGCAGAGCCCCTGTTTAACACAATTGGCAATGTGTGGAGAGGCATCATTGTACATGAACACTGTTGAATCAAGACACTGATGTGATTGGAGTGCTGGAATCATTGAAGTGGTTAGTAATGATGCATATCAATTGCCAGTAACGGAACATAGAGTTGAACCTGTGCATCCAGGCTCTTCGAAGAAAAATGGTCCAACAATGAATGTTGATGTAAACTCACATCAAACTGTCACTTTTGGCGAATGTAAAGGAATTTCTAGACATGCATTGGGATTTTCTCTCGCCCAAATGCGACAATTATGCTTGTTAACTGCACCATGCAGATGGAAATGTACAAACAAATCTTTTAACATACACACATAACACCTACAAACGACCGCTAGTTGTGATTTTGAAACTATTTTTTTTTTTTTCAATGACTGTCCTTCTCATGACTTCATTATGACGTACTGCAGATTTGGTGTTATTCCGATAAATAGTCTTGCTGTAGAGTGTGTGGAATAGGTGAGCTTTAATTACAAAACCCTGTATTTTATGCATTCCTATCTTTCCTGGTAAAAAGTGGATGCAGATATTGCGTTTACCTAGATAGAGATCATTAAATTGGTGCAGAAGCAGTCCCTTTTCTCTGTATATCTCATTTTATCTGGAAAACGCCATCATTATAATTTTGAGAAAACTTTAGTTACATATTGTTAAGGAATTACTGTAAAACATGAAACTTAATGTAGAAAAGATATCAGTATATGAAAATACTTTCAAGAAAAGTGAAATAGATGATTAAGATATATCTTCTAAGTGTATATTTTTATGCTTTTAATGTGTATTTTGGCATTTTTTATTGAATAAACTTCCCCAGTTTATCAATTGGATAGTTTAATTTAGAGCTATAAATCTCATTTAAAAAGTTTAAAATGATTAACTTTTGATGCCATCCACAATTTGACATTTTTCTTCCTTTTTATATTACTTATGTTATTTCTCAAAAATATTGTTTTGGTAAGGGAAAAAAACAAATATAATGTGTAATTGCATTATTATTAATTTATTTCCTTTTTAAAGTATTTTTTTCTTCCAACTTTTCCAGCTATCTAAGTGTTTATTTTGTCAAATGTTACTTTGCAGAATTTCAAATTCATCTTCAAGTTTATTCAAGACCATATTCAAATCTTGTATTCTCATTTTGTTGTCCTACAACTCTGGGTATTTTTCCTCTTTATGTCACCAGTTTAAGCTAAATAGTGCCCTTTAATATACTGAAGTTCGTGTATGTCTTCTTTTCAGTGTCTTGTTCTATCATCCATTGCATGGTTTGTAAGTTTTGATGGAACAATCAAAAAGAAATCTCCTAATGTTAATTAATAAAAATACTATTTCTCTTAGAGTTCATCTATTCCCTTAATCTATCAGACTTAGCCCAAATATACTTCTCTCTCTCTCTCTCTGAAACAGAAATATCAATTTGAAAACAATGTTTATGTAAAATAAGGTATAAGCTAATTTAATAAATGTCATTATGGGAGTCTAGAAATGAAGATCTTAAACATTGTAGTTTAGCATTTGTGAATATACTTTACTACTTTTAGATGGAAAATCTTCAGATCTTTATAATCTTACTAATAATAGCGATCATTTTTCTAGAGTGCAGTGTTGTTGAAGCTTTGGAGGCAGCATCTCTCCATCCAGCTCAAGTGTTGGGAATTACAGAAAGGAAAGGAACTCTAGATTTCAATGCAGATGCTGATTTCCTTATTTTGGATGAGTCTCTAAACGTTCAACAGACCTACATTAGTGGTGAACGTGTATGGCCAAGATTTTAAATATGGATTGTCACTTTATGAAATATCAGTTTTTGAAGAAAAAAGTAAATGAATAAGAGACTATTTCTATTATAAAACATTTCAAATTATATAAAGAAAGATTATAAATATTAATTCAAGTTTTTATTATGTCTTACCTTTTCTTATGTTATCATTAATTTATCTAAAAATATATATATATTTTCTTTTAGACTTGAGATAAAATATTAAATATAAATGCTTCATCAAGAACTGTAAAAACTACATATATACAGTATATATATATATATATATATATATATAAAGAAGATATTTTGTTTTGCTCAAAAAAAAAAAAATGGGAGTACATTTATAGATTTCATTTTTGTGATTTCTGTTAATGTGAAATAAAAATTATACTTAAATTCTGTATTGATAAAGTCACTCTTTGATTTACCACTGAGTTGATTCATAAGAAGTGGTACATTATCAGAATGCTTCCATTTCTGTTGGAAGAGATTCTTATAATTGACTGATCTCTCTCAGTAATCTTTCCATAGTTAATTGATGTAAATATTGACAATTTTTAAAAACTAACTAAATAAAAAGATGAATGAAATTGCTACAAGATTAATAAATTGGTTCAACTAATAAATTAAATTTACTTTTATTATATTTCAGATTCTGATAGTAACAAATCTTAATTCAAGTTTTTATTTTACTGTTGTTTATGTTGAGTTTCTTTTTTAACAAATACATTTTTTTTTTCATTCCTTAAATTTGTTAAGAACTGTGAGAAATTATTACTGACTAAGTAGTTTTTATTTTTGGCTGAGCAGAAATTACTAATTCAAAACTGAATTGCAATCTTAATTATTCATGCAATTGTTTTTCTTAATTTTTTTCAGAATATTATTAATAAATAATGCTGAATAAAAAAGCTGCTATTTCTATTTGCAACACATAACTATTTATTAATTAATGTTATGTACTTTAACTAGTTAGTTGGATGATTCACAATATTTCAATTTAAATATTAACTAACATCAGTAATATTGTTTCATTATAGTGTTTTATGTTTTATATTTTGCTTGTTGTGAATAAACAGTTGTAATAATTATTGCCTGTTGTTATTAATAATTATAGTATTATATTATTGTTATTCTAATTATAATTTTTGTTATTGTTATTTTTTAGTGGTCTCATTTTCTCATTCATGTGACTTTATCTGAAATGCATTTATCTATTTAGGTTTTGAAAGTTTCTAATTCAAATATCTGCCAATATAAGAGATCGTGCTTAATGCTGATAATTCATTCTAGAAAAACAGAGCTGCTAAACAATGTATTTTCAGGAGAATTTATTTTGTGACTGCTGCAACAGTATATTTCATTACTTATGTGTTTGGTAAGGTACAAATTTATGTAATCTAACAAAAGCAATAATGAAAATCTGCACAAAACGAAGTAAAATATGTATTTATCTTGTAAATAATTTTGATATTTTATACATCAAAATTAAACTTTGAGTACTGATCAAACGATGATAAATAAGACTTTCAATTCATTTATTGTAAGTCTTATTTTTTTTTAATTGAAAAATCAAATGACATCATAAGTTTAGGAAACTGAAGAAGCACAAAGTAAAATTTTAGATCACAATTATTAAAGAGCAGCAGCATTTTAAGTTACTGGACGTGACCCAACAAATCAGTCTTATCTGTAGCTTATTAATATATCTAAATATTTACATTTTTTATGTTTATATTATTTTGATTAAGCAAACTAACTATGAAAGAACATATAATAAGCTTTTCACTGTACTGTAATAATATATCAGTTATAAACAAAACGTATTATTCTAAAAAGAAGTGCTTAATAAGTGAAATCACAACAAGTGTCTTTTATATTTTTTTCTGGGTACTTATTTCAGATTTAATCTTGGCTGTATTAAAATTTATCCACTGCGTTTCATCTATTTTTGATAATTTGATAACAAAAAAAGAAAAGAAAAATCTAAGCTGTGTGATTCACTTAGCAAATTAGGCAATTTAAAATTAATAAAAAATAAAGTTAACATTCTGTGTTGTCCTGAGAATGTGAATAGTTCAAAATATTCTGAAATGCAGTTCAATGAGTAAATTCCCTCTTTTTCACTATTTTTTTGTTTTTTATTTGCTTTTAACCTGACAAATATATTTTGATGGTGCTCAGAAAGATGAAAATGGTTGATTGAAGAAAAGAGTTCATCATTATCTACAGCAGTTGTTTTTAATGAATAAGTTTCCATATTTGGTATATTAAACTGTTCAACTTATCCAACAGTCACATGCACTATAAATAACAGCTGTAGATAAATTTACTTTAAAAAAAAGTACAATGATGTACATATATATATTTTATTATACTGTAAAATGAATGAATGTTCTTGTATATTAAAATGTTTGGTAACAACTTTAATGACTACAACTGAATCTATTATTTATTATTATTATTATTCCTTTTATTCATAAAAAGCTGTTTTTCTTATATTTATGCAGTTTTAACCCTAACACTGTATTGCAATACACACTCATGTTTGTGAAAAACACCACGAAGGAAACATGCAAATGATTAAAATTTAGGAATGATTGATTGCACATGCCTAGACTCCAACAGCACCCTCTGAACTGTCTTGTAAGAGCATATAAATAGAGGACTGTTGTGGATCCAGACAAGTAGTTTTTCATCGTCAATAAGCTGTACACGTGCCTACAGGAGTCAGTTTGCCTCGTTGATGTCAAAGGGCACCTTATAAGCAAGCTACGGAGTTTGAACGGCGCCTAATGATCAGCTTGTGTGAACGAGAATTTTTATACTGTGAAATTACTGCTTGTACGGGGCATAATGCCATGACAGCGATGCGAGTGTGGAAGCAGTGGACAGGCGATAACAGGACAAGTCGAAAAATCCGGAAATGGACCACAAAATGTTAGACACCTCATCCACATGACACTGATGGATCGTTCAGCTTCTTCTTGAGTGTTAGCACAACATTGGAACACTGCAATAGGTCTGACATTGTTTGGTTCCTCGGTGTCTGCTGCATAGAGGACTGAATACATGCATTCCTTTGCAGAGGATTCCCTTGGGCCTGAACCATCGACGCTTCAGGCTACAATGGACTCACGAACACAACTACTGGCATGCAGATCGGCATCATGCCCAAGCGGGACGATTCCCGCTTCAACTTGCATTACAATGATGGCCGCATACACATTAGAAGATATCAAGGTGAGTGCCTTCTTCCAGACTGCATTGACCAGCATCATACAGCATGAAAGATAGGAGTTTGGGGAGCAATTGGGTATCATAGGTGATCTCGGCAGCTATGAATTGTGGGCATTCTAAACAGCAACTGCTATATCAGGGAAGTTGTACCCTTCCTTCAGCACCCTTTGTACTCCTGGAACCATATTCCAAATAAAGACAACACCCAGCCACATGTTGCCAGAAATGTCCAGGCCGTCTTCGAAGCAAGGCAGATACCTTTTCTTCCCTGGCCTGCATGTTTGCCCAATACGTCACCTATTGAATATGTCTGGGATATGGTCCCTTGGCAACTAGCCCGTCATTGTCATCCGGCAACCAATATCGATGAACTATGGACTTGGATAGAAGTAGCCTGGCAGAGATTACCCCAGGAACACATCCAAGGCCTGTTTGATTCGATGCCATGGCATTTAGCAGTTCTTATTGCAGGTCATGGAGGCTTTACACCATACTGATTTTTTGCAAGTACTGTTGTTGAAACTTTAATCTTTTGTTTGTATCATTATTAGTAATGTATGCAATTTCCTTCCATTCTAATGGTTCCTTCATGGGTGTTACAATTTTTACAAACATGAGTGTATTTGAAGGATTTTAAAGTGTAAATCAGAAACATAACTGAACCAGTGTAGGATCAAGCTTGCGTGGGGCCTCTGGGTGAAAAGTTGTCAGGGCCCTTGCATCAAACTGATTTTATTTTTACTGGTAAAAAAGGGATCATATGTTCGTAAGTGATCATCTGGTCTTATGTACAAAATTGGTACACTACACAAAGTTTTAATAAAATTGGAGAACTAAAAAAAAATTGTGTTTTAAGCGGTGTATCAAAAGCACTGACTGTATAGGAGTGACCAAATGTGACACAATTGCAGTAAGGGCAATCGAGCAAGTATATAAATTCGAATGTGATATAAATATATAAGTGATGCAAATTCCTCATTAACTTTTTAATTGTAGTATTTTTTTAATTATATAATTCAGAGACCCCTGGCTGCAGCCCAGTCAGCCCCCTCCCCCTTTTAATCTGCCAGTGGACTGAACTGATTATCATTATCATCAGCATATAATAATGTGGTCTATTATGAAGCTTACAGTTGGACAACTTTCATCAATAAGAAATAAAACTCATTTCTAATGGTTTAAGAATAAAAAAATAAAAAGTCTTAACAAAATTGATATACTAAGCTAAATTGTAGCAATATTTATTTTTCATGTTCATTAAGTTCTACTTTAATATTAGAGATTTTTAATTTTCTTGATTGAAACATTACTAACATCAACATTAATGTGGCAGAAATAAAAAGTGGTAATTCTTAAAACTCATGAACCCAAATGAATTTTTAAGAAATTGTGAGACTTTTTATTCTGAGGTAAAGTTGTACATGATACTTTAAAATTATGAAATTATATGCCAGGGGTTGGTAACCTATTGCTTCAGGGTCGCATCATCCCGACCTTCCTCGATTAGTGTCGACTGGCCTGACCCTACCTCCTGCAGTATAATTGACTATTCCAGTGAAGCCAGGAGGAGGCTGGAAACAGGGATAAGAAGAGAAGCAGAGTCAAGCCAAGGCAGAACATCAGTGGCCCAATGGCCTCGGAAGAAAGAAGGCAGTTCATTGATACGCAGCCAACCTAAACAGCCACCTCAAAGAAGAGGAAGAAGGAACGTACTCAGTAGCTAGCCGAAGAAGAGAGAAGGTCAAAGGAAGCCAGCAATCCTCCTAAATAGAAATAGAAGAACTGAGAAAGGCAACCAGACCAAAGAAGGAGTCGTGTTTCTCCTAGAAGACAAGAGTAAGTTGGCATGACGTCAAATATGAGCAGTCCTCCTTCGCTGCAAAGAAGATAGTAATTCATTGGGCAAGGAGCCCAATAACCAATTGAAGAAGGGTCCAGAGATGGGATGAGCCCAGGAAGATGGCGCCCCAACTGAAGTTAGGAGATCCTGATCCTGAACTTTAACCCGGGAGGTATCAGCCCAACTAAAGAGGATCAGACTTGGGACGACAACCTAAGAAGGTGATGGACCAGCAGAAGGAGCCAGAACAGACACAAGAAGATGGTCAGAGGAGACGCTTTGTCTACCAGCTCCCATTCCAGATGTCTGGTGTTTGAAGAAAATTCAGCCCCTAGACGATTAACTTATTTTTGTTTATCATTCACTTAAATTGCAAGCATCCCCATTAAAACTTATTAATTATCGTATCCACCAGTTTCGTCAATTTGAAACTGTAAATGTATGTAATCGCTGTATGAGCCATCTGAAATAAAATCAACTCAGTGGTAACAATATCACCTAGACTTCAATGTTTCTAAAAATAATAGCCACTCTTCTCATAAATGAAATCCACAAAGAACAAGTAAAGAACCCATCTGACTGATGGATTTAATAACGTTCTACATCTAGTTTGTCACCTAGTCTTGAGAGACTTAGGCACGACAAGCACTTCAAGCCTTCCATAACTGGTTGTTTTGTTTTGTTATTTTGATTGACACGATCATAACCCTTCCCATTACAAAATTCAGTATTTGCCTATGTTTAAATAAAATAAACATTACTGATAGTTTATGTTTTTTTTTCTTTAACGTACCAATTATCTTTAATATATCTTAACTTGTATACGAAAATGTTTTATTTTTAGTTCTTATTGTAATCCTTATGAAATGTAGAGGAAGGAGAATAGATTCTTGTCCTCTGGTATCACCTTAAGAAGTCCTTCACAAAGAAGGATGAAATATTGTGGGAATTAAAGGAGTGTTATTATATTAATAGGATTTCTAGGAGTTAATTACTGATAGTCCATTATGTTTTATTATTACTATCCTAATGTATTAATTTTAGATGAATGTGGCCTGCCATCCACTCACTGACATGGCTTCAGGTCCCTGTCAGGAGGAAGGTTACTGACCCCTGTTGTAAGCCATAAAATATACGGGATGATTCAAAATTTCCTGTACAAACTTTAAAGGTAGGTCAGGAATACATATTCATAATGGAACATATGTCAGCAAAAGCCACCTGAATGTACTAGTGGGTACTGTTGGGCAGTTGTCCTGCATTGATTTCTTCCTCTGGGATCACCTCAAAACCAGCATCTAGGAGACCCCCCCTCCCCCAATTGCCTCTGACACTGACCTTGTTGCAAGAGTCGCTGTGGCAGCTGGATGTGTCAGAAAAAGGCCTTGCAATTGCAAATGTTCGGCAATCCATGCATTGACATTGTGCGGCATGTATTATTGTTGGTTGAAGCAACTTTGAGCACCTACCGTGAATTTATAAGTGTACACCTTACTCTCGTATGGTAAACATAGGCGATTAAGCATGTTGTCTACCTTACTTGTTGTCTTTTATTTCTGAACCATAGTGTACCTTCTAGCACATTCGGGTGCCATTTGTGGACATAAAGTTCCAGTAGGGATATGGTTTGTTTTTGCATTTTGACCTACATTTAAATTTGTACAGAGAATTTTGAATCACCCTGTACACAAAGTAGATGTTAAATTAAAATAACAGATGAACATAGATGATGAAGCTCACTGTTAACAAGTAGTTTGTTTTTTTAATACCAAGGAGTAAATTTTGAGTGAACATTTAGGACAGGGCTATGGTGATAATCTCCATGAACAGAACAGTGGCATTCTATTTAGTGATTTAAATTATTTCAGATTAATGGGGTTTTCTATTTACAAATTTAATTTAATTATCATAGTTACGTTCTTGACAAACACATTTGTGCTCAACAGTTGGACAAAAGTATTCAGAATCATTTGATACAAATTACATCCAAAGCAATACAATATTGTATGTATTGAAAATCTTCAAAAAAAAAAAAAAAAAAGACGATTATACTAGTGATTTTTTCATGTCATGCTAGTAACTAGAATGGACTTCTCCTTGTCAATTAACAATTAGAAGTTCAAAATCTCTTTCAAACAATTCATATATTTTACTTTAATTCTTCAGAAAAAAATTACAAATGCTTTCCCGATAAAATGTAAACCTTTTTGAAATTTTATGTTTTCACTCATGTCTAGAAGCAGAGACGGTTTTCCGTTGTCTATACTTTAATAAAGCACGAAATCCTGTATCTTATGATTGTACATAAAAGTGGAAGGCTCCAGTTTTATATTAAACTTTTTAATCAAAATAAAATTTTACAAAAAAAAAAAAAAAAGTGATCAATTAGAAAGCCTAGATTGTCTATGTATAAAAATGAACTTAATCCGAAAAATAAAATTACGATAAACTGCCGTCTAAACTTTTGTAAACAATATCCGACTCAAAAAATTCTGATTTTCGTACAGCAGAAAAGAAAATCAGAAATGCGATGTTGGCAAATTATCTCACCAGTTCTTTATAAATTTCTTCAGATTATGGTGAATCTGACAGACAGTATTATCATCAATTTACACAAATATATACAGGGTGATTTAAAATTCTCTGTTCAAACTTTCAAGGTGGTCAGGAGTTGGTTGGTTGGTTGGTGTTTTATGGCGCAAAAGCAGCTGCGGCTAAGCTGTGCCATGGTCAGGAGTATAAAAGCAAACCATATTCATAGTAGAACATACGTCCGCAAACGTCACTCGAATGTACTAGAAGGTACACTTAAGGTTCAGAAATAAAAGATAAGGTAAACAACATTTTATTAGCCCTATGCTTATAGCATGACAGTAAGGTGTAGGCAGGGCCGTCGCGTGGTTTGTTGGCGCCCGGGGCAAGATTTCGTCAGGCGCCCTACACTTGATATTTGCGCCCCCTCCACCATCCTAAAAATCTGCAACCAAAAAAAAACGGAATCTCCATTTTTATTTTATTTTTCCGTGCCGCGGCGCCCAGGAATTTCCAATTCAACAACCAAAAAAAAAAACCCGAATTTCCCAATTTTGTTATTTTTGCCGTTGCCGTGGCGCCCAGGGCGATCGCCCGGCCCACGCGACGGCTCTGTGTGTAGGATCATTCTCCGTCAGACCACCTGATGAGTTCACCACACCATCACAGATTTTTATGAAAATTTATTTGCATGTAAAGGGTCATAAGATAACACATTCTGCAAAATATGGGATTTTTTTGGTTAAATATTTGCCGAGATATGAATTTTTGAATTTTTTTTTTGGTGCCACGCCCCTTTTTTGACGTATTTTCTTGAATATCTCATCTCATAATCAATCAAATGGAACCAAATTTGTCTTCCCAAGTATTTTTTTATGCTGAATCCAAAAATAACAACGAAATTAGTCTAGGACTAATAGTTTTGTAGTAATAGAAAGCATGTAAGCATTTAGGAAAAAATTTAAATGGCCATGTGGGACAACATTCAAAAATTTGAGATTTTAACCCAAGTCTAAGAAAGGTCTAAAGTAACTGATAAAAAAAAAATCAAGATGGTGTTTTGCTCCTGAGTTTGGAAAAAAAAATCACAAAGTTGGCACTCTTATCAAATCGCGTAAAGAAATACCCAACAATTTCCCATGCCTACTTATAATTATTACTTTGTCACTGCATATTTATTTAGTAAATTCAAGTTACCCCTTAATTTAGTCATAGCTTTGTAAACAGTAACTCTCACTTATAGCCAGGTAAAACTCATATTTTCAAACTTAATTGAATAGTTTGAAAATACGGCGATTCAAACAGAAAATTCACCCGTTTCAATCGCCCGATGCTAGGCAGCGTAGTAATTCAAAATGTTATTGAATAAATACAAGCCTTTTAATTAACTTCATTTCCTTTAATAAAAGTGTTTTACTGAAGTGTTACTTAAAATATTTTCAATAAAAAAATAAAATACTAAACTACTGTTCTATAAATATTTATAAAACTCTATACAGCGAGTTCTATAAATTTCCAAATTATTAACTAATAGTTATTCGGGACAAAATATCTAAAGCATCCATTTTTTTTTATCGTTTTCTTTTCAAAATAGTTTCCGTATATTTCATTTTGAATCATACGATTATGGAAAGGGCGGGAATGATCTTTAATCTATCCGTCTGTTGAATCCGTTGATCAGTCTTCAAAATCGAAAACGAAAGTTTAAATAATAGAAACACCTTCTAGGAAACAAATTATCTTGGAATAATCTCTTTTTTTTTTCTTAGCTTATGGTTATTTATGTTAAAATTCACCATAAACTGATAAAATGTCACATTATATGAAATTTATTAAAAAACAAGAACAAAATTATCACTTCAGATCTGTTTATTTTACGCGCTTGCGCAAGACAGAAATCATGGAGAGGGTGTTGTTTATAGGTTCACGAATTCCAGTGGAAATTAAATCAATGATTAAACCACTTCAGGATTTGGATAAATCTACTTTCCGACAATTAGTTCAATGTGAGCCTTATGTTTACAAATACCTAAGCGTTTATTAAATACAAGGATTATTGTTGTTGATGCTTCTTGTTTTTTGGCCGATAGGCGCTACTTTGAGTTGTTACAAAAACCACCGTCTATTTTGAAGCAAAATTTATTAACATTCACTTAACATTTCGAAAGAAACATCGAATTTGCTGTATTTTCATAAATTAAATAGTCAAGGTATATCATAAACTATACAGTCGATGATGATGCATCGTATTCTGGGGTTGTTGTGACTTGTCAAAGTGTCCAAAAAGCGAAAGAAAAAAAAAGTCAGCTTTAAAATTATGATTGATTTCTAGAGAACGGAACGATCACAACTGTTGGACTTGAATGAGCAACTTTCATGTTTATAAATCCGAAGTCACTCACTCTTTCCAAAACAAAACAGCAAATTTTGAGTTAACATATTTCATCTATGGGAAGTTGGAGGATTTGAGAACGTTTTAAGGCAAATCATTATATTATTGAGCTAGAAATTTTGTGTATAGAATGAAATAAAAACAGTTTTTATTTCATCTTAATAATCTTTTTTTATTTTTGAGCGAAATATGAAATTTGAATGAATTTTAAATATATTTATTTAGGCTTAATTTATTATAAGTTTACATGTTTATGCAGCTACCTCACCACTTATCTCATAATATTCCAGTCGGGCACTTTCATTAAGGCTTTCTGTCTAAAAAAAAAAAAAAAAAAAAGACAAAGCTACTACGTCATTTTAATTCTTGATTGGCCAGGTTTTTTTTGAGATTTACTCATTTCATAAGCATTAAAAATCTGAATTTCCTCAATCAGTTGTATGAAAATGCAGTGATATATTTAGAATGGAAATACACTTCCATTGTATATAGGTTTACCTTTTTTTTATTTTTTGCTTGTGTACCTTAAGCCCATTAACTGAGCTCAAGTAATTTTAGAGCTTTAATATTATTATTATTATTATTATTATTATTATTATTATTATTATTATTA
>JAFIDM010014012.1:6327223-6341111 GCA_023159025.1 Thereuonema tuberculata
AGTGACAATGACAGACGGATAGCTGTCGAAATTAATAGTGCATTTAACATTCTTTTATATAGTTATGTGTGTGTTTTAAGACCTTATTTATCCTAAAAAATATATTTTTCGAGGGATTTTCCCACTCCGTGGTGAGGTTTAATCAATATTTTGGTTTGGTTCTTTGAACCCTCCCCCCACGCAATTTCAGAAAGTATCCCCAAGGAACTTTCCCTGTCTTCCCGGCATATAAGGGTACTCTCAATCTCTCTAGGAAGAAGGGCACTGATACAGCTTGTCCGAGGCATGGCACGGATAAAGCGCAAATAGCAAAATCTATGTAATTCTCATCATCTCCTGAAGAAGACTCAAGGAACCATGCCGAAATATTGAGTAAAGGTACCCTTCCGCTCACTTGCTGCAGAGCAGCGACTGCAGCCCTGGGGCGGCAACCTTGACTGCCCCTCTGTTGTCCCTTCTATTTTCAATTCAAACCCTTCCGTTCACTGCTGCTGCACGTGACGTCAGAGCAGCAGAAGGGCTGCAGTCGAAAAGGAAGGAAAAAATAACCTCACCCCGGATTGGAAAAATCCCTAAAAAAAGAATCTATCCAGTATTATGTCCCACTCCTCCTTCAGAACCAAACTACAGTATATATTTTTCATTTAACCTTTGAAAACTGATAATATCTGAAAAATCAAATTTAAAAACCATTCCATCATAACCACAGTCATTTATCTCTTTTCCATAAAAATACGTTAGGAAAGGAAGATAAACCGCAATTAACAGTTTCTTCCTGTTTTCGTCAAATATTTCTAATCCTGTTTATTCTTCTTCTTCTTCCCTCTTTTTCTTTCCATTCTTTCTAAGTGGATAATTATGTCGTAGTGGCTTCAGAAGATTCTCGTAATTTCATAAAGAAAAATATCGTTAATTGTTCCCACAGATGGTTAATTGTTGGGAGCAACATCGTTCCCTAACAATAACACATGGAAAAGGAATTTGTCTGTTTCCGGATTCGATCTTTTTTTTTTTTTTTTTTTTTTTTTTGGTCATGCAGTAAAGGATAAAAATATTTATTTAAGGTTTTGTTAATACCTATGTTAAAAAAAGTCACCCAAAATATTTGGCATCATCATCAAGAACCATTAATATTGTTGGCTTATAGGCCTATTTCCTCTCAAAACATGCCACTAATGGAAGCAAAAAAAAAAACAAAAATCTTAGACTTGGGTTTTGGTCATATCTGTTCGAATACGAATTTTTAGTGAATAAAGTCCTAAACGAATTGTAAGTAGACGCCTTGTTGCTTCGTCATTTGCTTCGTTAATGTATTTTTTTTCCCCCTAGTAATATCAATTTACTAACATCCAAAATTATCAACATTTCTTTTCAACAAAACCATAACAATCAGCCAAGTACTTTATATATCCTGAAGAGTACCTGTAGCTAATGATGATAGCGTTCTAAAAAAAAAAAACAATTAGGTCATTAGATTTTCTATGATACTATGATACTGAGATACAAGTGTATCTCCTACGCAGTAATCTTGGGTAACATCAAGCACTAAATAAGTTCGTAATTCGCAACTTCTTTGCGCAAGATTCTCTTGGTATCATTTCTTTTCAGTTTGCTTTCCGCAGGGTAGGTATAGACTGATGAAAATTGGATGTTTGTACTGTATAATGTACAACTTTTGTACCAATGAACGGACCTTCATGATTAAACGAGTAGATCTTTTAAAAGTATTATTTCCTTTGTGAAACACTTTTGTTGCTCCGTTTTTGTTTTTAAAGAAAATCAAAACAATAATAATTTATTCAAATAAATAAGATAATTGAACGGAATGAAGGTACAAGAGTCAGTGTACGTTTCATCTTACTAATAATAAGCTTATCGTAAATTATCGCACTGTTTGTGATAAGATTTTATGAGGAGCAGGTTTTTTTAATTATTGTTTATTTTTAAGTCTAATATATTTGGAGGAAATGTTGATGCAGTAAAACCTCGTTAAGTCGTCACTCAAGGGACCGAACATTTTTGACGACTTAAGCGGAGTGGGCATTTTTGAAAAAAAAACCCCACATTTTATACTTACCACATTTTATTTTCTTTTACTGGCATTAAAATAATCCAACAGTGTTGATTGATGAAGGTGCTGATTACTGGTAACAATTCGAAACACTTTGTAATGAAATGGAACTCCAACTTTTGTGCACATAGTTAATCGTATCTAAAACCGAAACTTCTAGTTTTTCGTTTCTATCCAATGCTTTTTATCATGTCCTTTACAAGCATTTTTTGTACTTTCGTTTAAAGTCAAGAATTATCCATTGATCTAAAGGCTGAAGAAGTGCAGTTACATTTGGAGGAAGAAAAACAATTTCGATCCCTTTTAAATTTTCGGGGCTTACTCGCTATGAAATAAAATCACACTGTAGCGGTCAAGAAAAACGTCTACTCTTGACAAGAGTCGTAGCAAGAAGTGTGTAATTTCCCAAGTGAATTTCCCATGTGAAAATTTCCCGTAAAGGCTAAGCTTTCTTAAAGTGAAGGGGCGGGGCTGAAAAGATGGCAGGCAAAATTGAGAATAAAGATGCTTTTCGCCATTTTTGAGGGTGACGAGTTATCCGGAGTAGAATTAAATTTGGTGACGAGTAAAAGAGGGTTATTTTACATTATTGTCTATGAGACCTTGTCGGGACCAAAGGAAAACGACGAGTTAAGCGGAGTGACGACTTATCCGGTTGACGACTTAACGAGATTTTACTGTAGTAATATCAAATTACTGTAATATTCCGAGGAAAATAGATTCCAGCCTCGTACAGGAACTTCTTTATTTCAAAACACTTTAACGTGTGCTCCGTAAAGTCAATAAAAAGCCAACACACAAGCATCAAAACAACATTAGTATTTGTGAAAAAGGCCAAGACGCCCGCCGTTTCGACCCGTGCCAATGGGAATATGGGAGGTCCAGTGGCGTCTGACCTTTTTTACAAATACTTGTGTTGGTCTTTTATTGACTTTACGAAACTTCTTCATTTGTAAAATAAAAATTCGTTTAAAAGTGCAATTCCATTTTTTAATGTTGGAATGATAGAAATCAAAGATTAAAAACCTTATGACAGATGAAGAAACGGTCTAAATACTTTTGATAATGTATTATAGGTTCCACCATTTCATTCTTAGTAATGTAAGTAGTAATCTTTCTTAACAATACATATCTCCTAATATGTTTTATTCTGCTGTGTATGAAATGATTCTAGCCTGAAGATATTATATGAACCATTCATTTTACAAATAGCATTGACAGTGCGGGGAATGTACTTTTCGCATGAGCCACTATGTTTGTAAGGGACAACCCTATGCCGCAAGATTTTGAAGAAAAGTTTTTAAAAATAGACTAGAATATTGGATTTCAAGAAAAAAAAATGATAACTGTTAATAATCTTTTTTTATCATGAAGTGAGTTTATTTATTGAATTTAAGTAAAAGATAAATTAATATCAATAAGAAAAAATATGTTACCTTCACAAATCTAAACTAAAACAAGAAATATTATTTTTTTTTTCCAACGCCCGGGTTCTTGGTATATACAGTAGCGTACCAAGGGGCCCCACCAGCCACCTTATTTCCTTTTTTTTTTGGTTGTAAAAGGAAGATTTCCTTTTTTTTTTTGGTTGTAAAAGGAAGCCTAGGGGGCCCCACCAGCCAGCTTATTTCCTTTTTTTTTGGTTGTAAAAGCAAGATTTCCTTTTTTTATTTTTTTTTTTTTGGTTATAAAAGCAAGCCTAGGGGCCCATCCACCCAAGTATTTCCTTTTTTTTTTTTTGGTTGTAAAAGCAAGAAAATCTGGAAAGATATGGACTGACAACAGCGGATGCAGAGGACAGAAACAAATGGCGAGACAGTATGAAGAGGACTTTCAGTTGAGGAAAACCTCAGAAATGGGGAAAATCCTATAAAGAAGAAGAAGAAAAGCAAGATTTATTTCCTTTTTTTTTGGTTGTAAAAGCAAGCCTAGGGGGCCCCACCAGTCAGCCCCATCCATTCCTTTTTTTTTTTTTTTTGGTTGTTAAATTGGAGATTCGGTTTTTTTTTTGGGTACATACTGCCTTTTTGGCCTCGACTGAGGGCGAGAATTAGGAACTATTTAAGCGAAGAATCGTTGCCTCGGATACAAAGCAGCTCACCCGCAGAACCAGCGAAACACAGAAGAAAGTTACATCTAGGCCAGCTCTGGGATTCGAATCCAGGTTCTTACATAGCCTCATGGCAGACCGTCGCTTTGACCACAAGACTGGCCTGAACAATACATTAAAAATAAAATAAAAAAATTCATGTGCTGAACTTCGCCAGCTTCAATGAATTTTCTATGCGCATTTCAATAAAAGAAAAGCGCCTAAAAATATATAACACACTAAAGGTAGAGATCAAGTATTTACAAGGTGATATCTGAAAACAGGTGTTTCACGCTTAATTGGCGATCGTCAGTTGAGAGTAGTCACCAGTAAACAAGGTGTGGATACGGAGGTGCATAGAAATATCAATAAGTTTTTACCTCCGCAAATCTAAACTAAAAACAAAAAATATGCATCTACATATATAAAAATGAATGTTTCTTTGTTTGTCCCGTATACACTCCTAGACCCTTTGACCAATCTGGACCAAACTTGCAGAATTACTCTTAGGGACCCTGCGCAAAAGGTAGGCTACCTTAGAACCGGGACCCCCCCCCCCGGGTTGAAAAGGGATAAAATCCGTGAAATAGCCAAATATGCACCTGGCGGTGACAATGAGAACTAAAGCCATTCATATATCCCATAAGCGTTCCTATACTATTCATCAGATTGCGTTGAAACTTTAGGGAGTTCTTGTGGGCACGCCCACGAAGCTTTCTGAATTAGTAGAACACCGGGCCCTTATATTTAGGGCCCATTCTCGGGCCTTCCAAGTCTATTGCAAAAAGTGAAAAATTCGCTCTCCTATGGGGGCAGGGACACCACACTTGGATGGGTGGAAGGCGACACGGCTACCTAAGTGTCCCACCCCCGACCGACACCGGCCCTTATATTTAGGGCCCCGTCTCGGGTCCTCAAGTCTATTGCAAAAAGTGAAAAATCCGATTCCCTATGGGGGACAGGGACACCACACTTGGGTGGGGGCAATGCGACACAAGGGCATAAGTGTCCCACCCCGACCGACACCGGGCCCTTATATTTAGGGTCCCTTCTCGGGCCCCAAGTCTATTGCAAAAAGTGAAATCCTGTGGGGAGAGGGGCAGGAGCAACACACTTGGGTGGTTGGAAGGCGAAACGGCTACCTAAGTGTCCCACCCCCGACCGACCCCGGGCCCCTTCTCGGGCCCCCATGTTTACTGCAAAAAGTGAAAAATGCGATCCCCTATGGGGGACAGGGACACCACACTTGGGTGGGGGGACGACGACACAAGGGCATAAGTGTCCCACCACCGACCGACATCTAGCCCTTTCTTTCTTGAGTGGTATTGCAACGCATGGCGAGTACAGCTAGTTAAAAATAAAATAAAGAAATTCATGTTCTGGCCTCCGCCAGCCTCAATGAGCATCACACTTTCATGTGTTTAGATAATTTAATATTTGAAACTTAAAAATAATCTATTTCAAAACCAATGACATAACACTGACAGAAGAAAAAGTAAATGTTATCATATACAGTATTTGTATTCTCTATTTTCATTCTAGATCAATTAATATACTATATTATATGAATTAGGTTTGCTTTCGTTGTGTTTTTCTCATTTTTCAAAGCGTGGGAACTCGCACTTTTTCGCGATACTAAAATTTTATATATTTTACATTTCTATTATTTACTGTTAGTTATATTAAGGAAGAAACATGGTTTTGAATCTGTGGATTCGAGCGGATAAACCATTCAAATCCATTTTGTTCGAAAGAGAACAAAAATAAAAAAAAAACAAGCTAATTCTCTGTTATCAACAGCAGTTAAAAAGGATTTGAAAAAAAAAAAAAGGAAAGGAAAAAAAGAAATGTTGTCGTCGTGTCTTTGGACCTCGATCCAAAAGTCGGGTTCACAGGTTTTAGACAAAAATTGGTTCATGAGTTCAGGTTCTTAAAACATGCGTTTCATTTAGATTATCTTGCATTCAGGGCAAGTGATCTCTAAAAAGGAAACAGCATTTTTGTGAAAAAAGAAAAACGAAATATTCCGGGCGATGAGACTAACATGGAGGATATTTGTCTGTTTCTCGATGTTTCCTCTTCAATCTATTGGAGATCATAAGAGATGTAGAATAGGCCCGTTCCCTATTCTTTCGCCGTTTCAGGCCGAAAGTTCATTGGCCTCTTTGATCAATAATTTGACGCATGCGTGTAACAGTTCACCTGTCATCAGTTTATTTGATGCTAAATGTGATATTTAAAAATAGGAAGAAGAAAAAAAATAGGTTAAAATAAATAAAAAAAAAAAAGATAAAAATTCATGAACCTTAATCTGATCTTGAAAATAAAATCCCGTGGTTGTTTTTATTATTATTATTAAACAGATGGCTTTTGATCCTGATCATGTCCATTTCAAAGCCTTTAATTGAAGTTACAGATAGATTTATTTATTTATTTATTTTTTTAGATTTAATTAAGATTTAATTTTTGGCTTCTTTCTTGGCTATGTCATTTAAGATGTAAATCCTATTTATATTTGAGTTTACATTTAAAATTTTTAATTTTTAATTTTTAAAATTTATAAATTTAAAATTTAATTTTTATACAATTAAATTATTAAAAAGTTATTACAAAATCCTGTGCAACGACCTACGAACAGCAAATGGTAGAGATTATTTTAAAGCCGTTTGCTGTTCGACTTCCTTCTAAATTGTTGTTTAGTGTTAATAGGTTATATTTTTTTCCTTCGTAAAGGAGATATATACCTATATAATAAATGTACTCAGTAAAGCTAAAATGAACTAAGAATACTAAACTATCCCATGAAAACCTTCTCTCAATACATAGTGTTTTTTTTTTCTGAATTAGATTAGGTGAATTTGGAACTCAGTGAAATCAAATTCTAAGGAAGCAATTCCTAGCAAACATTTTCAGTGCAGAATTTTCCCAATTTTAAATATCATTTTACTGTAGAGCATCACAGGAAGAATCGAATTGATCAATATCGCCTAGACAAGTTTGAAAGGGGTGGTACAACGGCCGTACACATCCTTTGCGTGTTCCGCCAATATAAATCACCATAATCTGTATCTCTCTTATGTTCGTTATCAATTAAACTGGCTTCATAAACGTACGGAAAAAGCATCCTGTTTCATCTATTCGTTCTGTCTTAGGTTAATCGAAGGACACCAGCAAAGGCAGGGATTTTTTCCCCACCGAACTTTGGGACAACCAGCTTTACTACCTCTTATGTCAAAGAGATTTCCGAACAAAATGTTCGCCGGACAATCGGCGTATTTCAGCCCATCGGAGTTTTACCCAATACCTCCTATGATCTCCTTTGCAGATACTTTCTCCATTCCATGCGTTTATTTGCAGTTTATATTAAAGAACGCAGATAATATGTGAACATGTTATGAATAATAATAATCATAATAATAATTCATTAAGTTATGCATGCGTTAAAGAATAGATAATGTTTTTTTGTTCTTTTGTTATCCACAATTCCTTACCTTAGGCGTTAATGGATGATAATATTGTAAGTTATAACGCATTCATTACATTTTTATAAATACTAGATGATGAATTAAAACTAATAATTTATTTACGTTTCTCGTATTAATTGACGTTTTATTTCTCCTGAAACTTTTTTCCCGATATTTCCGTAATGGTGTGCTAATTCCCTAATGAATTTTGGCAGAACCAATTTGGAATCGGTCGATTGAACAGTGCCAAGGTTTATTACGGCCGTAGAAGCAATCAAGTGACAAACAATGAATTTGCAAAATTTAAAAAATCTGCCTTTTTCTTTTAAGTTAATTATGAAGATTCAAGTAAACATTCAAAACATCTTTGTTCTTTATTGTACAAAGGCTTGAAACATCGCAAAATGCTATGTTAATTTCGAGAAAGGCTTATTGGGGTGAGTTGTGAACGAAATTAGAGAAATTTTTTTTTTTTTTTTTGACGGAAGCGCAGTTGTTCATCAAAAGAAAAAATTAACAATAAAAAATTCAACGAAATGATTAAAAAACGAAGGCACAACGCTAAAAGCAAGAAAGGAAAGGATTCGCTCCCTGAGTTATCATCGGGACCTTCTGAGTCTGTCATCGGAGGAGTTTGGCTGGCTGATGAGTCCTAAAAAGGACGAAACGGTCCGTCCCAGTCTCTTCCCAATGATAACTCAGAGTGCGAATCCTTTCTTTCCTTGCTTTTAGCGTTGTGCCTTCGTTTTTTACTCATTTCGTTGATTCATCAGGGACGTTAAATTTCTTTTCATTAATAAAAAATTCACTAAGGAGCAATTAGTGAGAAAATCCATGTGCCAGCAGTCCGCCGGCCTCAATGAATTTTTTTTAAATGCATAAAAAATTCAATCTGCACATTGAATTATCAATAAGCAACAATGGGTGAAACTTTGTTGTTTACTGGTGACTGCTCCTGACTGATGATCGCCAAAGAGCGTGAAACAGATGTTCCGGGATGTCACTTGTAAATAATTTGGTCTCACCCATTGTTAATTATTATTTTTTTATCCTGTTTCTACGTAATTGCTGTTTCGTTTGTAAAATAAGAGGTTACTGTTGTTTCTACAATAAAACAAAAAACGTTTGATTGGCGCTGTTTTAATTTATCTGCAAGAATAGGGTTATAATTTGGGACAAATGTATAATAATTTGAGAAGAAGGTTGCGTGGTTAATTTAAGAAAACATCCAACCATGTATTTTTCTGATAGATCAAGTCGAATTTTAAATTTAAGGTCTTTTGGGTTCTCGTCCTTTAATTACATTTTGAAGAATTAAATTTTCCAGATTTCCTTTCCCCCCTCCCAAGTAGAAATGAGTATGGATTAGAAAAAAAAAATGTTTTTGTAGTGATCCCCGAAATAGACTGGTTTATCATTGCTGCTGTTTGTATTGAATTTTATGACTCAACTGATCCTCCTTCGTTATCTTTTATTGGATTCAGTTTAGGCAGAAGGAAGGAGAACTGATTAGAACCCTTGCCTTGTAATTACACTGTATCGCTAGATTATGAATCTAATATAATTTCTTATCGGAAAGTGATTTATGTCCTATGGGTCCGTCCCAAATGAATCTCATTTAATTAGCAAGGACATTCATTCATCTGAAATAGTTTAATCCTGCACTTTCAATTGTATAGAGATTTTTTTAAATAACTTTTTCCCCCTGAATTCTGAATTTCACAAACCGGTTAAAATCTCATAAAGAAAGTCGTGAACCTGCAAACCAGATGGCATTGTTTTTTAATAAAATAAATTATATAAAATTATAATATATAACTATAAAGAAGTTGAATAAACTTAATTTTAATGTAAAGCTAAGTTGCATTCTCCTCATTTCATCGCGGACCGGCGTTTGAGAATCACAGCTTGAAATGAAGAATTTTGAGATCACTTTCCTATTCTTTATGGATCCGTCCTTTCCATAACACGATCCTCGTACACGGTTGTCTCCTTGCCAACTTCTCCCTCTTACGAAAGCTCTTAACATACAAAGCAAATAAAAATGATTTGCTTATATTCTGATATAAAGTTTCTTTCTTTCCTTCATATCTAGACTCGTTTATTTCACTGTCAGAGATAAGAACAAACCATAAATCTTTATATAAGGAAACCGACAATAGTAAACACAACAATTCATTATCTATCTTATCATTTGTAATGTGTCTGTGTTAATATTAGCTTTTGTTACTAATGAAATCTTTTTATCCTTTTTTTTATGCTATTTACAGATTTAAAGATAAGATACCGTCTGCCTCCGACCTTTCTGGTTTATTTGTTGCAGCTCAGAATAGGCTTTAATAAAACGAAACTTTTTTTTACGATTTGTTTTTCCTCTGTTTTTCTTTTTTTTAAAAAAAGAATACATTTGGAAAATTCTCTGAAATTGTTTACAAATATTTAAAGCATTCTTAGGTCATCATTCTTAGAAAGAAATAATTTTGAAAATGTTTTATTTGCTTACATCCTGCTTGTGTAAGTGACGTCAGGAATTGTTTGGTGTTGTTGTTATTAAACTTAAAACCATTCGAGGGCTCGATTGTCAGTGTAATTTTTCCCTGCGGACCAAGACGTTAGTAAAGACTATTGAAAAAGAAACCTTGAAAACAAGACAATATTTATGTTGTGACTTACAGTGTAGGACGGATGTTTATATCTACTGTTCAAAGCAGTAATTTTCCATGTAATCAAGTAACAAAAAATCACGAAAAAAAGCTTAATTGGCAAATTATTATTTTTTCGCAAGTATGACAAACGTTCTGTTTCTTTTCTCTTCAGTTTCCCTCTTATCCTTACGTCCTCCGTGCTCGTGAGACTCGATGTATAATGATAAACCTGTCAGAATCTCTCGTGAGCCTCGTGTTTGACATCCTGAAATAGATTATAAGTGAAAATGTTCTTCTTGCATATTAAAAAAAATGGAGTAATTGTTTGCTGCATTGTTAGTTTCTTTTTGAACGTTTTCTATTTATAACATAATTTTATTTAACGCTATTTATTGAAACCCATTTAAAAAAACAGAACACGTTGATATTTTTTTTACTAACTTCTTTTTGATAAATATTAAATTTTTTTTACATATTTCATCCTTCAGCTACTTTCATTTTAATCAATATTTCAAGGAAGTATCACCTTCTACTTCTTCAGGATATTACGAAGAGAATTCCATATCAATTTGATATTCTGTAAGAATGTTTATAAATACTGAAAGTTTTAGTAATCTATAATAGAATAGGACAGGCATCAGCAACCTTTACATCACTCAAATGGTGCCTTTGGAGAAAGGCCAACATCGCTATTAAAACCAAAATGCGGCTATTCAGGACATTAATTCTATCCTTCTATATGCATCTGAAACGTGGATTTTACTGAAACAGGAGATTAACAAACTGGAAGTTTTTCAAATGCGGTGCCTAAGGCAGATCCTAGGTATATCCATTCGTGACTGTCACCTAAACGAAACAATTCGTGGATGGTGTGAACACCAACAAACAATCTGTGATTACATCCAGAAACGCAGACTACGCTGGTTTGGCCATGTATGCAGAATGGATAACACCCGACTCCCTTATAGTCTTCTTTGGCGGCAAAGACCTGCCAACTGGAAAGTTCACCAAAAAGCCCCAAAGAAAACATGGCTCAAACAGATTGAAGAGGACATCAAAAACCAACGACTGACTCTAGACGTGGCTAAAAACATCGCCACTGATCGCAAGAAATGGAAAGATATTGTAAATAATACATCGAACCCTGTGGTACCTACAGCAGTGTATTGGCTGCGAGGTAAACCTGCACCCCAATCACCAGCTAAGGACTCATGATGATGAATCTATATTACCATATAAAATCTTACCTTTTTGATTGTCCGACGCAGTTCACCAATTGAAACAACATTGTTTCCATTGTCCGGCGCTGGTAAAACATGACTACACTGAAAGAACGACGAGAATCGAACTTGTAACCGTTTGAGCCGCAGTCAGACATCTTATCCATTAGGCCACGGGGACTACATTCAAATTTAGCCTTAATAGCCTAATAGCCGAATAATTTAAATGTGAATGTTCATTGTTTTAGCTTCTCTCCGTCCACAAAAAGGAATAAAATATCACTTTGTACAGTCTTAACCGCTTGGAATCGAGTCTTCTTGGACTATCTCCTATTTACCAGGGGGAGACGAAGCGGGGGGGGGGGGGGCTAGTTTTATTTATTATTAATTTTATTATTTAGCTTTTTTTTTAAATCAGATTTGTAGCTTACATAAAATTACCAATTATTCGTAATAGTACAATTACAGGTATAACTACATTTGATATTTATTTCTTTTTCTTCATAGATGGCCTTGCAAATAAAATTATTGATAATTTGTCCAAAAATTTCTCTCTTCATTTTTTCTTTCTTTTTTTAGAATGCATTTGATGAAATGTCGACTAAATAAGAAACTTTAGGCTAATAAATCAATATATCTGTTTATCTTCCAGGAATGAATTGCCCTGAAACTTGAAAAGATATTTACGAATTAGACACGATCTAGCTATATACTTGAAAATTGTAGATTCATGTGAAAACGTACAAAAAATTTGCACGTGAAGATTAAAAAAAACAAAAAAACAAAAATCCCATAGGAAAAAACTTAACAATTCACTCTCACTGATGTAGACTGTGAATTCTAACATTATGTCGTAATCATTATTTTTTTGTTATTATTATTATTTTCGTGTGGTTTGATTGGATTAGGTGATTGAAGTAAGTATTTGCAGATTTAATTAATGTTGAGCAAATGTTAATTCTATTCGGTGGAAATTATAATTAACAAATATGTAGACATTGAATTGTTTCATGACCTAAGATCCTGCCTCAAGCAAATCAGTCGAACGCAAACCTTTTATTTCTTTTATATATTTCTTTTTCCAATGCATCTAAAATTCCGAAAATTTAAATATGAAGTTGTGAAGCATATGGGGTTTCCACTCACATCAATCTTCTGAATAAAGTAAAGGATAAATCAAATCTTCTTAAACATCTTTAAATAACACAATATTTCGAAAATATAAACTATTTTCTTCTTCAGGTGAAAAATAAAAGAGAAGAACTTTTTTGTTCTTTCTCATAAAACATATAAAGAAACATGAATCGTGAATTGAAATATTACAAGAAAAATTACAAGGGGGGAGGGGGGTTTCCGAGGTATTACTCGGTTTTTGTTAATTCTATTAAAATCTATTTCTATAAAAAAAATGCTTCAAAACATACTTATTTTTCGAAACGAAAAGTATCAAATGAATTTGCATGATATTTAGAAAGCCTTTTATGAAAACGTTTTTATTATGATTATTTGATAGCCCCACGTAAAAAAAAAGAATTCAATCTCTAACAACGTTAAAAAAACACAATTTTTATTTTTTTAAAAGTTAACTATTGCACTGATAATAAATATTTTAAATACAAGTCATTATTTTTCGAATTTTTTAACATTTCAGGTTTTCGTCAAGTTTTTTTTAGGTTGAAATTACCGAGTAATGCTTCGAAAAAAACCCCAAATGGACTGTTTTTGAATTTGAATTTAATTAATTACAGAATATTTTGAAAATTAAAAACAAGAAAATAGAAATCCCACATGCTTCACAAGTTCATATTTAAATTTTCAGAGTTTTCAGGAGCATTGGTAAATGAAATATATAAAAAAAATAAAAGGTTTGCGTTCGCCTGATTTGCTTGAGTCAGGTCCTTAAACAAAACAAGGAAATATGAAAGAAATTTAAGATTTTAAGGGAAACAGAGCTTAAGTTCAATCAACAACCTCTGATCTCCCTTGTAAATACTCTTTCTAATATCATTAGTTTGAAAATGTTATGAAAAATTTAATCTTTCAGAAGAAAACTATTGAACTAGAATCCGATTGCCTTTCAACAATTAGTAGCGCGTTCTGTCGATATAATTACAGTTCAATTATTGAAATTACCCACATCACGTAATAATTATAATGAGGTTATTTTATACCAAGGAGCTGTCCCTATTCGCTTCACTACCCAACCATATTTCCGCGATTTTTATTCATTTAAAAAGAAAAAGCATTGCGATAAATTGGTATCAGGCTTCCCGATATATTACATCTTCCATTCTTTAGTGATTTAAATAATATTTTCACTTTTTTTTTTCATTTCGTCAGGAAGTAATCAGATGTTTTCACTGTATTCCTTAGTTAGCAAAATAAGATCTTGGTTTCCG
>JAFIDM010014012.1:6352665-6393451 GCA_023159025.1 Thereuonema tuberculata
TGTTTTCACTGTATTCCTTAGTTAGCAAAATAAGATCTTGGTTTCCGATGTGTTGGCTAATTATTTAAATATACGGTTTTACTTTTGAAAATATTATTTTTATGAACGGGTTCAGTGAATAAAATTTAATTTCAAAATTAATTGCGTAATTAAAGGTTATGTAATTCGATCTCAGAATCATTATAAGTACGAAAGATGCACGAGAAACTTTCATTTATATTCAAGGGTTTTGCATTGACAAACTTATATTTCTTTCTTGGTGATGTTTAAGACTTTAGATTTACGAGCGCGTTAGTCTCGTGGGTTGTTCGGTCTTTAAAAAAAGAACATTAGGCAAAGTGCCATACTCCATTAATTCTGCTGATTTGCTTTCGTCATAAAATTCTCCTTATTTTTAGTAATGACGGTGTTCATTTAATCGTAAAACCCAAATTACAAAAGGCTGTTTTCAGCTCTCTGTGCACTACCTTTCAAAATTCATTCCCAAAATTGTAGGGATGTGTCTAAATACGTGTTTTTAAGTTAAGAGTGAAATCAATGTGTAACAGATGGATGATTAATGCAATAAACTGAAACTGAACAAAGAAAATAAAACATCGAAATCCAACCAGATCTAATATGTTACAGTGAAACCTCCGAATAGCGGACAGTCACGGGACCGCAAGTTTCGTCCATTATTGGGAGGTGTCCGCTATTGGGGAGGACTATCTTTTTTTCATTTTTTAGCTTATAGCATGTCATTTAATGAAAAATTACGTACAATCTTAAATTTCTACAATTATCATTGCCCTATGAGAGAATATGAACAATTGCAAACTGTTTACTATTTTCCTTTTTAAATGAATGCTAATACATTTGTCTTACTTAAAATAATGACAAAATTAATTACAATATTAATTTTGTCATTATTTTAAGTAAGACAAACGGATTAGAAAATTAATTTTATTAACTAAGTAATCAGTTAACAGAGTTTGACATTTCTTTTTTGCATTGAAAACATGCTTCTCAATGTGAATATTTAAATCGTTTAACATTGAAAGGCCTTCAGAGTCCCCATTGCTTCCAACGCCTTTTCTTGCAAAAATGGCCACTAATGGGAATGTTTTTTGCTCGTGCAGCGCAAAACCAATCGAAGACCATAGAGTCGATCGCAATTGTCTCTGTTTCCAAACTTTGATGTGTTTGGAGTTTTCGTTGGAGTTCGTGATCCATAATTTCAAAATTTCCTCTGGACGCTACGTATTACTGTAGCCTGATTCTATTGCTTTTGAAAAACAACACAAGATCGTTCATTTTCTGTAAAATGTTGTCCGCTAATCGGAGGTCAATACATGGAAATGTTTATATTAAGGGACTGGGGATTGCAAAATTGTCCGTTATTGGGGGGTGTCCGCTTTTCGGGAGTGTCCGTTAGTGGAGGTTTCACTGTATTAGCTGAGATGCCCAGCCGGCAGCCTCACTCACTCGACCACAGCAGGTGACTACATTTCAAATACACGCCCGCTTAAAATGATTTTGATCCCTGGAACAGCAATAACAGAATGAGAATTCACCAAAATTCGAATGTAATATTTATATTTTAATTTTGAAGTTTACAATCTTATAGTTGTGGCTTTATCGTTTCTTTTTAGCGTAGGAGTTTAATACACAGTGAAATGTACTCACGTCAGACAGTTATGGTAGGCATCAGTTTTTTTGAAAAATTATTTATTTATTTATTTATTTATTTATTTATTTATTTATTTATTTAAATTTTTCTATTTATTATATAGTTCTACGTTGTAGAACAACACTCAAAGAAAGAGAACAACACAGAAAAAAGAAAATAAAAAGCACAAAGCTGTAGCTAGTTCCCGGAATAAAATTCAGATCTAAGCCTATAGTAAATTGCCAGAGCAACACTTTGCGATCGTATGAATCAAACGGCGCAATTTGTAGTAATTCCTTTTTAGTGGTGAAATCAGGGTTGTAAATAGGACTTTATTCCGGGGGGGGGGGGGGGGGGGAGGAAGAAACTTACCAGCAACAGCCAAATAAAATTAAAAAAAAAAGTTGTTTTCAAAGTTTGTGGGGGAGGGTGTCAACATCCCTTCAACTTGCTATCGAATCTCCCCCCCAAAAAACGAAAGAAAATAGAGCTCAACTATAGATTTTGAGATTTCGGAGGGCGGGGGATTCGAAGTAAGTTACAAAGACGGCAAAAATGTATTGGTTTTATAAAAAATAAATAAATCTGGAAGAGACAGCTGTTTCAGCCTTATTAGGCTTCTTCAGTATATACCCTTGATGGTAGCTGAAATTGTGTCTAGGATTCCCGACATGGTAGCTTAGGGTGCGAGAACCTTTGTTTATGAGAACCTTTGTGCACTTTCAGATGTGTTTTTCTTTTACGGTGCACATTAGGCTTTTTTATCTATTGTTTTCTTTGAAAATGTCTCTTCCTGTTTTGTCTATTTTCTAAGAGAGAAAAGATTTTTTAATCCTTGTGACTCTACTTTAAGTCTTTAAAAATAAAAAACAAAACCTCTTGTCTTTCTGCAAGATAATAAATCTGTTCTTCGGTGTTATATCGTTTGTTTTTCTGTTGTCTGATAAAATAGTTGCGTGATGATTTTTTTTTTATTTGGTTGTAGAAAAGGAACGTTGATGAATGAAAATATCAGCACGAACCATGTGGTGATTAATCATTGGAATTGAATTTAAAATAATAATAATAATAATAATAAGTGAACAATTCAGTAAAGAATTGTCTTATTAAACACTATCAAAAATGGTTCAAACAACTAAATATCAGGGTTTTGCATATTTTATTGGAATATTTGATATAGTTGAGCAAATCAATGTGTGCTTAATTGCTCTCCCATTTTGTTAACTATTTCAAATGTTGGTTCAGAGGCTTTTGTAGGATTTTATGTCTTTAGGGAACTGACATCGATTCCGATGATTATTCACAATAGCCTCAGTACCGAGACCTCGCTGTTAACTGGTGACTGCTTCTAGTTGATGATCGCCAAAGAATGTGAAACAGCTGTACTAGGATGCCACCTAGTAAACAAGTAATTTCACCCATTGTTGTTTATTAAAAAAAAAAAAGTTTTTTAAATGCGAATAAATACATATACAGTAGAACCTCATTATAACGGACTAATAGGGGCTGAAGGTTGTCCGTTTTAATGAAAGTCCGGTTTATAACAAATAATTCTTATAGGGGTGTAATGCAGCAGGATGTACATCAATGAAAGTACAATAGTTAGCTACAAAAAATGTTTATAAATGTTTATATATCAAATAAAAAACAGCCTTCAATATAGAAGGTTGAATTGAAAAAGATGTGTACGTATACACTGCATTAATTTTTAGAACAAGAAGGTCCTGGTTCATGTTGATTGCTTACATTCATTGGTTTGAAAAATAATTTATTTTCTGCTGGGTTTGTTTGCTGCTTATTTCTTCAGTTAATAACTGACGGAGGTGCCGTAAGTGTTCATAATACGCAGACACATTTTCATTTGCCGATTGTTCAAAATATTGAATAACAAAATTTAAATTGTCTTTCACTTCGCTCACCTTAATTGTAGGCTGCCAATTTTTTTTTTAAACTGTCCGTTATAAGCGACGTCCGTTATAATAGGGTCCGTTATAATGAGGTTCTACTGTATATATTTTTTTGACCTTTTATAACGAAATATTTAAGTACACAGAAGCTCGGTTAAAACGCGATCTTTCGGACCCAAGATCTCAAAGATCGCGATATAACCGAACTTTTATTACTTCGCGACGTCAAATGTCGTATATCGCACTCTATTATCGCCCACACGATTCCAAATCGATTGAAAAATGGTCATTTCGCGGTTACCTACATCATTCAGAGCTATGTGAGAGAATTTTATATTTATAAATACATAAATCATTACCTTTTCAACACTTTGATGGGTAATATCGATTTGGCGCCGCCATCTTGGCATCTTGGCGAAACAACGGTAAATTTTGCAATTTTACAATTATACACCTTTTCCAAAATAGAAGGGGTCCAAGACCAAATCGCGTTATATCCGAATTCGCGATATAAAAAACCGCGTTATAACCGAGCTTCAGTGTATATGCTTGAGAGGTTTTTAGTGCATAATTTTCAGCTGTACAAATATCACTTTTCGAATCTTATTAAATAGTTGTTTTTTTTTTAACTTATGAGATTATTGTTCCTGTCTGTATGTCTGTCCCCATCCCACAACTTTGTAGCGAGTAGCTGGATTTTCTTGGCATTCATATTTATTAACAATCTCTCCTTTATATATGAAAATAAATTAGTTATATCCCTCTGCCAAATAAATAAATAAATAAATAAAATAAAAAAAAAGATAAAAATTGCGCCTGAATTAAAAAACATTCCCATAGAAGATACATTAGAACAAGAGCAGTTAAAACTTTATTGACATAAAACTTTGTGTTATGAGGCAACAATGGGTTGGTGTCGTGCTTTCGAAGCTTCCAAAAGGATTTTCTGTATTGTTTGGAAATGATAAAGCAATATTTTATTGCAATATTTTACAGAAAACAGGTTCAAGTTCTTTGAGAAGCTGATTCAATTTTCCTGTTCTGTTTTTGTCAATTCAGCAATAACCGAAACACGCTTTTTTTTTTTGTCTTTTCATTCGTATTTGACACAGAATTTTAACGAATAATCTGCGAAAGCTTAGTTGGCTAAAATATTTGATAATAAAATGTCAAATTTTGTTATAAATATCTATTTTATAAAGTATTTTGGAGTTTTATTCACTTTCTCGATGTTGACTGTCTTTTTTTCTGAAAAAATGATATTTTCACCAAAGTCAATATCAGCGTATCACGTGAACGTAACAAGACCTTCATAAGACAGAGGTTGTTGTGGTTTTTTCCTTATCTTCCACAGTGGTCGTATTCTAGAGAGATCAATACAAGTTAATGGATTCCGGGCTTCAGAAGCAGAATCCTACCCGTCTGTATCTCGAGCGAAAGATTTATTTTGAGATGCATTAAGGCATTCAAAGTCCAAGGACTATGAAATTGAAGAATAAATAAGCAGCGGAACTATCATTGCATACAGCGATTAGCATTCCCTCTTAAGATGTACTAATTCAATTGAAATAATCTCGAAGAGAGTTGAAATTTGATCAACGAGCGAAATAATATAAATAATTTACAGTTGTTGAACATACTTTATGTATGTGAGCTCATCAAAATCTAGTGAAACAAAACCGAAGGCTAGTTTGTTCTCCATCATTATTCTACTAACAACATCAGGTATTGGAGTCACTAAAAGGCTTATTTAAAGTAACATTTAAACGTAAATATTCATATGAGAAATAGAAACGAAAAATAATTTGAGGTAATTACACCTTTTATTAATATTTTGAAACATAGCAGTTTTGGAGACTTACTTTGATCATGGTTAGAATTGAGAATCTGGCACACATCGTTGTTTTCGCACTATATCCAAGATGGCGGACATGATTTAGTGTTGGGGTTATTTACCAAAACATACATCCTGCAGCTGAGCCAACCTAACTTAACCTAACCTAAGCCTAATTGTTTTTGTTGCATAATGTACTGGATGAAAATTGAGGGGTACAAATAAGATATTAAAAAAAGCACGTGGTGTGTTGTTCCGCACCCAATCACAACCTGTGCCGGATTCTCAATTCTATCCTTTGATCATTTTGAATGACACCCTAGGACATGTGTTTTGGATTGATTAGTTCTCACCACTCACTCAAGGTCAATGGCAGATGAGAAACATTGCAAAAGTCAATAGCAACTAATAGTAAGGAAACTTTATGAACAGGACCAAAGAAAATCTAAATCTACACTAAAAGCTCGTTTATCCGAAACGATTATTAGCATATTTTAAAAATACAAAAAAACATTTTTCCATCGCTCTAATCAATATTTAATAGCGTTCACAATTAATACAATATATCCCGGAATTCTGAAATTTCGTTTATCCGATACGGGCTCGCTCCCATTATATTCGGATAACTGAGTGTTTAATATACTTTGGAACTACTAATGCAATTATTAAATATAAAATAAAAGCTAATGGATTGTTTATCCATCGTTTATATTTCATCAAAAATAACTTTTGATTTTTAAAACCTTCAAGTATTTAAAAATTATTAAAATTTGAGTTTGACTATAAGTTCTTTGTTTTGAATCGCACATGGATTATTTGGAAGAAGAAACTTCTCGATTTGTAATTCTCCTATTTTGTAGAAAAGTATTCGATTGGTGGCCTATCGAAAAAATGGAAAGATACTAATTTTAGATAATCTCTCAACAGTTGTCTTGTAAAGGAATTTGATTTCCACATCGAAACTCACCATCGAAAAACCTGAAATTTTAAAACTTTTGAAAACGATGTTAGTTTTGGTATCGTTGTTATTGGACTGTTACTAAATCAGATGGAAAGGCAAGTTTTTGTGTGGCAGTTATTACGTTAATTTCCATGATTTTTATTATTCCTTGGATGTTTCGAATGTTATTACAATGTTTTTATTTTATTTTATTTTATTTTATTTTATTTTATTTTATTTTATTTTATTTTATTTATTTTATTTTTTTCATCTGACTATTACAGTTGCTTATTTTTTGCTATTAATAGTATTTTTATTTCCTTTGTATTGAAGCTGTCCATGTGATCGTAGTTAACGACGCAATTGCCAAACTGTTTAGGAAGGAACAAGGCCACGTCTCAGATCACAAATTATTGTGAAATTTGATGAGAAATCGAAAACAACACAATGAGTAATAAAACATGGATTGAATTTATTTTCTTATTTTCAGAAAAAGATCGACGAGTAATAAACAATATTCTTAATGAATTTCTTATAATAATAATGAATTTATAATTGTATTTCTTATTAATTCCAGGTCGAAATGTCACTCCTAACATGAAACAGTTTTGAAACTTAAGGGAAAAATATTCAGCCGAGTTCCGTAAGGGAAGAAGGAGACAGTTTTTTCTGGAATTCAAAGTCATAGGAATTCAAATAATTATGATTAGAAGATATTGAAAAATAATAATGTTTATAAAGATAAGGATGATAGCCTAAGAAATAAATAAGTTCTTTACAGAATTCTAATAATAAAAATAAGCGAAAGTAATCAAAATTAACAAATAAAATGGCATTAAAAAGATACAGACATTTCCGACCCTTCAGTCAGTACTTGAATAGTCGAAACAATTCGCAATTGAGGAAATGATTGATCTAATTCCTCCAATAATCATTGAAAAGTTTCACTATCGAAGGCATCTCTCTTTTTTTAATTCCCTGAAGTTTTCTTAAGCTCACGAAAGAAGGGAGCTTCTTTCATGAGGGAAAAGTTTTCATGAGGGAAATAACATAAAAGACGTTGTTATTTTTGCGAAGAACAGCACAGAAAAAAAAAAGGAGAAATATCCAAATCCAGAAATCAAACTTCAGATCGGGGAGTATTAGCGGAGCTGATAGTTGGTCTCCTGAATCGTTTGAACGACCTAACTTATAAAATGATCAATTTCAAATGTGCGTTGCATGCATTTAGTTCAGTGTACAGAATATTCTGTGATATCTGTACAGGATGATTCCAGTGAAATGATTATTCAGAAACTAATACCAGAGGCCATTTTGAATCTGTCCATCAACTGTTTTTCTCTTGATTATTTCATCTTGTCTTTGATCCTTCCCTTCTCCAATACTCCTCTTGTCCATCTTCCGTCTTCGTTTTCTGGCTATATGTCAGTCCACCTCCATTTAGCCTTTATGTATTTTTTTTTTAATGATAACCAGTGACTCTTGTCTCAGACCTTATCCAATCATTGATCATTTTATCTCTCAGTGTACATATTTATTCCTAGCTTGTTTCTCTCCATTCGTCTTTGATAACTTTCAGCTTTCAACAGAGACAGTTACGGACAATGTCACATGTTAAATTAATAAGGTTGAGATGGGTTAGGACATGTGATAAGAATGGACAGCAATATGAAAGTTAAGAAAGTTTACAATGGAAAGCCAGAAGGTATAAGGACTAGAGGAAGACCGAAATTAGGATGGATGGACAGTGTAAGGAATGATATAAAGGAATTTGGAATTACAAATTGGAAAGAAAAGGCGGAAAACAGAGAAGAATGGAAGAGAGCTCTGAAGGAGGTTAAGGCCTAAATGGGGCTGTAAGACCAAACAAGAAGAAAAAGAAGAATCCATATCTCATGTATCAAATAAAACAAAGCTTCCATCGAACGAATCAACTACGAAAACAGTTCCTACCCTTCTCCTGCCATCTTTTATTGTCAAACTATAATAATGATTACTATAAAATTGCTCAATGAAATAAAAGGATAAAATACATTTCTAAAAATTAAAATTGATTATTAACAAGAATCTAGCAACGGATCCATTTTAATAGCCATTATCAAGGAGAAGAGAGTTGAGACACAATAAAAATGAACAATGAGTGGCTGTAATTGCATTTTAAGTTTTTTTAAACTTATTTTTACTCCTTTATTTCATTGTGCAATTTTGTAATTATTATTTTATAAGTACACTTAGCTTGAACGTTAATCCTTTTATTATTAATATATTCTCAGACTCAAAACTATAAGGATCTTTTCGTAACAAACACATAACAAGAACCTTTTTTTAAAATTAAGCATTTGTTTTGACATATATGTATCTGTGTGTGTATGTGTGTTTCGCATTCTCCGTATTCATTCAGCATTTTAAAATAAGTACATGATTAAATGTCGAGCACCTGCACAGACCTTTGAATTACTGGGTCCGGATATTAGATATCCAACTGATCATCCACTTCTCTTGCCTGAGTCTTCTCCAACAAACGAAGAAGACAGCGAATGGTGCGGGATGGTAGCTTGAGAAGATGCGGTTCTTGTCTCGCTTTATGAACTTATCAAACTGGATTTTGTTTTGTTTTGAATAAATAGTAAATGTTATTTGTCTCCATCATCATTCCGATGTATTTTCATTCTTTACGAGAAAATAACCATTTATTATTATGATGTTCTGTTAGAAAATTTTGTTAGGTCTGAATTTGCAGAGCATATAAGTACTTCAGATATTAATATTTACTATATAATACTGTAGAGGATTTACAAAATGTGAAGAAAAACAAAAAAAACAAACAAACGAATTTACTGGGAATTAAAATAAATTCAACCCAATAAATCCAAATATGAGAAATTAGGAAGAAATATCAAAGTTATGGAGTTATAAAAACTTTTCAAACATTTTTTCAACCATTTTTTTCAAACGTTTATTTCAAAAGTTTTTCAAAATATAGTAATTTTCTATAGTGTATAGCTTTCTTACCATTTACGAACCCGTAATCGCTGTAACAGACTTGTCAATCCAAAAAAAATAAAAATATACCGATTCCACATCCCTGTATTTAAATAAATAAAAGGATTGATATTAATAGAAACAAATTAAAAATTAAATCACTATATGTGAATTAAAAAAATTAATATTGATATGAATAAAAAAGAATTAAAAAAAAAAGATGATTGATATAATTATATGCTTCAGAAATAATTTCGATTTAGAAAATTAAATTAGACTGCATTTCATTTTGTGTTATGTCTTTTGGAGTTGCTATAAAAAATAAAATGCAAAATGAAGGTTATTGTCAATATATAGATCCCAGGCAGTGGCGTAGATGGCGCCAGGAGCGAATGATCAAATAATGTTAGACAAATATAAACTCTTCCACACATCACATTAGTATTTAAAATATTTATTAAATACTAAATAACTGCTCCCCCTTATCCCTCAGCTACATTAGTCATCCCATGTACAAGGGTAAACAAATGCAGTGAATAGAAAACTTGCAAAATTTCCTGAACATTTTGAAAATTCTTTAAGGGCAAATGTTAATAATGATTATAAAGAATAAAAACAATAAAACGGTTCAAAATAGAGAAATATTTTTTTAAAATTTAAATACATGACTTTCAAAAATGTACTTAGAATAATAACAATTTAAAGATCATATTTTTTACGAGCAAACATGATTTGCTATTTTAACAGCATATTTTGTCGGAAAAAAAAAAAGTACTGGAGGAAAAATTTAAAATCTAAAACAACAGAGGAAAAATAGATGCGCTAATTAAAATATATTAATTTATCAGTAGGAGTAAATTCTTTTAAATAAACAATCATCTGGAAAAATATTTGTATTAATTTAAAGAAAATACTTTAATAAACAAAAAATAAAAAAACTACCATTAGCCTAAACTATCTAATACAAATAGGCTATTCAAGAAATTTATACATATTTTTTTTTCCAAACTTTATCACCAGACGATTACTAATAAACAATTACTAATATAAAATTATAAAAACCATGTGTTATTATTTGTTAAGTTATTCTTTCTTTGAATTCGTTTTCTTTTAACAGTGGAATATCAACATTATCAAGACAAAAAATTGTTATTCAGTATCATTATTTAACGTTTTCTTAACGAAAACATTCCTGCAAAGAACAAACACGTGGCCTCATTGTTGGTTTCATTAAATGTATTGAGTTTTTACGTCTTACTTATTAAAAGTCAAATTAAATTCATCGCGTAATAAGAGCTTGAAAATGAGAGAATGAATTTCGCCGTTTAAACTGTTTTTAAAATCCTTTTTATTACTAACAAGTAAACTGCTATCGTTTATATCCCACACTTCAACGAATTGGTCTGATTAGACTTTATCGATTTTGAAAAAAGAAAAAAAGAAAGGCACTCACGGTTAAATGACAAAAACAGAAACGTATTAATAGTCATCTGTCATTCTGTTGTTTTCATTTCGTTTTGTTTTTTAATTCCTAAAAATCAATTCCATCCCTTTTACCTCCAATAATTAAATTTCAAAAAACCGAACTTATTATTGATTAGTGATGAAGTTATAGATAATTCTAAAGTTTCATTATATATATATACCGGGTGATTCATAAAGTACTGGAAAGTACTGGTGGTTTTCACCGCCCCATATCTTTTAAACTACTGCTCATAAAAATCTGAAACTTTTTATATAAAATCGTCAAACATATAAGAGTTATATTTTCGTGTTATTATTTATTCATTATTATTGAAATTCATTTTATTTGCGTTCAAACACCCCTAATATATCGTATATTTAAATAACTGTTGTGATGTTGTTTAAACTCTAAAAGTCTGGATCCAATATTCAAATGATGCAGAAAACTAATTGGGAAAATTTAATCTAAACACTTTTGTCATTAATTCCTTTGTTTAATTTAAAAAAACAAAATTGTATTTTTTTGAAAATGCATTCTGAGAAATGACTTTTTGGGGAGACAGTCGAATAATTTTTTTGGATAATAATTTCGATATATATATATTTAATAAATAATAATTCCGGTATATACATATATATAATTTAATGCATGTAATACGCGTCTTATAAATTTATATGTTATGGTTTTGAAAAAAAAAATGCATCTTTTTTATATCTTTTGTATTAATAAATAAGTTGAAAATGACTCACTCAATATAATCTAGGGAATAATAAATTACAGAACGTAAAAATAGTTCATTATATGTTTAAATGATTTGATTAACCAACGCATCAGTATAATTATGTCCTTCGAAACAGAACTATTTTTGCATCTTTGACATTTATAGTAATTTTGAAATTAAACAGAAAAAAAATCAGCTATTATTATTACAAATATTAGCTTCAGATAAATATCGGTCCTTAATGAAATTGATCACTTAAAAGCTAAATATACGTAGTAAAAAGACAAGTTTGGCAATTACTGGTTCAGAGGGACGAGGATTTGGCATAATTCAAAGAAGTTCACGAGAATTTTATTGATTTTCCATCCATTTTTTTTCTTCTTCTTCTTAATTCTTCTATCGTACATCCATTTGTTCATAGGCGACTGTTGTTATGGGATTATTTTCAATTAGATTAGAGAAAAGACCATTTATTAAAGAAAATGTTTTGAATCGAAGTAGAGACAGTATTTCTTTGTTTCGTTACAGATGGGGATCACGTTGACTCGGTTGCTTTCTACAAGGTCATCATCTCAAGAGAATATTCAAGCGAGGTAAGTTTAACAGAGCATTCAGTTTACACTGTTAGTATTTTCTTTTCTTATTTTTTTGTTTATTCCTAAACCATCATTAAGTATAAAAATAACTTTTTTATAAAAAATAATCCAAGAATATTTCGATACAAGGAAATAACAAAACAGCTTTATAAAGATTAATTTGTAACGAATTAAATAAGTGCGTAATTTTCGAAGAAAACCTTTGACTTAACCTTGATCGAGCTCAGGGAAGATAGTTAAAGATAATGTTTTATATTTTTTTTTGCAATAGAAATATGAAAAGCGCAATAGTGAAAAATACCACGGGAGGGTATAAAGATTTAACTGCGAGGGGGAGGGAAAGGTCGGCTTTCAACAACATAAATAAATAAATAAATAAATAAATAAATAAATAAATAAATAAGAGTCTTCTTCAAAATTTGTGGTCGGGAAAAGGAGAGGATAAAAACTTTTTCAACCAAAAAAGAAAAAGAAAAACAACAGTGAATCGGTTGTGCCCGTATATTTTAGAACTTGGAGGGGTTGGGCAGGGACCCGTCGGCTCCTCTCTTCCCCCCCTAGATATGAGCATGAAAAGCATAGAAGAGGTCAGTAATTTTCCGATATGTTCCTTACATTTCGGAGGAAAATAAACTAACTCCAATTTTGTTTCGAATTCTTCCATTCTTCGTATAGAACATGTGAATGGAAGCCATAAAAGCCACGTGATATTCCTGCTCTCAACAGATGTCGACCTCATTCTACTCGTTTAAAAATTGCATAATTATTATATATTATAGCAATGATACTTCCAGCTCTTGGGCTCAGAAGATTTTGATAGAAAGACTAACTGTAGAATATGTTAATGAATTTATTTAGTTTTCAGTTTGTGTTTAGTACAGTTTTGTCCTTCCTAAATATATAAAAGCCTTCATATGGACGGGATATAAGAAGATAGGAATTTAAATTTTAAGTGATATTAAAAATGTAAGCGAGAAAAATTACGGAAATTACAGAAATTATTCAAAACTGATACCTTTAATAACAAGTTCATTAAACGATGGTTAACTTTTAAAAACATGTTTACTGATTGTTTCGTCGAGATGCAATTCAGAAATCTCCACATGCATTTTTCCTTTTTTTTAATGTATAAAACAATTGAATTCCGTTTTCCCATATTAATTTTATGATTTAATTAATTTCCTGTTTAGAGAAAACTGCACTGGTACATTGTTGGGTCATACAAATAACCTGTAGTAAAACTGTACTTTACTAATACTGTCTAAACTACATTTGCGTTAGTTTGTAATTTTTGTTGTAGAACGAAGCATTGAAATGGTGGATGAATGCAATCGCTGTTCTTTGGCGCTAATTGGTAACGTGAGTTAAAAATAAATAAGTTGCTGTTGCTAAGGCACTTCCGACTTGTCTCTAGTCGGGAAAACTTTCCTCGGAGTCATCGTCCGAAGGCAACCGTGAAGCAGAACCAAACTAGGTCGTTACTTGAATGCTCTCCACTTTCCCAGCATTGTCCTCCAATCAGTGGTGATCCGCGATTGCCAGACTTCTTGTTTTATCGGTCGGAAACAAACGACCCATTCCTTTCAAAACAAAGCATTCAGGGAAATTTCTTTTTTTTTTCTTTTCCCTTGCATAAACTAATTGCAATTCGCCTTCTCTAAATAATTTAAAGTAGTAGCTTAACTTCAAATAGGTTTTTATTAACATTTGATATAAAGAAATGGCGTTTTTGTTTTGGGTTTACTAGACAGGGGTACTGAGTACTGAGACCAACGAAGTGAACAATGACCATAGAAGAGAAGGAAATAAAGAAAGAAAAGAAACACCGATGCCAGCTCCGGATTCGAACCCAGTGAATCGCTCCTGCCTAAATCCTCTTGGACCTGAACGGTTAAAAAATGGTTACTCACACATACTATTTTTTCTAATTATAGTTATATTTATCAAATATAAAGTATATAAGACCATCCATTTCTTAAAATAGGTCTTCTTCCACGAGTTTTTTTTTTAAATTACACCCTCATTTTTTTTTTTTTTATCGTGCGAAGACCTTTTTAACCCACGCCCTCTCTCTGTAGTCATCGACCAAATGCCATATCTGGTTTCAACTATAAGAGGTTTCCGAAGCGTGGTCTATTTGCGGCCTGCATCAAATTCAGATGAATGCTCCATTCATTCCCACCAACTTTTCTATTATTTGCATGTAGTCAGAAACGCATCTATTTGTGAAACAATGATTGTTCATTTACTTGTGTTTCACTGCCAGGTTTTAATGATGGTTTCTTTTCATTTTTCCTTCTTTATTTTAAAAACTAAATAAAAGAAAATGATTATTACGTATTACTTCATAGTCGAATTACTCATTATCGGATCAGCATTGCTGAATTATTCGGAATCTCTGTTTTGTTTTTTTAATATCTTCCTGTGGCTTCACAACAGGATAGTGAAATGGCGCAATCTCTTCATTTATAAATGGGAGCATCTGAAGAACCTCAAAAGTCGTCATTATATCCCTTATAAGAACCCAGGGGTTCAACTACATTGTGAGCGGGTTCATTTCTTCTTTTCCAAAACGATATCATATCATTATTTCTCTCTCCCAAATACTTTACGCAATAAGAGACAATGAAATATCACACCTATATTTCTGTATTCATTGTCACAGACGAAGACACTGTTTACAATGAACGGAGTTGAGAGGTCAACTCCCTAATATAGATTTTCATATTAATATAAAAATATTTAGGATTTTAATAATTTACTTCTTTGTACCTTGCCTTTAATCAAAAGTTCTCTGAATGAGATGGCTATAGAAATAAATTTTATCACTTTAATGGTATGGTTCACCAGCACCATTTCCTTCAGGATAAAATTGTTCCTGAAAAAAAAAAATCAAATCTTTCTGCTATATCAAAAGAAAAAGGATTACGAAGAAAAAGCCTTGGTTTTAATGACCAGGTGTTTCCATCCTCATTGATCAAGACCCTTTGTGAACCCCACTGCGACAATACCTCCCAAACCCCATGGCGTCAGCTCCTCCTAAAAGGGGTTTAGGAGCTACTGACAGAGATATAGTAGGTGATAAAGGCCTTCAGGCTGTCCATGGGGCGGCAAATTGCTCAACAGACGAAGAATTTTGAAATTTTTAGACTCATTCGGAAAATAGTGATTTATTGTTATTGTTTTTATATTTTTTTCATATGGTTTGAGTGCCAAAAAGAATCACACATTTTACTAAATGCAGCCCTAACAAAGATGGTATTTCTGAATAATCATAGCCCTAGACACTGAAAAAAAAAATCACCTATGATACCGATTTGAAAGGCATCTTTGTTTAAAACAATGAACATTAAATTGCTCGTGTTTTGTTTTTAATTGTTTTACAATATTTTATTTAAGTTACTTAAAAAAAAGACAAACAAACTAAAACTAAAGACAAATTATTCAGAATTATCATTAGAAAAAGTACTGTTATCATCGCTATTCTATTAATCACCTATTCTTGTTGTGGAATTTTATAAAAACAATGTTACACCGGTGACAATAACAAATAGTTTCCAAAACCGAATCGTTCATCACAGCGTTCTTCCTCAATAGCTCACAATATTACTCGATAACATATACTGTATATTAAATATGCTATATATTTCGTATTGTATAAACAATATTGGACAAAATTATTTCTTTCTTTTATTATGAAAAAAAAAATTATTGGGAATTGAAAATTGAACCTCACTGTATTGTCTCTGCCCTTTGAGTAGTAGACCCTATAAGATTTAATTTCAATTTTAGTGTTTTACGCCACTGCTGGCTATAAATAAAATTCAGAATGAATCAAATAAATTAATCTTAATTTAAACTAACCCCTTCGGTACACAAGGAGGTATTACATTGACATCAAAACGAATTTGCAATCTTCAACTTTATACATAATTCGTGTCTGAAAGTATGTTCGAAAATTGATGAATAGAACTAATGGTAAAAGTGGGGTTCGTTATCAGGACTGGAAAATATTGTAAATAATAATTTCATAAACTATTTATTTAATATTTATTTTACAAGTGCTGCTTAATAGCCATTCATGCGAAATTTCAGTAAAATTAAATAATAATCTTATTCTTCATAATTCACACATTTCTTTTTAAAGTTAAATAATAAGAATGATTGAGTTATCATGAGGTCCATTAAACATAAAATGTAAAAAAAAAAAAAAAATGATTCAAATTGCACGAGGAAAATTTAATTAGCGTTTAATGAAAGGGGGATTTGGCGTTATATAGAGGAAATATGATCTGACCTCAGTATAACCTACTTTATTTTTTCTTTCCTTCATTAATTAATTCATTACGAAAACTTCTTAATTAATTAAGGAATAAGGGATAAAGCAGCTAATTCTGAGAAATTATTAAAATAATAAAGGGTTGTTCCTATTTCTATATTTTTACATTTTTTAGTTTGTTAAACCGATATCATAAAAATGATACTACTTATAATCTTTGCTATGATTCATTTATTTATTTTTCGATTATTATATCTTTTATTTTGATCTTTTGCTATTTCCTTATTTGTTCTCATTCCAACGAATTCCTTCAATATAAAGTATTCTGGTTAAATTTCAATATATTGATAAGGATGCTTAGAATCCCATTCTTGTAATAATCAGCACTTTTATAAACACGCACACATTTATTTATATAGGTGTGCGACTATTATTATTGTTAACTAACATAAGGAAAGCTTTCATCTTCTGTATTGTTAGTTCAATCTTTCTTTTGTTTTAATAACAACAATCTCAAGTATATTTTAAGGAAATTATTACTTTTTAGTAGGCCTATACTGTAAATATATATTTATTACAGGCGTTGTGCTCACAAGTGATATCCTGAGACTGCTGTTTTGCCCTCACCAGCCAGAATTATGTCGGCGTGAAAGCTGACACACTAATAGTTATTTTTTGATTTTCTTAATTTTTTTGTCTTTTCATATTTTTATGCTCTCCATCACTGGTAATCATTTACTATGTAGTTTTCCCCATTGAATTTACTGTTCTCCAGTCAATTAAAAAAAAAAAAGTTATTTGTAATAACTACTATTACAAAAGATGATATTGTTATTATTTATTATTATTTTATTAAATAAAATTATTATTTAATTTATTGTTGTTGTTATTTATTTATTGTTATTTATTATTAATTATTTTATGTTCGCGCGTCTGTAGTAGAACAGCAGCGGAGGGTAGAGCTCCAGGCTAAAAGGTCTTGAACGTTGCACGGTTTCACCGGTTATTTATAAATTAAATGATGTTATCCGTGTGGGAGACATTTTTGGTCATAACATTCAGAGACAGAATTTTGAGAAAAAAAAAAGTAAGACGGTATTTTCAGCGATATGAAATTTGTGCAGGTAATTGAATGACTCTGGAAAATCGGAAAACACAGGAGCACATACGAAGCTGCTTTATACATGTCAATCTGTTATTTATTTATTTTTATTTTTTTCTTATCAAGAATTTTTAGATAAAAATTAAAATTGTTCAGCCCATATTTCGTTTAAAATAAAAAAGATTTTCTGAAATGAAGATTAAAGTGGCAAATGTGTGTTTGGCTGAATATTTAGGCGGCATCGCTCTGTAACGCCATATAAGGATTTAATTAAGAAAACGGAAATCTTCCAATTGTTTTTTGCATGAAATTAAGTTATTGACGTGTTTGATAACACTATTATAGATGTCATATCATCGTTTTCTGAAAATTTAGACTTCTTTTTTTGCAGGAAGTCGTTATGTTCATCTTTAATTAACTAGGCCTATTACTTTTAATTAATTTAGTTCCGTGACGTCAAAGAATTACGAAAACTAGAAGTATCAACTACTAACGAAGCTTCTGTTAATTGCTGATAATTCCAAATAGTAAAGATAATTAAATATTTTCTTTTAACTGACATAAATATGTTTTTGAAAGGTGCTTTATTGTTTTGACTGAATGGAAAAAAACAAATCGAAAGCGAAAGTAGTGCCTTGACATTGGTTCGACCTTTGGCGCGACGACGTCAGGTGCCCGGATGTTGCTGCTGCTTCGTTGAGTGTGAATGTGTGTGTGTGCTTAGAACGAATCGGATCTTCAGAACGTCTCTGTAATTCCTCTAGATCTTTGTTTTGTTTTCGAAGTCAACATGTTTCACTGTAACCCCAATGTAACTCCGAATGTGAGCGAGAAGGCCTTTTGCGAAAGATATCCGCTACACAAAGCCTGTAGAGATGGAGAATTCCAAACACTGGCTTTGTTTCTGACCAACGACCGGCAAAAACTGCTCGAAGAAGACAGCTTCTACGGCTGGACACCTTTCCACTGGGCCGCCTTCTCCGGAAAGGTCAGTAAATCTACCAATACATTTTATTTGCATGTTTTTAATGCCAAAAAAAATGAATATCTCTTTGGTAAATATAATTTGTAACTGGGAATACGGTTGGGTTTGTCGTTGGCGGGAAAATGTCGTTACCGTTCGTATCTCCCAAAGGAATGTTTATTTTAAAAAACAAAACAGAATTAGGGCTAGAAATAGGACTTTTAATTTCCTGAATACTTTATAAATGTTCGCTCTTCAAAATTTTCTCACATCACATCGGAATTTATTCAGTTTCAGTGATTTTCCATTTGATTCCTGCTCGTGTTATTTTTTCCCCTTAGGTTTAATCAATTAATCATTTGATCTTTGGAAATATATATATAATCATTAATGGTATATTACACGCCAAAAAGATGTTCATAGGTTATTTCAGTAAATTCTTCATTGTATTTAAAATATCTTTTTTTTCCCGTTCTGAAAATATTGAAGGATTTCTTCCTCAAAATGAATTAATAACAAATTCTTGATCTTCAGAAGATCTGAAATCTTTAAACATGAGTTGGACTGGAGCCAAATCTGAAGTAAATTTCAACGAAATCGAATGTTTCGGTCTCTTTCATTGAATGTTTTTCTATAGGCGTTTGGCCAAAATTATTTTGTCTACATTTCTAAAATGCGTTTGTTATTACAAAAATAAAAAAAAAAATCCAACGTTAAAATGTGAGTCTTAGCCTAACCGTGAAGAATATTTGTCTGCAAACGTATTTTTTTAAAAATATTTTTAATTTTTCCAACCAATCGTTTTCTTATATCATGACATTTAGTCAGCGTTCTTTTAAACTCGAAACATATCTTAAAAAACTTAATTTCAAATGAGACAGCACAGAACTTTTTTCTTTCTTTCTATATGTGTGTGTATGTATGTTTATTAAATTCAATACTAAATATGTTGAACACGAAGATTATCAGTAAAAGTCCTTGAATTTCTTATTTCTCGTAATATACAAAGGTCGCTTAAAGCAAATTCAGTTAAAGTGAATGTTTCATATTAGGATGTATTTTATATAATGAAAACCCATTGACATTTTCCCTTTAAGTGCTTTGTTTTTGTTTTGTTTTGTTTTTTTCCCTCTGCGGTTGGGCCTGTTTTAACACCTCGAAGAAGTAATTGAGAAAAACACACAAATGCTTCTATTTAACATTTAAAGAAATCCAAAAATATAATCAACATAATCCATTTTGAAAAGCCCGTTATCGATTTTACATTTCAAAGCGTGCAACTGTTATAATAAAAAAGCCGGTGGTTTCCCAATGCGCATAAATTAGACATTTAAAATTTTAGTTACTCGCTTGTAACCAATTCGATTCTAGCGAATTTATCCATTTGGGTAACCTCGGCTGATGTGGTTAAAGAAGCAGAAACAGCTGTCCCAAGGGAGAAAAAAACTAAAAATAAAATACTATTGTAACTGTTTTATATACAGTATTTCATTTTCGTAATGCTTTTTGTTCAGTAAAATGTTTTGCCATGAACGTTTCCTCAATACCTTATTGAACACGAAACAAAGAAGCCTATCAATAGAAAATTTTGAAAATAGAACGTAGGAACCACGATAAAAAAAACTGTTTCAAAAACAAATTTTCGGTTCGTAGTTCCTTTTTAAATTGTGCCTGTATTTCATTGAAAAGGTAAATTTTTGGATAAATGTGCAGACATTCATAATTAACATAAAAAGAGCTTCCGAACTCCCTTCATCTTCATTTGGCTTTTTTTTTTTTAAACGTTAAAAAGATAATTAATTTTATTTATTATTATTAATTTTATAACTATTTAATTTAATTAATTAAACATTAAAATTAATTGAAGATTATTCTTGAACATAAAAACTCGAAATTTCTACAATTAATGTTTTTTTTTTTTCTATTATTATTATTATTAATAATAATGTAATCTATCTAGAATTTTACCTTGGAAGAAAATTTGAAGCTTTGTTAAAATTATTATACCGAAATGTTAGGAAAATTTGATTTTATGAAGGGAAAAAAATACTTAAAATTATTTTGCCAGTTTAATTATGGAAGTTATGTAAAATTTATATTAAATCTTGATTCATGTTAAAAATACCATTGATGAAATTAGATCAAGATGAAATTTTGTTTCTTGAGAAAGGAAATCATAATACTGAAATAATTGGAATATTAATGCTTAAAAAGTGAATTCAAGCTGCCGCTTGTTTTCAGCACTTCCGGAAAGTGTTTAACTTTCTTTTTTTTTACGACTTCAAATAACAAATATAACAATTCTTAAATGAGATTCAGTCGTAAAATAACGCTCGTCATTCACATTTTTTTTTTTCCTTGCAAAGAAAATTATTGTAGAAATTTATTTGAAATCCTAAATCATAACCAATTTTAAGAAAGAAAAAAAATAATTTATAAAATCTGATATAAATGAAAGATCAAAGATTTAGATCAAATTAGATTATAGAATGCAATTCATTCCAAATTTGCATTTGTTTTTAAAATGTCAAAAAAAAAAAAAGGTAGAAAATTACTTTTGTTGCTAACGGGGTTTTTTTTTTGGGGGGGGGGGGGCATGATCAAAATATAATGGTTCATTTGAAGGGTTTGGAATCATGGCTGGTGGAAATTATACAATTCATATATAATCATATTTTGTATTTAAACTATTACGTAGGGCAGTTAATAGATAATTTCATCAGTTTCAAAATGCAGATGTTTTTGCAGCTAGTCTTACCTGTAGCTGGACAAAGCTGGATCATAAAAAGAGTTAAAATTGTATGTACTGAATTTTTGTTTTGTCAGGGTTTTATATGTATTTAAAGCCAGACAGTGATATTTCTGTGAAGATACGGCCAATTTATCCTCACATCAGCGGCATAAGCGGAACTTAAAATAACTAAAATTTAGAAAATATCCAATATTTTAAGACTCTGCTCTTTTTTTATTCAAATATTACCTATTAATCTGTTAGTCTTAAAGTAATCAGTTAGTAATATTAGTTTTTAAGTATTTACATTTATTTCATATTTTTTTTTTTTTCAAATTCCACATCACTGTTCAGCTTAATATAATTTAGTAATATAAATTAATTTTATTCTTACAATTTACACTATTCCAAATTGCAAATGATTGACTGAAATCTTTGCTTGTGAAACTCAAAGGGCCAGCTTTGAGTTTTGCCTGTTTTATATATATGAAAAAAAAAAAAAATAAGTATGAAGTTCCTTTCAGGATTTGAATTTTTAACATATTTGGGAACCTTACACTTTCTGTTTACCTAATTTATTTATTTATTTTTTTATTTTTACCATCTTAAGGCACAGTCATCCTAGGTAATTTCTTATTTGTCTTAGGTGCTGATGTTTCTTTGTGCATGCATTTACAATTTTTTTTTTATAGTGGAATAAATGTAATTGAATAATTCTTACCCCAAAATAAAGTACAAGCATGTTAATATTTAAGGTGATAAATATTTCTCTTTTGATTTATCACCTTAAATATTAGCATTCTTGTACTTTCTTAAACTTTATGAAGTTTGGGGTAGAAACAATGAAGAAAAGCCCCAAGGTCATTGCTTTTGATATAGTTTGTGTTAACTATCTGACCAGGCAACTATTAGAGCTCGACAGTTAAACTTAATAGTTTTTAAATTCATTATCAGTTGAATTCCATTGATTTTTATATAAATGGATATTTCAGCCTATGTTGATGTTACTTGTTGATATATCAATGGAGTGACTACATTGATTTTCGTTTTTCCTACGTGGTTGAAATAGCCTTGAGTTTATTTAAAAAAAAAAAAAAAAATCCTTAAACTCTTATTATAGTTTTTAGAAATATTAAATAGTGTTTGAGTGATGTTTGAAACATGTAATTATCGAAAAAGATAACATATTTTTATAAATATAAAGTTATAATTAATGCAACGTTACAATTAAAACCGTACTCTGTTGTTATAGCATTGCATGTTTAATGTTTTTATACAATTATTTGTATCATTGTTGCAAAAAGCGATTTTGTAACTACATTTTTTTTTTTTTTTTTTTTGTCAAAATCGTTGAGCTTATCCTTTGAAGAGTATTTGTAAAATGTTTGTCATTTATAAATACATACACACAAGGTATTTCATAAGGTAACACAATAAATAAACAAGTACACACACAATAAGGTACATACAAGGTAAGTAAAGAACTAATCAACTGAATGACTTCATATTTCATATAAATTTATTTAAAAATTATGAAATCTTGTGCATAATTTGGCACAGACCAGCTGCCCCGTTATTAAGATCAAAAGCAATGACATTATAATGGAACTTGCCAAGCCCAGGCACAAAAATGCTGTTTTTTTCTTTCTTTCTTTCCTCTTCAAGTGGGATCTACCAATAGGCTTTTCGAAAGTCAATGACAGAAAACCACTTAGAATCATCTGTTTCTCTAACCAAGTTCTTAATTTTGGGTGTATAGTATGTGATAGAGTTATGGCATTAAGTTTTCTTGCATCAAGAATAAATCTTGGCTCGTTTCCTTTTGATCTTTTTATACAATAAAGCAATGGCCAACTACTTTCACTTCGTTCTACCACTCCTTCATTTTCAAGTTGTTAAACTAACTTTAGTTCTTCCCTATCTGATCTTCCCAAAGGAAGTGTCTTATTTTAACAAGTTTACTACCACCCATGTCTATAATATGAATGTATTCTTTAAACTTTTTTTTTTTTTTGCAATCTGCAAATTTCAGTCTAAACTCCTCAAATATTGAATTTTGTTTGGAACAGAAAAAAAATTACTTCCGAAGGTGGCCACTGGGGTGCAATTTGGCGCTTCAGTACTATAGTGGATGCACATGATTCATTGTCTGTTACACAAGGATATGTTCGATATAGTTTCTCCTGGTATTGGCAACATACTGAAATCGCAACATCGCATACTCAACCACAACATGTAGAGTGTCGCACGTAATATGGTGTATAATGCTGATCTTCAGGTCCCCTAAGTTATCTAGGTGATGCTAACCTACCTAACTTTGAGATGCCCCACAGCCAAAACTCGCAGGGGTTAAAGATCTGGCAAACGTGCTGACCACATTGTACAAAATGGTGGTTGATAAATGTGTCATTGGTAAAAGTAGCCTGAAGCAATCGCTTGACAGGTAGCGATGTGAAATAGGGCACATCCTGCATAAAAACTGTGGCATCCAGACATTGATTCTGTTGAAATGTCGGGAATCACTGGTTGAATAAAGATGCATAATGCTAGCCAATAACTGCAGGTGACGGGACCTTCAGGATCAAGCTCTTCGAAAAAGAAAGGTCCGACTGGATGTGAAACCACACCAAACAGTGATTTTTGGTAATGAAGTGACAACAGTTGCAGAACGTGGGTTAGCAGGTGCCCAAATTCTACAATTGTGCATTCTCATATCACCATGCACAAAGAAGTGTCTTCTTTCAGCCCACAAAAAGTTTCATGGCCAGTCAGCTTCCAGTTCATTTTGACCAAGAAACTGCAGGGCAGATGTTCCACGTGCACCTCTATCAGGAGTCAGTAATTGCTAAACATTGCAGATCTTGTAGGGACGCCAGCGCAATATGTGTCGTAGTACTTTGTGAACATTGCTTATAGGTTTGTCTAATGACTGCAACACGCCATGCACTGCTGCTTTCCATGACCTTTGACACCCTTTCTTCTTCCACTGATATGGCTATATCCTCCACTGTCTGCTGATCAATGGTTTTCCAGCCTCTACCAGGCTTCACCTGTAAGGAATCTGGTCTCTTCAAATTTCTGGATCACTATTTGTAGTCATAGGGCCAGTTTTAGTCCCTTTACTATCCTAAACTTTCACAATGTTGTTTAGGCACTGCTGTTATTTTGATAAAACAGCTTCACAAGCAGTGCATGATCCTTTGGTAATTTTGTCATTATGCAATGAATTGATGCATCCCTTATCTGTTTGCTTTTATAGCAGTTTTCAATCACGTGTCATGGCATATGAAATTTGTCATTTGCATTATTAACTATAGCATTGCAACACCCTACATTGCCCTAGCGGCCATCTTTGGAAGTATTTTTTTTTTTTTTGCACCAAGCAAAATTCCCTCGCCACGGATATCCTCATGTGAAATATGAAGTTGTTCTGCTGATTGATTCTCCAGTTACGGCCTTTTGTAATATGAACTTTAATTCTAAACACCTTGTATATCTACACTGAAGTGCCACACTTTTGTGGGGGGAAGGCGACACAAAGGCATAAGTGTTCCACCCCCGACTGACACCGGGCCCTTATATTTAGGGCCCCTTCTCGGGCCCCCCAAGTCTATTGCAAAAACTGAAAAATTCGCTCTCGAATGGGAGGCAGGGACACCATACGTGCATGGGTGGAAGGCGACACGGCTACCTAAGTGTCCCACCCTCGACCGACACCGGGCCTTTCTCGGGCTCTGGTAATCAAACTTAACATCTTTCATAGATAATGCCAAAATTGGAAAATCTGCTGCCCTATGGGGGGCAGGCACACCACACTTGGATGGGTGGAAGGCAACTCAAGGACCTAAGTATCCCACCCCGACCGACACCGGGCCCTTTCTTTCTTTGAGGGGCATTGCAATGCATGCCTGGTACAGCTAGTTTTCTATATTTTTTTTTTGTTCATTCTTTGAATAATAGAGGAGGATGTTTTACATGTTCTGAATATATTTCATTTTCTTTGTAAAACTTATAAATTTTTTTTATTGTAAAATTTACGCTCAACTTAAGATTGTCTGTTTAATTCAAGTATGTGAGGCTGGAATTGATATTAATATGAAAACATCAAACTTTAGACAAACAGCTAGTTCATACTGTAACATTGTACAACACTAGTCACGTTTTGAAATGGCTTTTACAAAATTCTTCCTCAATTGAGGGGTTTAAGCCATACTAGCCTAACCTTCAAAAAGCAAATTATTGGAAAAATGGTTTGAATCGTTTGGTGGTCGTGTACAAAAAAAACAATATACACTTTGCTGCTGTAATTTATGTAGTAAAGAAAATTAGCTATATAAATTGCTGCAGCAAAGTGTATATTGTTTTTTTGCACACAAGCACCAAACGATTCAAACCATTTCGCCAATAATTTGCTCTCTGAGGGTTAGGCTAGTATGGCTTAAAACCCCTCAATTAATAAACAGGTAAAATGTTTTTTTTTTTTTTTTTTTAAAGTAATGAATACTCACTTGCTCTTTCTCATTGTTTTATAGTTGGAATGCCTTAGTAAAGTGACGAACATAGCAGAAGGTTTTAATTTGGACATTGAGTCCTCTCGTTTTTCACAAACTCCATTGCATATAGTTGCATTTAAAGGACATCTTCATTGCTTACAGTGGTTACTACAAGTGGGAGCTAATTCCAACAAACAGGTATTGAATAGTGATAAAAATCTGTGAATTTTAAGTTTAATTCATATATTGGTATATAAGATTAATATTAAAAGGGCTGCATTGTTTGCATGAAATTCTTCACAATTGTTTATAATCCAATCTTTTGATAAACATTTTTCAATACAGTTAAAAGAATTTAGAAAAATCGGACTAAATAGATTTGTTCAAAATTATACATCTTTTATAAGTTTTACAATTACCATGTATAAACAACTCTTTTAATACAGGTTGACATCCATAAATCCGACCATCGATACTCCAGTTCCTTCAAATTTCTGGGATGGATTTCGGAGCTCAAATTCTGTAGAACTATTTCATTTAGTTGAACTAAAATTCTGTAGAACTGTTTTATTTAGTTCGTGAACATTAAAATTTCATTTGCTTTTCGTTTAGTGTTTAATTTTCATTCTTTAAAGGACTAGACAGGTAGTCATTTTCTGTTAAATATATACAGCAAATATAACCATAAAAAAATCCGGCACTCTTCAGGTCCGGAGATTGTCGGATTTTCAAATGTCAACCTGTATTACTTGTGAATTCAACACTTAAATCTCAGGCATTGAGCTGATTCCAGTGGGGTTACTGAAAAAGTGAAGAAATGATCACTAGATGGATAATCCATTACTGATTACTTGATATTTTGGTTGACCTATTTTTCCGAATACAAAATATTTACAGGTTATTATATTAACTTACATTTTTCATGCTTGACTTTTAGCTGATTAAAGTTGTAGTTAATAACTGCTTAATATAACTCAAGAATATTGCTTTTCAATCACTGTTCTACAGAACACTAATATTTTTCAAGAGATCATTAGATAAATCAGTTCTATAAAATCTCTTCCAAAAAATAGATTTTTATGAAATCAATTATTTGTTATGAAACTCCTTTTATGAATTTTAGAAGGAACTTGGAAAATAAAATATTAAGGAGAATAATGTGCTAAAGAAATTTTATACTATGAACGTAAAGCAGTTTAGTGTAGAAAACAGTATTGTGTATACGTAAAATTTAATGACAAAGCTGAAGTCTTAAAATAATAATCATAAGAAACTGAATTGTAGTGTTATATAACAATCTTGTATTTTGTTTTATAACTACCCTTCAAAAGAATTTTTGAAATAAAATTCAATGTATACATTATATATGTGCTTTCAACTTCAAAGAAGGTAGAAAAATACTGCTCTAGATAACAGAAAACTCCCATTTCAATTATGTTGAATATTTTTATAGGAATATAATTAAATTCTTAAACTGTTCTGTAAAAAAAAAAATAAAAAAAAATAATAAGTAATCGTTTAGATAATATGTGGCATTTATTTTAAAGAGTTAATGCTTTGGAGGATAAAGGAATTAATTCTCTTACACCCATACATGATTTGTCTAAATTTATTTATAGACATTTCTAAATTAGTGGTTTTTTGGCCAGAAACACCACCAAGTGATCTAGAACAAATCGTTCTGAAGATCATCAAACCTTGAGACATCTGACCAAGAAAGTCTACAATGTGTTCCATGAGTTTTAAAGAACCATTTGATAAAACTGTTCAGAGCAGACGGATTGATAAGAATTTTAGCAATTCATTTAGTCTCAAAGCAAAGCTAATTTTGTGTGTTAAGAGCCTTCCTCGTCTCCTATCAAATTACTGTTTGGAGGTTTTGTGTCTATTTAGTATCCCCTTATAAAAGTTTAATTTAACAACCAATAGCCTAGATTTCAATGAAGAGTGAAATAAAGAAGTCAAAAATCATCACCATCTTCCAAACTCTAGCGGTTATGCAAAGTCTTTGGAGTTATCTGTCAGCTAAGAACACTGGGAATGGCAGTAGAGGTACCTTATTTTCAATCATAATCTCGATCTTAAAAAGCGCTTGATAATAAGATTCACAATCTGAATGGAACCAACAAGAGACTATCAAAATGGATCACTATCCTATCAGCCTTTAATAATTAAAATAAAATAGAGAAAGACACTAAAACATACGATGAACATTTCTGTCAACTGAAGTAAGTTGTACATCAAGGAATAACACGAAGAACATTTATTCTCAGCCCTTCATTCATAAGAGACAGAAAAATACGAATCTCTAGAATCTACAAGGGCATTAAAGTGCTGAATAACAACCTTACAATCAAGCTCTACCGACTGCTGATAAGTTGGAAGTAGACCTATGGAGCAAGTCATATTTTTTATGGTTATGAAGTTGGAATAGGGAGGAGAGAATTCAGACTACTTAACAAGGGCTGTGGAGTAGATACTTCTGGATGGAATTTGAATCGCATTATTAAATTACAGGAGTGGGAGTTGTCAATTTTTTTTTTATTTTGTATGTTAACACTTTGGAGTTGGAGTCGTGAAATTAGTAGTATTATTTTTGGAGAGTCAGGGTCGCATTTTAATGATTGTGGAGTAGACTTAAAAAAAAAATTTTTCCTATTCCACTGCCCTGATTGAAAGTTCTACAAAGCAGCTGTTGCACCACCAGCACCATTTTAAAATTGCAGAAGAATACAAGGAAATGTGAAGTAGTAACAGAGCTTCAAAAGAGAAGTTAAAAAGAGGAAAAAAGAATGCAACAGGGGTTATTATGAATCAAAGAATACCAATCAGTCTTGTACAATGGTGTGAGAATGGCAACAAAAATAATCAGAAACTGATAAAGTTAGAGATATCCAACTGCAGCAGAACACATAATGAATATAACACTCATAACAGTTTTCTTAATGGGAATGAATATTTAAAGTGTAAGAGAACTACTTGTCAATCTTTGATGCAAAACTGTTATTGTTTAATTAAAAGTTAATTTAAACATTTTCATATTCACATTCATTTTTGTTTCCTTTCTGCACATTATTTATGAGAATTTGTTTCAATTACAGGATCATTTGGGAGAAACTCCTCTTCATAAGGCAGCTCGTACAGGCAGTATGGAATGCCTTAGTCTTTTGTCATCAGCTGGAGCTAACATTTTGTGAGTTTCGCTTTCTTAACATATTCTTAAATATAAATATCTAGACTAGTTACCTGTTGAGCTTTCCATTATGTAGTGGGGCTAAGAGGGGGAATTTTGAAGGATTTGAGGAGGGGGAGTGACCTGTAAAACCTAAAGGTGGCATTTAAAAGGTATAAATTTTTTTTTAAAGTCTTGCCCTCTATTATATTTTTAAGGGGAAAAAACATTAAAAGTTGTGTTTTAATCCCTAGTTTGAAAAAAATTCCCTAAATTCTTCAATTTATTCTAATCGAAAACACATTTTTCTAGTTAAGTTTAGGTTATTTCCTTACAACTTGACACATTTTTGGTCATAACATGATTTGTAGATGGCTTCATTTAGAATAAGATGGTTTTTATTTCAAGTTGATATCTTAATAAACAAAAAAGTTATTTAACGTATTGTTAACCTCTGAAAACGCCACAAACTGCCGACCCTCATAAACAAAACGGCCATTAAAAGCCAAAGTAGTAATAATGAAATTTAAAAAAAAAATAGTTTTGTTAATCCTAGATGTATATATAAACAGAAAATGTACTATCAAAAATAAAATAAAATATGTCAGCAACATCCGTTGGTTGATTTCATATGGATTGACCCATACAACAAAGTTATATTATCATTTCTTGAAAATGAAAGATATGCTTTTTTGCTATTTAAGTTATACAGTGCAACTTGGATAACTCGAAGCTGAAGGGACCACTACAAAACTTCGAATTATCCAAGATTTCGAATTAAAGAAGTTACATCTTTTAACTTTAATTTCAGGTGCCCTGAATGCTTGAAAAGATTCATCTGTCAATAAGTAAATATTTATTCAGAAAGATCATGGTATGAAAGACTTAAACACTATATGTATGTAAACAAAATAAGATTTATATTATGTAAGCTACAGTACATATTACATTCAATACAGAAAATTATAGTTTTTCAAAAAATTGGGCAATGTCTGATTGTTTTGTAGAATTCAGTCGCTTAAGGTTAGCAAAAATCATCAAGCATGTTTAGTGAACGGAAAATAGCTTCACTTACGTTGGTTTGTCCTTCAATGTACCGACGAAATTCTCCCAAATGAAAAAGCGCCTCCGACAATGAAGGAATTGGCATTTCTTCTTCACACCTCGCGATTGACGGCGACCTTTTTAGCGAACGTTAAATTCTTGTACATGCGTGGTTTACTGAAAGACATGGTAACACTGACAGCAGGAAGCTCAAATAGCGTCTGAAGCATCACGTGTCGAATGGCGTTACGTGTCGAACGGTGGCGGGAAGGGGATTTCAGTTGTCACGTGTTGAATTTCTTAACGATGAAACGCCGAAAAGTCATTATGGTTCGAAATTTTTTATAAAAAACTTCAAATTAAGGAAGTTGAACTTCGAATTATCCACGATTTTTTAACATTGATATAATAAGAAGTTCAAGGGACTAAGAGAAATCTTCGAATTAACCACGATTTCGAATTAAAGACGTTCGAATTATTCAAGTTGCACTGTACTTTCTATTTTATTCACTGGATCAAGAGTTAAATACTGTCTTAAAGTTCCATCCATGAGTTTTATGGTGATTCACAAATAATTTTCTTTGTTCCTGAATGATTATCTTTGTTAACCCTTTCCCTACAAAGCCTTCACTTTCAAACTTAAACTGACAGCTGCAACCACTCCACAGTTGGAAGCAAGCACAGTTAATATACTTTCGTGGCATATACACTGGTTTGCAAATGCCACCCAAATGTGTTAGAGAGCGCTGTTTGGCAGCACATTAGTTTGGCAGAGGCAGCGGAGGGAACCAAAAGAGCCACAGTACAAGTGTATCGTGAATGGTTCGGCGAGAGACTTGTGCCCGATCATCAAACATTTGTGTATTTGCACCAGAGATTGAGAAACTGGATATTTGATGGAAACAGGCATGATCTGCAACGATCAACGCTCACCTGCCATAGAGGAAGAGGTCGTACACCGAATTGAATGCATTCCACGTCTGAAGTGCAGGAGCTATTGCGCATCACCTTGCTCTCTCTCAATCCAGTGTGTGGTGGGGATTGAACGAAGAGTGATTCATCCCTTTCACATGCAACGGGACCTGTCATTTCAAGGGCTAATAAACATGTTTTTATTTCTGAACTTTAGTATGCATCTTCTAGAATACTCGGATGGTGTTTGTGGACATACATTCCACTATGAATACGGTTTGTTTTTGTATTCCTGACCTACCTTTAAAGTTTGTATAGGGAATTTTGAATCGCCCTGTATAATTCTAAAATGCTCACTTAAGTCTTTAGAGGCATTTGTGCTGCTTATCAGTTATAATGTATGTTTTCGACCAATCGATGTTTATTGCACTTCATGTGGCCTAGGGAAAGAGGCTAAAAATCAATTGCCAATAGGGTTTTTGTAATTGTATAAATTTGCAACTACTTGCAAGTCGATTTTCGTATTTCATATCATTTATTGTATTTTTATTTAATGTGAAAGGGAATTTAGTGATACTGGAACCATTATATTCCTGATGAAATGGATTGCAGTACTGATGATCTTATTGTCTATTCGTAAAAAAAATCAAGACACTTATGGAAGGGATTATTGATGACCAGAGTTAACTATTTATGAATTAAGAATAGGCAGAATTTTGTAAAAAAAATTCAAACTTCAAATTGCATTGACAAGCTTATCAAATTTCATAGTAGAATTCGTGATCAATTTTCACTTCAGTCTTTTTGATTTAAAGGACCAATAATGAAAATGACATTGTTAATGCTGATTGTTTTGTACATTTTTTTTTTTTTTTTTTGTTTCATAAAAGTGAAAAATCTGGTAAATTTTATTTTGATATTTTTAAGATATTGGTTATAAACATATGTTTAATGTAACTTTCCAAATTCATTCAAAGCTTTATTTGTAGCCATTATTGACAACTAAGTTCAATGATAAAGATGAAGTTTACTTTTGTAAAACTGATTGTGATTTTTTTTTCCCCCTCAGGATTTTGAATAATAATGGATTAACTGCTTCTAATCTGGCTGCTCTGGCAGGTAACGTGGAAGCCTCAGAATACCTCAAGCAGATGGAAGATTGTCATCCCAATGTTAATGGTGAGGCTATTTCTTGGATTTCTTTGATTATCATTCTGAATTAAGGCGAAAAAGATTAGTTCGTCTTGAGTATGCTTTAGTTTTTATTTCTTCAATATACATCTCTAAAATGGTTTTTATTAAAGAAGAAAAAAAAAAATGCTGCCTTTCTGCTAGCTTTCAAACCAAACTATTATTTTGAAAATTGAAGGTGTAGTTTGTATATAAATGATTAAATGATCATAGAATTTTTTGATAATTGTTTCTGTTCTCTATTTTTTTACACATGCAAATGAGTGAACTTGCTTCATTTGACATTCCAGTTTTTAGCAATGGATCTGATTATCGGTATAATGAAAACAGTAAAATTAAGAGGAATGAGAATTTAATAGAATATTGTGATAGATGTTAATTTCCATTTGCAAGGTAAAGGGAAATGTAACCATGAATTGCAGATATTTCTTAAGACTTGTGAAAAGTGTTTCTAAGGATTGTGAATCCCTTGATTCTGTCCTTTAACAGATCATTATCTGAGAAGGAGACTTGGGGCCGAATGCACCAAGTTTTCGTTAACTTTGATGGTTGTCAAATCTCCCCTCAATCAACAGTTTCTGTGCACCAACATTCATTAGTTTTAACAGTCATTAAATCGCTGTATCATCAAATTTTAGATGGTAGATTTTCCATCTGTCAAATCATTCGTCAACTATCATCAACCCCTGCGCCATTCAATTTACCAAGATGGCTAGCGTCGGCTCAGATTCGGACCGACTGCTGTGATTTTGACGATGAACTAGATGTATTTTTTTTCCTATTAAATATTCCGAAAATAATGTTGAATACGTTTAATTCCTGTGAAGGTTCTTATCTGGAAGATAAGATATCTGTGAAGATATCTGGACATTTCCTATCTTCAAGAAAAAAATTCTGTGCATGTGTATTTTTTCTTCTCTGTGGAGGCTGCCATTTTGAAACGTGTACTGCGCCTAAGAACAGACATCCGGAACTGACGTTAAATGTTATTAACCAATCACAGCCACTTTTAGAAACACGATACGCTAACAAGGACTCATCAGTGAAGTTTTGTTAACATGTGATGACTGATTAAGCTTAACGGCTCATCACTTGATGATAGTTTTGACAGCCATCAGTTAACAAACGAAAGCTTGGTGCACTCTGCCCTTGATGTCAAAATAATTGAAAAATTTATTCATAGCCATGGAATTTCCTATGAATTTTCAGATAATATATAGATTCCCACTTATTGTCTCATGATGAATCTAACCAATAATCTAATTTTATTTAAAGCTCTTTACTTTTAAACCATTGTAAACTGGCCATTGCATTATTAAAAATGATGTAGCCAAAGAAAACAAACTATTAGGAAATAAAGCAAAAAATTCTTTGAAAGTCCAAAATCCAATAGTTAGCTATTGTTTTTTTCTGAGGCTTTATACTTAAGTTATTTTATAAATCTCCTGTAAAGCCTTTACTATTATTACTTTCAAAGTAGATTATTTAAGTAGGCAAATTAATTTGAATAATAAGATAACAAAAAAGGAAAGTAAACTTAATGCTAGGAAATGGGGTTTTTATGTCATTATATTTTATCTTGAATCCTCTCATAATAATCTGCTTTAATTACAGGATTTCGAAATAGTTTTGACAAGAATGCTCTCCTTAATGGCTCCTTCAGTGAAAAGGATTTCATAAAACAAGGGTTGAATGGTGGCCATCTACCAGAAAGTCTCAGTTGGAACGGAATTTATCAGCACAATGGTATTCCTACTAATGGTCACATTGAAATGCCTGTCAATCATTTGCAGAAACAAAATCCACAGTCGAATGGATTTTGTTCCATTAATGGAATGAATGGACATGCCAAGAATGGTTTCTCATTTCCTCAACCGACGATGGGGGGGTGTAAACGGCCATATGAGGACAGAATACAGGAGGAAGTCAAACGGATTAGGACTGTTGAAGGTGGGTTAAAACTTCAGTTATCTTATTATGAACTGATTTTCAGTTTTACAACATATTACTATATTGTAAACTGAAACTATTTTTTTTATTATTATTAAAAACAGATATTCTGTTTTAAAAAAAATACGATTCATGTTGCAGCATTGATAGGAAACTTGAAACCCCCCCCCCCCCCCCACTTTGTAAATGCTGTCTGGTTTCTGAAGTTTATTTTCTGTAAAAAAAACTGACAACTGAGTAAATTTAATATTTATAGTTAGTTTTAACAAGAGTGAAACTGCACTCATTGGTATGAATTACTATAAAACTTATTTAAGGCAGGGGGAAAAAAGCAAAAAAAAAAAAAGAAATCCTTCAGATCTAATAATAAGAATGTAAACATAATTTAATAAGTTTTAAAGTAAATTGCAACATATAATCTTTTTAAACCTCCAAGCTATTCGGCAAGACTTTTATTTTTATTTACTGGACATATATAAATGAATAAAAGTTACATAAGATTTGGTTCATTACTTACTTTATTTAGTATAATTAATGGTAAATTATTATTTTTTCCACCCCTTAAAAAAATACAGATAATAGCTTAAAATAAACAAGACAGATGATTGGAAAGTAAAAATAAAAATTTGCAAATTCAGTTTAGTTTTAAGTTGCGACTTTGTTTTGCGACTTTGTTTGATGTAAACTAATGAATAGATTTGTGAAGGATAAATTTCTTAAACTTTTTTTATTATACGGGATTTAGAAAAGTAATGGCTATTAGTCTTCTTTTTTTTCCTTGCAGTGATTATTTACTGAACTCACGGAGTTTACATAAAAATAAATTGTATTGAAAAGACTACACAGTTGTGGTCCTTAGTGTAAACATTAAACTTATTGTCCCATTTAAAATTTATCTTGAAAATATATCCTTGAGCATAAATTCACTGCAATTTCTTTTGTTTTGTTTTTATTTCTTATGTTACATCTTGAATTAACTTAAGCAATAAACTTAAATTGTTCCATATAAAGTTCATTTCTGAATTTATTATAAAGAAAAGAACAGTGCAACAAAAACTAAAACAGAAGAGAAATCTCCTTGAATTATTAATTATCACAAACATAATATATGCTATTATTATATTCTCATCGAACAATAATTATAAGGATTCTAGCATATCACATAAGAAATATTTGCTATTAGACAAGGTAAACTAAGCATAATTTTAAAATATAATTAAGGCTTCCAAATTTAAGTATTTAGATATTGAATGTAGTTTCGCGAGACCTTAAAACAGATCCAATATTGAAATTCATATGAAATTTTGAGAATGACCAATTTGGGAAAATGCAGTTTAAGAATTTTATTTTAATAGGCAATAAGTTGTCAGCTGTCTTAATAATTCAAGGACATTAGCCATCAATAGAAATATTCACACCACTAAAAAGAAAAAAAAGTTAAGACTTGATTGTATTTTTTTTCCCCAAGGATAGTTTTAAATAAAACCACAATCTGATATACATTTTATGAAAAGACTCGGTTTATTTAGCTTCTTAATTAACATTAAAAAAAAAGCTGCTTCAGAAACATTTATACATAAAAAATATTAAACATACAAAAATATATAGCATAAAAAGATAGAGAAAATTCTTGACCTAAAACAAATGTAATTGATTTCATTCTAATATAAGTGCTTACTTGGAGTAACTGCTTGAAAAAAGAAAGAAAAAAAAATATTTAAGAAGTTAAGTTTTTTTTTTTTTTTTTCTTATTGAATGCTATAAAATCCTACCAAACAATTAACACAATAAAAACAAGTCTGCATCTCTTCTCAATAATAATCTTTGGATGTTTTTTGCCTGCCTGCCTGCCTGTTGCCAGGAGCTGAGTCACCTTTTATCATTTGTGCGCTCTATATGTATATTATCACAAATTATTATTTGTTAATAATGTACTTGTGCGACTTTTTGGTATCTGCATGGTTGCGAAGGCTCCATTCTAATTATTAAATAAAGTGTCGATTGATCTACAATCAGAGGTGAGAATTTGACATAAGCTAAGATGAAGATTGGTTCTGCATCATTCCTGCCTAGGTAGATAGAACTCTTGCTGATTAAATTAAAGTTGATGCTATTTGAATCTGGTTTCTTAGAAGTGATACAACAAGTGCTAAAAAAAAAAAAAAGTCCTGTTGCCATTTTAATAAGATCTGCTAACATTTGTCTGTCTTTCTTTTCCTCTGACAGAACATAAATACTAGTGCCATCAATTTTTGAAAGGCTTTCATTATTGTTTTGATGACTGCCTCAATCTTATGCCTTTTCTGTTGATGATGAAATTAAATCCTAGGTAGAATTTAACTAGCTCTATAAATACAGTTATGAAAATTTTTAAATGTGACTAAATAGACCGAGATTTTAAGTTTTGCAAGAGAACTTGCAGGATTCATGAAGAAGATCAATGGAATTTTCATTGTCTGGTCTGTAGATTGCTATCAGCGCTATTAATTCAGAATCTTCTTTCAGTTATTTTACCTGCCTTGATTCTCCTTCAGCCTTAGTTTCAGCTGCTACAGATTTGGATGTATTGATGGCATCTCAACATAACAATAATTTTGAATTCGTTTGTGATTTGACAATATGTATTTTAAACTTAAAGGATTAAGTGCTGATAAAAATAATTACAGTAGACTTGATATATTTGCCATTGAAGTACCAATCTTCAATCTGCCACCCGTAAGAATTGTGATCCCAAAAAATTATAAAACAAAGGTCAGGTATCTGCTGAAGGTAGTGATGAAACACTTGGTTTCATTTTTAATTGTTCTACGCAAAAATAAATAGAAGAAAACAAAAATAGCATAGATGTAATTATATCTTAAACATGTAGTACATACCAATGAGTATTTTCACTATTGAATTGTTTATTTCTGCATTTTAGTTAAATTCCCTTCATGTACTTTCAGAATGCTAGTTACTGGAGCTGAAATGTTTGGAATCAGAACTTAGAAAGTTAACTACTTATTCAAAATTATTGGATTAATTGTTATTATAAAAGATAATTAGTTTTGTATGATGACATTTTCTTACCTATGGACAGAAATCTTGTTTTAGTGAATATTATTTGTAAACTAAAAAATACCGTTACTATTTTGATAAAAAAAAACCCAATAATTCAGACTTAACAGTAATTTATTCAACAGAGGTCTAAAACCACTTATAAGAAAAGTATTAAAAGATAAGAATTTTTTTTTTTTTACTGAAATTAAAATTGTTTCCATAATGAATACTTAATGCAAAATAAAAATCTCAAGTGAAACTAATTCACCTTAAGATCTCCAGCAAACCCCAGAAAACAAAGAATTAGTCTTTACATTAAATATTGCAGAAGCTGATGAAATTTCCCTTGCATTGTAGAGAAGAAAAATTGATATTTAATAATTGAAGATTATTAATTTACATTGCACATGAATTTTAGAATTTCATTTTGGACACAGTAAATACTAACAATAGGTTATTGTTGTAGTTATCTGTTCCAGAGAATGTTCAGAATTACAATAAAAGATCGTATTGTATAATTTTCACTATTTTTGAGTGGAGAAATGGAGTTAGAAATGCTACTGCAGCTCTTCATTGAATAAAAATAAGCTTTCTAGTATCAATTGAAGCTACATATAAACATTAACAACATTCTGGCAATATTTAAAGAGTATATGTAATTTTACAGTATTTTAAGAAGATATGAATTGATGAAGTTGTTTATAAAAGTTTTTTACATTTTTTTTTCAAGAAGCTCAGGAAAAAATTGAAGATATAAAAAGACAAAAATTCATATATAAAGAAGATATAACCTAAAAATGGAGAAAACTTTAAAAATTAAGATATCATTTTTTCAGATGAGAAGCATTTTTTACAAAAAAGACAAAAATTCATATATAAAGAAGATATAACCTGAAACTGGAGAAAACTTTAAAAATTAAGATATCATTTTTTCAGATGAGAAGCATTTTTTACAAGTGAAATTGACAGAATACTAAATGAACATATGTCACTTGTTGAAAAGTTTCAGTGTAATTCCATTTATGGATAATAGGAAATAAACTCAGAAGAAGAAATTTGAATGTGTCAGTCCTTTTGGTAGCCTTTTTGTTGTGAAGATCCACTTTTGAAGATTTTAATCCCCCACCTAATCAAAAGAAGACAAATAAAAAAACAACCTTCTTGACGACAAGATTAATATTATCCCGTTAATGTTATGGAAGTAAAGTTTAGGGAGACATAGCTCATTATTCAGAAGAGCTGGATACAGTCAGTCCCCTGGCCTAGTCAAAGTGTTTTGTGGATCACAGAGATTTCTTTCAATTATTCATTACTTCAAGAGACAAATCTGCACTGATTTTAAAATAAGTTGGTTTGAAATTTGATTTTTCTTTCTAGACACAAATGATTGTCATAATTACCTTTTAGGAATGAAACTTTAGTGTGTCTGAAGACTTGATAGTTGTTGAAAGCCAGAGGAGCTTGTAAAGTGGTTTGAAATATAAACACTTATTTTCTGAAAAGATACGAGGCTCGGTCATGCTGGGCATAGATTTCATTGCTATTTTCTGTCATGACACATGAAAAGAAGTTGTGAAATTATTATTCATACAATGCTGCATTGCATCATGTAATTGTGAAATAACATTCATGACTGTGGTTGCACGCATTTGGCTTTCAAAATTAAATATGGTGTTGTAAAAATCAAGACATGTCTTTGATAAAGCAGCTAGATGTTCGGTTTTTAAATGCTGAGGGAGTATCACCGACTGACCTTCAGAACCACATGAAGAATATCTACAGAGGAGCATTGATGAAACTATCAATAGTGTTTATCTGGACTGTACATTTTTAACTGGTGTTTAGACATTATGCAAAGCAAAGTGAAAGAAAAACCCCTTCGATCATTACAAACGAGCTTATTCAAAAGGTGAAAGACCTGATTAAACAAGATGATCTCATAACAGTGGATATAGTTGCAGTTGAATATGGGATAAGCCATGGTATCCGCACAAGATCTTTCATGAGCACCACGATATATGCAAAAGATGTTCATGTGTATCCTGCATGATCCTGCATCATCATCATCATCTCATTACTGAGCAGAAAGCGAAGCAGCGACAGATGTGCCAGGCAGATTTGTACTGCTACACCAGGGAAGGTGAATGTTACCTGGAAAAAATTCTAATGATTGATTAAACATGGTTTCACTATTATGACCCACAATTGAAATGAGCTAGGATGCATTGGTTGTCAAGAAGTGGAAAACCACCAACGAAGTTCTGCAAACAGTCAGGTAGGCATGGTCATGGAACAGTAAAGGAACAGTTTTTTTCAACAGTAAAGGATTTATGGACATTGACATTCTGGAACTGGGATCTACTGTGAATGCTGAACGCATAGCCACTCTCTGTTCTCGCATTAAATGATAATATCCTGATCTGCTGCGGACAACCATCATCCTGCTTCACGATAGTTCCTGCCTACACACTTAAACTGAACTATAGCTGTTGACCAGTAGCTTCAAGAGACTAATTTAATTCCTAAGCATGTTAATTAGCAATTTGACATTCCAACAATTTCCAATTATTTACGTGGGACTTATGAAAATATTACTGTAATTATATCTTTTTTTGGGGGGGGGATTTCATCTAAGTAGATATATGTATTCATTTATATTTACGATGCCTCCGGAACAGACATACCGGGCGACTTTTATAGTTATCAGTGGTAGACTTCTGTTGAAGTATAATGTTTTGTAATAATAATTTTCTGTTAAAAATTAAAGTTTTATAAACTTTCAGCTCCTTTTTTTTTCCCCCCTCTACTATATCTTCCTTTTTTTATTTTTACTATGTTATCCCTCAAGTAACTATTTTATCATTAGTTCAGAATCCAATAAATAGTTAAAATGAAATTAGTAAATATTAGAGTTAATTGAGTGTGTTTTAGCTACATAAGGTTTTTGCAGGTAAATATAATGAGAATTGCTGTAACATGATCATATTTTTTTTAACAGATTTTCAATTTTTTCTTTTTAAGAAAAAAGAAAGAAAACATTCCATTTATTTTTTTCAATTTTTGTTTTGTTACTCCTTGCATTTCCACTATTTATTTTGATTTATTAATTACACCCTTACAACTTATTTGATAAATTGAATTTACAAATAAGATATTTCTTTTAAGTATCGTGTAAAAAATATAAAATAAAGTAAAAATGAATAAATAAAAGTATAAATTAATTTAATTGACCTATTGTGAAAATCATCTAGAAATTTTAAGTTGAAATATTTCTTCATTTTTTTCTAATACATAATGTAATAAAGAAATGCATTGCAAAGTTTCAAGTGTAATTTCCCATAAGAATACTATTTATTTTATTTGAAAATACTTATATTTTTTTCCCCCCCCCTTTTTTTTTTTTTTTTTTTGTATGTATGGAGTTTGTATGTCACTTTCTCATATTGTTCAGATAAAAATAAGAAAATTTTAATGTAGGAAAAATAGTATAAATTGATTTAATATTTTAGAGATTGCTTAGTTCATGTAATATGTTTAGTAACATGAAAAGAAAAACTCTTTAGAATGAGAGGACGTTTAAGGTATGGATGTATTACTTGATTATGAAAAAAGCCTGTTATTATGTGTTCATGCTTTTTTCTTATTCAACAAGAAGCAAATTAGTGATTAACAAGATTATCGTGAAACTTGACAATTTGTCCACTATATTTCCTTCCATTCCTCCAACTTTTATTAAAGGTATTACAAGAGTTATTAAAGCTTTTGTAATTCACAAGTTAACTAAGGATCTTTTGTAACTCACAAGTTAACTAAGGA
>JAFIDM010014012.1:6393461-6444213 GCA_023159025.1 Thereuonema tuberculata
TCACAAGTTAACTAAGGATCTTTTGTAACTCACAAGTTAACTAAGGATTTTCTGAAAATCTGAAAAAAATTCCACAATTTAGTGAAAAGTGTTGGGAGAACTTTTTTCCATCTGTTCTGTCTGTATTCCCCAATCTTGATCTATCGTAGGACATTAATGTGGCATGCAAAACTATTTCCAAAACTTTGAGAGAGGAAGGGATGTTACTTCCCCTCTAGCAAGTCCTGTGGATCCAGCCTTGTGCTTCTCTTGAACCCAAAGTAAATGTGAAGACTATGTTTGGACAAAAAAATATTCCTGATCATGTGGTTGGCTTTTCTTTATTTGTCCATTTATACAGAGAAGTAGCATATTACAAACATTGAAATTGGGAAAGGATTCAAATTAAATGTAATTAGTGAAAAAATAGAAACTTTTATCGTGTAAGCTCATAGGCAGTTTCAGTCTTTGATAGGTCAAATGGTGTGATAATCTATAGGAAGCAGACAAACACAAATTTAATTTTAAGTATGTTAACAGCTCTATTTAAGTTTAAAAGCTGTTGATATAACAGGAATTTGAGGAAACAAAATGGTGGGGTTTTGCCTTGTATATATATATATATATATATATATATATATATATATATATATATATATACCAGCGGGAATTATCGACTGGACAACTGCTGAACTGGAGACACTCGATAAAAAAACACGAAAACTCCTAACTATACATCACTCATTACACCCTAAGAGTGACATTGATAGACTGTATCTACCACGCACCATTGGAGGTCGTGGTTTATTACAGATACAACAAACTGTTGAAGAGGAAAAATGTGGCCTCCGTGACTACATCAACAACAGTAATGAAAAACTGCTAAAAGCAGTTAAAACTGAAAATTTGGATTCCATACATCAGAAAAACCCTGGCATCACAGTATAGAAAAGGTCTTGGACAACGGGCAACTACGTATCCAAACAGACCAGCATGTAACAGCTAATACGCCCGATATTACATTAATTGAACAACAAAATGTGACCCTAATTGACATTGACATTATATAGATAGATAGCCTTTGAAAATAAATATTTATTAACTTGATCAAAATAGTTTCTTACTTTTTTTTAATTATAATTTTTTTTTTAAATCATTTGAAATAAAAAGCTGCTAGCAGTAAGTGTCGATGGATAGATAATTCTTAGGAATTGAATCTTTGCTTTGAATTAATAAGTCTTAAATTAGCATTAAATAATATCTACAGTTAAAAGTAAATTAAAATTAAAACAATAGTTTTTTTTTTTTTTTATTTATTGGTGAAAATTGAATCACTTGCAATATACAGAGTGGGCAAAAAGTCCGTATACCCCTGGATATAAATGTATGCTATGAAGAAAGTCGTTATATATAATATTTCTGGAAATAAGTCAGTGGAAACAGTTGACACCCGCATTGACAACATGTGAGCAATTGAATTATGGCAGTAATCGAAGAAGCAAGCAGTGATGGAAAGTATGGTTGATTTAAGCAGATTATAGATTGAAGAGTTTTTTGCAACTGCAATTTAGATTCATGAACAACCGCATAAAGGACAAACACTTTCAGAAATTATTACCAATTTTCAGCTGCAATTCCGGAAGGTGGCACCATCCAAGAGATCATTATTGGCATGGAAATGGAAAACTTTGTGGCCCTGGTGGCAGAGTAGTCAGGGCATTTGGCTGCGGTTTGGAGGAGGCTGCGGGCTTGATTCCCGGCCTCAGAAGAGGGGGGGATTTTCCACGCTCCTTTCTCCTCAAAACGAGTCCTAGGGTCTACCCAGTCCTCTGTAGAACGGATTCTGGTTTTCTTCCCCGTTATTTAGGGGGGGGGGGGGGGGGGGGCCCCCCCCCCCCCCCCCCCCACCTCAAGTTAGTCCCGTTGGTCGAGCTGCGGGAGCCTGACCTGTATTGGCCTATCGAAGTTAACACTTTTAACTTTTAAATGGAAGACTTTTATGTCAGGATCCGTGAAAGATTCATGTTGGACAGGAAGACCGTCAAAACGTTTGGAAACATATGCTGCAGTGAAAGAATCCATAACGTGAAGTTGTCTCGCAAGTATGCTGCCAAATTGGATATTCCCCAGTCAACCGCGAGAGACCATATACGAAAGGATTTGAAAGTCAAACCTTTTCGTCCATTGTCAGTGAGCTGTCAGATGTGGATTTAACACGGCACGAATAAGTATGCAACCTGCTTCTCCAAAATGTCCCTAGAAGAGAAGATCAGTGAAGAGTTCTGTTTAGTGATGAATGTGCTATCTAAAAAAAGTTCGAAAGATCGAAACGTTTATTTTTTGGTCAAAGGAAATAAACAAAAGGAAATATTTTTTGGTCCACATTTTTAAGAACTCAACAAAATGCACAGCACGTTATGATTTGGGCGGGGGTAATAGAAGAACATCTGCTTAAACCGTTTTATTTTATTTATTTTTTTTTCAATGGCCCAGTGAATCAGATGACTTATCTGCATATGATTAACGAATGCCTGAACTCCAGTTGAAAGGCATAGCTGACACTGTTTGGTTTCAACAGGACAGAGCACCAGCTCATTTTGCCATGAAAGTGCAATTACACTTTGATGAGCTTTTCCCAAGCAGTTAGATTAGCAGGGGTATACGGACTTTTTGCCCACTGTATATATATATTTGGAGAAATTTGGACATTGTTCTTCAATATTTGATTTGAAATAATAAAGAAAGGGGTGTCCATAGATAAAATTGAACAGACTTTATTTCATAGCAGAGCAAAATCTACTTTAGAATTTTAAAATATTTTGCTTGGATTAAATAAAGTTAAATGTAGAATTTTGTACAGGTTTTTGTATTTTTAAAAATTATTCAAAATATAAGATGTGAAACTTATATATTCTTATTATTAGAATAGTAATGTTGGGTCAAAACTTCAAATGTATGCTCACATATACACTCAAGTAACAGAATGCACTGTTGTGCTTTCAAACACTAATGATTGCTTTACACATCCTCAAAAACTTGCCTCAAACTGGCAAGTTGCCTGTAAAAAAATTCATATTTGCTTGAAAAACCTGCCACTTTACATAGGATATGAACTAATTTGAAGCAAATTTTACAAGCAATTCAATACCAATACACATTGGGGGGGGGGGAAATGTATTTGAAAAACTAAGATAGTGACACTGCAATCTGAATGCACTTTGTTCGGGGTTTCCATCCTTAGCATTATTAACCACCACCTTTTCTATTGTGATCTTTTATTACCTTTTTCTTTACCTCAGCTATAGAATGAGTTGAGAAATAATAGTAAAACTAATTCTACAAAACCAACCTCTTTGTTCCTTCCTTGCATGGCATTTTTAATTGCGATATCAACAAAAACAAGAAGTAAAATGAAATCTCTTGTAAAAGTGATGCCAATTTTGGCGACAAGTTTATGAGAATGTGTAAAGCAACTAAAAGAGTATCTCGTCCATGCTGACACTGGAATTGTAACCCAGGTTCAGAAGTATTGGTCTCATGGCAGGTTGTCACCTTGACCCACAAAGCTTTGCCTGAACGGCTGAAAAGTGATTTAACTGAGAGTGAGATCTTTAATATTTTAAAAGATTAGCTAGAAAAGATGTCGTCAGAAGATAAGATTTTCTTTTTTATTTTTATTTATATTGGAAAGGAGAGGTTGCTGACTTGCTAGATTCTTATCTAGTATCTTTAAATAAGGATCAAGCAACCAAATTCTTTATTTTAATTTTATTTATTTACTTTAAGGAAAAATGCACTCTTTTAATATAGGAAAAAAAAAAAATTAGAACATTCATTTTTTACTTAGCTTTCAAATTATTATTCAGTTGCTTTGTTTGACAAGTATCTGAAATATGAGAAAGTGTTACAAAATTGGTGTGAAATAATTATTTTCATCTTATCTGGTTTTGTTTGTTTTGTAAATTTTTTATTCTTCTGAAAACCAAATGCTGTCACATACATTGCTAAATTGAAGTTACAGATTTTGAAAATTATGTATAAAAAAATAACTGATGCATCCTTTCTCTTTATTCAAAACAACAAAATCAGAAATAAGGGCAGCACAAGAATAAATAAATTGTCTTTCAGATTCATTTATCAGAGGGAATCAGGAAAGACCGTTTCGTCCTGCATGGGTTTCATCGGATTGGGCTGATTAGTCCCCTGCAGGATGAATCGCCGTTCCCGATTCCCTCCAATAATTGAATTTGAAAGGCAATTTGTTTATTCTTGTGCTGCCATTATTTCTGATTTTGTTTTGATTAAAACTTCCAGCACATTAAATTTATTCTTTAGATCCATTCTCTGTTTGTTTGTTTTTTGCTTTTTTTATCTAACAAAAAAATTAGTGTTATTTGTTTGTTTTGTTGATTCATTTAAACTGAATGAACTGTTAAATCATCTAAGGAACTGTTGCATTGTTATTATAACTAATAACAGTTTAATTAAAATTATAGTGAGATTTTGGATAAATTTTAAGGCAAGGTCGGCTAAAAATTGAGGTCATTATAACTAAATTAAAATGGCAGTAAATGAATTTCTGATGCTGTTTGAAATACTCCTAGGGATGTGTCAATGTCACATTTTTATAATGAATTATAGGATTTTTGATGAGGCCTGTATGATGAATAAAATATAGTCATATTTCAAATTACATTTTAATGATTCTTATGTCAGCTTCTGTTTATTAATCATCTTCACTGCTATTAAATTTCTTAATGGTATGTAATACTTGTGAAAACCTGGCAAATGAAGATTTAAAAATTTGTTTACAAATAAATATTGGAATCCAAGTGGACTTCTTTGTTAAAGCACAAATGAGTCCAGTGATCTCACTAAAACATTAATCATCATTTAAATATTTAAAATTAAAGGGTGCGATTTTAAACATTTGCTATACTTTCTTTCTTTGTTCATTTAAATCACTGAATCATTCTTTCTAGTTTAAAACTAATCAAAAACTCAGTAGAAGTGAGGCCATTTGGATTGGAAGCATTAGTTGAATCAGGTCTCAATGACAAATGATGTGGATTAGTCTCAGGAATATTTATAATCATGAAAAGCTGAGCCTGTTGAGATTTGGAAATACTTGATTTGATGTGAAGCACAAATAACCCTTTTTTTCTTAGAAATTAAATTGTTTTAGATTTGGTTTTATGAAAAACAATTGCAAATTTTATAAAATGTTTGTGACAGCATATTTGGAGTTAATATTTTGCAAAGCAGATCTTTATTACAATTAACATTTTTATTTTAAAGGATAATACTTGGTATATACAAAAGATTTGCCATCTTCCTTCTTTCCATTACAATATTTTTTATTTCACATCATACACACATACACTCAATTGGTTAATAAAAATATCAAAACCACATCTCCCTTAACTTGAATTTTAATTTACTTAATGTTACAAACTAAAAATAATGAAATACATAGTTTTGTTTTGTTGATTAATAAATGCTCACAGTTGGTTGTGCTATAAACGATAGTCTTAAAGGCGATTTTGAATGCAGTTATTAAAAGATGAAGATTTAGTCACATCAAGGAGATGAGAGGGATGAGGCCTACTGCATTCCATGACAGGAAGTGTCTTGTTGAAACTTACTGACAGTTCCAATGTGGGATATGAAAGACCTTTCCCCTCATACCTTCTCGATGTGAATTAATTCTTAGTAAATTCAACTACAGTTAATATCAATGTTTACTGACAATACAACTTTCATTACATTTAAACCACAATTAAAAATGAATTGTGCTTTTAAATATAATTAAAGTTGTATTGTCAGAAAACATTGATATTAACTGTAATTTATATAAAAAATATTACTGAAGTTTGGCATCTAATACTTGAAAGATAAGATTCATATTAGAAATACTTACATTAGGTCTTTCCATCTTAAGTTTATCGCTTCTTTTTATTTTGGAACATCATCCTTTGTTAGTATTGACGGGATATCCTCTATTTAAAAATTTCATGAAATGTCTTTTGAACAGCTATAGATATCATCTTTGTTATATATATTTATTAGATTTCCTATTAGAATGGAATCTGTAAAGTTCAATTACATTCTGGAGTGATTTTAAAAAAAAAAAAAAACTAAGGTTTCCCCATTTTTTTGAATAACAATCTGTTGTGTAAGAATGTATTGCTGTTGCAAATGCTTCATTATGCATTCAGTAATTATAGACATACTAAAATTTCACAATCTATTTTCCTAAAGAAAATTCTTTTATCTTTTCTAATCTCTTTTTGCTATTTTGTTGAAAAGCAAAAATTAAAAGATGGCTTGAATTGCTTTATATTTTATGAGCATCAAGTTCACAAGTAAGATTAGAATTAGATATGAGTGGAGTACTTCTATTAATTAGTTTTAAATTATTACTATGTTAGAAACATATTTTGCTGAAATATTTAATGTGAACATTCCATCCACAAATACATATATATTTTCAGTGTGTTAAAATGCAGCTCTTTCCAAAAGTCCTGGTTTTAAATATACTTTTACTATGATGATACTAAATTCTGCCTATAGTACTTCCCATAGCCCAGTACTACAGCGAAGTGAAAGTTATGAAGTAGCCTGTATTTTCGCTGGTTTAACAAGATGCAGCTGTGGAATTTAGCTTCTTGATTTTCAATATTATTTATACTATAGAAATTTTGGATAGATGGATTGATTTAGATTTTTAAGCTTGAATAAATAAGCATTAAAGAAAACTTAGATTTTCTTTATGGAGTATGTTAGTCTATGAACTAGAAGCATTGCAACATTTAAAAAAAAATATTTGCTGCTTGTTAGACACATTTCGGAATTGGTTATGGAATAAACATAATATTCATTGGCAATGGAAGAATGAATACACCTGTTGTTTAATAGAATATTTATCTGATGGTTTATTACAAACACCATCTAAATAGTTGCTAATTAGTCTACTCTCCCACCCTCTTTTTTTTTATTGTTTTAATTTGACCATATTCTGTTTCTTGTTTGCTTAGACTCCTGAAGAGTTTCCATGTTTAATTATAATTTCTAAACTTTCATATATTGTATACGAAGATTAAAATTAACTTAAATATAATGTTTTCCTTGTTTAGTTTGTCTATAACTATATAAGTTGGATAGTATTTCTTTGATATTTTTTTTTCAAATTAATAATTTTAATTTGCATTTTACTTCAAATCTTAACTCTGCCAAATACTAGTAGATTTTAAAATGTTTTTTTTTTTCCTTTTTTTTCTTTTTTTTTTTTTTCCCTTCATAAATTGTTTAATATGGACATGATTATTTGAAGAGAAATTTGTAGTAAATCTTTAGTTCCCAGTAGTAGCAAAGTTACGTTAAAGTTAATTATTAGCCTAGTTTTCTGAAAAATACTTCATACTTTCTGCTATTCTGTTGTAATTTGTTTTACCTTAATTTTGAAATTGTAGGTTAATAATAGAAAGAGGACTCACTTTGGTTTAGATTATTCCGTCTTTTGTAAAGCGATTTGAAAAAAGTAGAAAAAGTTAAAATTCAAAAAGAAATTTTTAGTTTACAGCAACAGTACTTTCAATACATTAATCTTGCATTTCATTTATGGTCTTTTACTCTGCTTGAGAACATACATTTAAAGAAAGCTTAAGTATCATTTTTAGGTGACTTTTGAAGGCGACTTTTCATTCATTCACTCACTCATATTTCAGAAGTAGCCTGGGTTCCTTTAGCCATTGATTTTTACACACACTGTCACAGTTCTTTAAAAAATTAGCTAAAAGTGAAATTCATTTACATAACATATTCAGAGAGGTCCAGTATTCTTTAAATAAGCTTTTTTTTGTTTTGGCGAATTATGCCAATCAGTTGTGAGCATTTATTTAACTTAATAAATTTAGAAAACCGCTGTTAAAGTTTTTTTCTTTTTCTTTATTGAAAACCACAGCTTCAAAGATTTCTTTGGCATAATCTAAAATCAAACAGAATATTAATAAAATATTTTCAAGAAATAAATTTTCAGTCATCATTGAGATCCCAGAAATTGTAAAGGTAAGTATTAATAACATCAAAACAAATAGTGGAAATGCTAACTTACCTGGTTTATTATTGTCATTCAGTCTTCTACAATTAATCCTAATTTTTGTACTATTTTTCTAGTTTGGTCAGTTGATATGTTGAATGTGATGTTCATCAACTGTCGTTGACGTAAATTTTTGTAACCAACTGATGTTACTCACTGAATACTATAGAAGCAGTATATCACTGTAAATATTTCTAACATCATTTTGTTTCTCTTTCTAGGTAACTTGTATAAATATATATTTACATATATATAATTTTTTTAAATGCCATCTTCATAGTTTTAAATATATCAGAAATTTCCATGACAGTTTTGGCACAAGCATTTACTCAAAATTTCTAAATCAAAATGTAAATTATTATTATTTTTTAATTTAATAATATAATTAATTTTTAAAATTTGTTTTGGCTTTTAAATAGATTTTTCATTGCATTTTTTTTAAAGGATGGAATAAACAACAAAAATAGCATTTATATTTTAACATTTAGAAAGATGAATTTATTATTTATTAGATTTTAATTTTGTAGAGAAGTATATTTTAAAAGGAAAGCGGGGAAGAAAATTTCCAATTAAAAAGCATAATTCAGACATTAATTCTGTTCTATATAATACATAATGAGCTCCAAAGGTCATCTTCATGAATTATGGATTTTTCTGAGGAGTTAATTACTTGGTAGACTATTGACATCTTAATTGAAACAGGTGAGATAAAGCTATAATTGACTGTTAATTGCCAGTTAAGTAGTCCTTCATGTATCCTGTTTTGTTTTGTCTTTTGTACTTACGCATCCCTTTCCTTGAAGATGGAACAATTTCAGCACTTTGAAGCTCTTAGAACATGCTAACATTTCTGTCTCACTATTTAATGTTTCACTTTTAAGTGCAACAACAATGTTTCACTTTTTTAATATTTCATTCATTATTTTACTAACATCTTAATCCTAATATTCCATATACAACAAGACATAATTTTTTCCTTTGGCAATTCCGTTCTTAAGTGAAAAGGTCGATTCATGCTACAATTATGGCTGTTTTGTTATTTCAGATATTGGTTGTTGATGCTTATTATAATGTGTACAGTTGCATTACGTTGCTCTTTCAAAATGGTCTTTCCACAAAATCTTGACACTTTTTTTTTTTTTTTTTTTCTGAGTGTTATTTCTGGCAGATTTTTTTACATTGGGTTGTTTTCTTGAAATTCAGCAATAATACTTTAGGTGAGAATCCTAATCAGCCCCAATAATAGAATATCTCTGTCTAATGTTGTTTGGTAGTGGGTGTGCATAAAGAAGGATGTTTTTCATTGAAATTGGTTATTTTATCTGACTTTCACACATGCTTTTCTTCAATTTACAAGCCCAATAAGTTTGTGATTCTCAGTCTAGACATTTTATGTCCAACACCCGTTCAATTTCTGTCAAGACTAACTTTTTTAGGAAGTACTTAATGAAGATATTACTTCAGGTCAATTCCTAATCTAGGCTCTTAAAATTCAAAAATATAAATATTATTTAAAGATTGTTGGAGGACACAAGATGTAGTAAGAATTGTACCCAATTCTAACTTCTCTTGCTGCTGTTCAACTTGTGAAAATTGAACTTTTTATCCCTGGTCATCTTCCTTAATCTTTTAAGTAAAAGGTGGAAGGTGGGGGAAATGATACCCATAGTTATCTTGTGAAAAGTACATTTTCACTAATTGGAAAATTTATTTAATGTTCTATATTAATCTTCTGGTTGTTCTGGTTGATTTGTAACCCTTCCCCCTTCCCAATTGCATCTGAAAATTGAAAAAAATCCAGCATTTTGGGTCTAGGGATGGTGGTACATTTTTCATTTTATTATATGTAACTCATTCCTTATTCCTGGGTTTGTTTCTGTCTCATCTTAAAATATCTGCATATAAAAGCTGCTAATCTTGTCTGATTTTGGTTGGGGGAAAAAAAATGACTATAAAACTCTCCAACATAAGCTTATAAGAATCCCTTTAAATGCTGGCCGTTTCTCTCTCTCTAAAATTTTTGTAAAAATTGATTTATGTTCCAAAGATATGCTGCAGAGATTCTATAAACATTTGGAAATTTTGGATATTGTTGTTAGTCTAATTTGTGCGGCTTTATATTGATCTGCTCTATAATTACAATTGTGTATTAGTGAATCTGCATTTCCTTTCAAAAAATTATCACCCTTTCTGTTTTTCTGACTAAAGAAATTATGTTTAATAAGCTTTTTGTGATTTAGATTTATTCTCTGCCTTACTGTGCATTCAACAAAGGACAGAAATAGGACTTGTTTGTTCATAGGCTACTGTTGTTGTTGGTTTGTTGGCTTTTTTCCTACCAACAGGCAATGTTTACATATACAGGGTACATGTGAACAGATTTGATGATTTGGAGAAACATACATATCTGACCAAAAAAAACAAATATATTTTCATGAAATTTGTGCACATTTTTTTGAATAGCTTTATTACAGGTTTGTTCTATATAACCACCTTAAGCATCAATGACTGCTTCAATGAAAAGCCCTGAAGCGTTGACATACCCGAATCAAATGGTTCTTATTCATTTCGGACATTATCTTGACGATGGTGATCTTCAGTGAATTTTTGGTATTTTGGGGATGTGGATTAGTCTCCCTCTCAACAGCCTTCCACATATAGTAATCCAGTGGATCTAAAGCTGGTGAGTTTGGAAACCAAACACTGAGCATTACATGAGCATGAAGATTGTCAGCCATCCATTCTTGGATCATCACTTCAGCTTTGTGCTGATTCCTGCTGAAACACATACGGCTTTTCATTGCTTATTCCCTCTATTTATAGCTTAACAACTGTTTCCAGCATCTCAGTGTAGTCAGCAGCATTACAGCCCTTTGAAAAGAAGTGGGTTTCCTTGACATGTCCCTCGTTACTCACCACTCTTAAAACCATCACAGTTGCTAGAAACTTGATGTGCGTAACCCTTGGGACATCAGAAGGATCTGAACGTAACCACCTGTCATTTCTCATTTTCAACTTTTGATCACACTTTTCTCATCAGAAAAAAAACAAACAGGTTCTCATGGGTTTTTAATCTTGTTGAGTAACCGTTTTGCGCAGATCAGCCTATTTTCCTGTCTTTGCAGGCATGAACTGACCTCTCCTCATCACATACGACTTCTATTGGATGACTTCGTGCACCACAGTTCTGATAGTTCCTCAGACACCTGCTAAACATTCCTCAGATGTTTAGCAATGGCCCTCATTGACATTCTAGGGTTATCGTTGATATTGTTCTGAACCTGTTGTATAGTGTCAGAACACTGAGAATGCCTTTTTCGCTTAGCTTCAGGTGAAACATCCCACCAAAGGCTTTCAACTCCTTCCAAACTTTATGAACAAATGATCTGGTAACATTCAAAAATTTTGCAATCTCTAAATTGCTGTGTTTTGCACTTAAGCAACCCATAATAGCATGCCTTTTCATTTCATGAGTCAAATTGTAAGCTCTCTGTTATCTGGGGAAAAAAATAAATGGATAAAAATAAAAATTAACTCAGAAATGCACAAATCAAATATTTTTGAATTAAGCACGTTGAGCTTTATTTTTCTTACATATAAATTAGTTTGAAGGAAGCAGTAACTTGGAAATGATATGTCTTCAAATACCCTACGTACCCTCTATTTACTCTATTTCAGTAAATAGCTGCTTTCCACATTTCATATATTTATATTTTTTTCTGAATTTTTTTTTTATTTTTTTTTTTATATATATATATATAAAAAAAAGACCAGGTAGATTGTCAAAGATTTTTTTTTTGATCATCCAATCTTCAACGGAATCTTGAGTATTTAATCTTTATCTCTGTCTGCTCTAACTCTTCAACTTCAGCTTATTATATACCAACTTCTTCCAAGATTCAAAGCAGTATTCATTTATACTCTTTCTCTCCTATTCTGTGTTTTACATCATGCTGTCAATTTCAGAATTCGTGTTCATTCCTGATTTTAGTCAATGGAATTTTGCAACCAAAGTATATTGTTTCCTGTTCTTCATCTTGTCATTATTTTTCATCAGCAATTTTAGTGGCATAATTCAGTTATCTTTGACGGATATTTTTCTTCGTTCATTATTTCAACAAATTTGGACTCCATTTTCTTACCTGTCCAGAGAATTTGCAGATTTTGACTTATTTGATGTAATTTACATTGTGTAAAGCCATTCAAAATAAATTTAAATAATTCCAACGTCTGCCTGTTTGCAACATTCTGGAGCCGAGTTGACTTACTCAATTGCTATTTAAAACAATTAACTTCAAGCTCGTATATATTGAACAGAAATTCTACTAGAGGCGAATAAGAAAAAAGAAATTTAAATTGGAATAATATTTATGACCAAAAATAAGTAAAAAAAGAAAAATACATCCTTATATCAGTTATGAAAAAGATCTGTAGTCCAGTAATTTAAAGATTACAGCCAATAAACACCGTTTTCTTAGGTTTCATTTTTCACTATTTGTAACATCGTAAAACCTTTCTGATTACAAAAGTTTTTGAAAGAAATCTTGTATGTAGGATGCATAACATTTGAAAATATTTTAATGATTTGTTACACCATTTGAAAGCCATGATAAATTATGTCAGTCTTCATTAATCTTCAATTTTGTTGAATAAGTTAAGGTTAGCATAAAAATAGTAATTTGTTGTGCCAAAACTGTTGTGATTTCATAGTTACTTTATTTCATTAACGCAGTGCAATCTTAAAACTTTTGCGTTATTTTTAACTGTTTATTAATTTGTAATTTGAAATTGAAGCCAAAGTTTTTTAAAAATCTGAATATCAGAAATGATTAAATTTGCGAATATATTTATTTCTATTTTCTTTGAAAGGGGATCTAATTTTGTGTGCAAATATTTAATATGATTTTTAAACTATGTAATGCGCAATTTGTTTTTTAATTTCAGAGTAATAAAAAGAAAGAATATAACTGTAATCTTTCAGTTGTAAGTCACTTGCAATTAATCCAGCACTTACAAAACAAATTTAGAGAATAGGATTCAATTCGAGATTAAATAATTTATATTACATTATTCTTATTAAAGCATAATTACTAGCTATTTTAACATCAATATTACATTAAACTTTAATCTTTAGGATTTCTATTGCACTTTTCTACTGAAAGAGACATTGCTACATACCTTTAAATTTTTTCTGTAAATTAACTTTACAATATTTGTAAGGTCTAAATAATATAGCAGTTTAAAATTTAGGCTACTATCTAAATTGCAAGACTGGAACTATTGATAGAATCAAAGTTAGTTGTTATTTGGATAGTTTTCATCAGTTGGGGAAATTTGAAATTTTATTGAGCAAAACAGATGAAAAAATATTTTTGTTTTCTCACCATGTTTTTTAAACATTAAAGAAAAAAAAAAAAAACAACTTTTAATACTTCATGTTATGATATTAATAACTGATCTGGTAAGCAAGCTGTTAAATATCAGCTTCAGATTGCAGTCTTCTGATTGCAGAAGGCTTGAGGTCTAGCAGTTGTCCATCTTAAAGTTGCATTATAATTTTCTGTGAGAATATTGGTACAGGAAATCATATTTTTACCAGATGATTCCTCTCTTCTACTATAAAGCCATACAAGTGGATGCTGAGTGTGCACATTCTAGCAAACTATAATGAGCATTAACAGTGCCTTTATTTGAGGCTGCCTATGTAATGATTTAGAATCAGTTTTGTGTTAATGGAATTTGGACAAGTTAATTGCAAACAGTTTTATTCCTGCCCCATACCAGTTAATAAATTTAACTAGGAATTTAGTCTTTTAACTATTGTAGTTAAAAGACTTACTGCATAAATTGAAACCTTAATTTCACAAATTTATCCAAGATTGATGTTTTGCAGCATTGGTAGGCTGGTTTTAGGTTTCTGATAGGAAGCCTACTAATCCCGGTTTGTCTGTCCATCTGTCTCTACCATTAAAATCTCATTAAATTATCATTAAGCACAACAGTCTCAACAATTGCGCCTTTTGCAATGGAAATGACTACCAGAAACCGTTGCGAAGCATTGGGATTGGTTTAGTAATCACTATCCCTACCTTGTTTTTTTTTTTTGGTCTCATAGCTGATTATTATTAATGACCAATTCTTCCTTTCTGATTTTGTTAAGATGTTTAGAACAGATTTTACAATTTCATGATTCTAAATAATATTGTATAATATTGTTTATTTTCAGTAATACTTCTGAATTTCATGAACAAAAAAGGCTGGACAACTTGAATAAGAGTAGCTTCAGTTATTCTGTTAAGTGACTACAAGCATTGCTGAATGATTGGAAAATTTTAGTTAATTTGATTCTTTTAATATTCCAGTTTTTGTAATTAAGTTAATATTCACATTTGATTCATAAAACTGCTCCTTTTAGTTTCATTGTGATAACATCACTACTAAAGCAATTACATTACCTAGTATTTTTCACAAGTAATCAATTCATTAAAAAACATTAATGCATTGAACCCATGTAAAAGAAATGACCATTTTCAAGGAGCGCCAATTCTAAGTTCAAGATCAGGAATAAAATAGATGATAGTTTTTTCCAGTAGTTGCCTTAGAGTAATCTTTTTAGAAGAGCTTCTACAGCAAGTGGAGGACATTTTGACGTGAATTGCTGAAAAATGCTGTTTTGTTGTATATTAGCAGTTAGCATTTACAGCATTGATAAATTAAATACTTTTATTATCTTCAATAAGCATTCTGTATTGGTATTATAAAATATGTTTCTTTGTTATTATGGATGCTCAGTTTACTTCTGAGTTAAAATACTCTTTTCTGTAACTCTTCTTTCTTCCTAATGGCACATTAAGTTGAGAAAATTTTGATTAAATTTCACTATATACACATGCACATCCAAATGAAATTTAAGACTTTGTAGGAGTGTTGTTGCTGCATTTCACAGAGCTTTGTGTTTGATCAGGTAGATGGTGGTGTTTGTCAGGAAGCAGTTGATATTGTCTAAAGGTGTAGTGTGCTGTTTGCGTGTCGAGTCACACACGTGGATTCCTCCAAACATGCCCAGTTATCAGTTATTCAATTTTTGAAGGCTGAAAGTGTTAGTCATATGAAGAATGTGTATGCGAATGAGTGTCTGTCATGCAGTATAATGTTCAGATGGTGTGATTCATTTCGTGAAGGTGTGAGCACTGAGGACATGCCTAGACCTGGCCAAGCACACTTAGCCATCATAGTGGAATCGATTGCTGTCGTGGAGAACCTTGTGAGGGAGAACTGCCAAATCACCATCTGACATTTTGTGGAAACACTATCCTTGAGCAAGGGAACTGTGCATACCATCCTCCATTGACGGTTGGGATACAGGAAGGTTTCTGCGCAATGTGCCCCCAAGCATCTCTACCATGAACTGAAGGCTCAGCAAATTGGTATGTGCATGGAGCATCTGCTTCATTATCAAACCGATGGGGGACAGTTTCTTTCCAAGATTGTGGCCGTAGATGAAACTTGGTGCCACCACTTCGATCCAGCCACCAATCGGATGAGTATGGAATAGAAGCATCCCAATTCTCCATGCCCAGAAAAAAACTCATTCCTCCATACCAGCTGGAAAAGATGCTCACATTTTTCTTCGACAATATTGGCTGGATGCAGGCATTATAGTCAGTGCAACCACATAGTGCACTACCTTACAAAAACTCAAAATGGCCATCAAGCCTGGCATGTTGAGAAATGGGTTATCCTATTATATAATAACGCTCGGCCTCATGTGTTGCTCCACTGTGCCAAGATTTGCTGCAGTGCTTCCGCTGGAAGGACCTCCGTCATCCACTGTACAGCCCCGACCTCTTGCCCTAATACTACGACATCTTCGGGCCACTGATAAAAAGATCTGAAGGTCTGCCGGTTGCCAACGATGCTGAGGCCCTTGATGCTATTGAAGATTGGTTCCACAGCCAGCCATGTACATCCTTCGCTTGGGATATCCATAATCTAGTGATGCTCTGGGACAATTGTTTAAACAGACAAGACTACTATGTGGAACGGATATGTAACCAATGTATCGCTAGTAATTTCTGTACGGTCACATATTTCAACCAATAAACTATTACAGAATTAACCAAAGTCTCCCTTTCATTTGGGCAACCCAACTATATTTATATATAATTAGTTGGTTAATAATGAATCCAGATCTACTGAAACGATTCAATTATCAAAATGATTCCCATCATTTTTTTGAATCTTGCTCTACCTTTCAGGCAAATCAAAGATTCGAGTTTGATAGAAAGATTGGTTATTATTTGCAATAAATCATCAAGTCCTATTCTTACTTCATTATTTTGGAATTGTGTGTCACACAAGGTGTGGTGTATCAACTGGAACAACGTGATAACCTGTTTTGTCTGATGAATACTCTGGATTGGGTAAAAGATCCCAGCAAGTTGAAAAGATTGGTTCTCGGTCAATCTCACCATGTGAGTCTGGCATTGTTCTTTTCACTTAGTTTTCCCTTATTTTGAATTATACCCTTTTCATGTAATCAGTTAGAATCTTGCTTGGTTCCGACTTGCTATGCAACTTCCTTTTGGGTTTTGTCTGAGATTTCATCCTTCAACTTTTGGATGCTGATGTTCTTACACTTTAGAGCAGTGCATCTCAACCTTCTTTGCTTTATGGCACATTTTTGTATTTGGAAAAATACTGCAGTGCACCAAATGTTTTTGATACAATAGAATCCTTTGAAAAATCTAAGATTTATCAATGATTATAGCAACTATTCAAAGTTGATTTTTTTTTAATCGATTTGATTACGAATTAAAACTTTAATAACCGTATTTGCTAGAATAAACAGAATAGTTTGCCCAGGTTATTTGATGTCTAGATTTTATTCTATGTACAAACATTTGGCTGGTGTGAAGATAAATATTGATTACAGATGCACTCAGAATTTTCTCATGGAACACCAGTTGAAAAGCTCTACTTGGAGGGCAGCCTGAATGTGATATGATACAATATTGTCATTGAAAAAGAACAAATCGAATCGGGCACTTTTGTAGCATTTTTTTTTTTCCCCCTTTCTAGAGTTCATAGAAAATGCAATGAGCCTGTTCCTTGCTTTTAGCCAGTTTATTCATCACTATTTTTGAGGTTATGGCATCATACCATTTTTAATAAAACTATGACAGGGTCACCACACCACAAAATGGTCGGAAATACTTTAAAATTATTTTTTTTTTACATGTATGAGAACAACTGCATTACTTGCAAAGTGTTATAAAATAAGTTAGATATATGGTATATATGAGGAATAATTCATCAGTAATCCTAAACTGGAGTTTTATGAAACTCCTGTTTGTTATAAGTGAGTTGAGGAAGTTTTAACCGGCTAGAGAAGAGTGCATACTCATAGAACTTTTAAGCTCCCTTAGTTCACCTTCCAAATCATCAGGCAGTGAAAGTGGAAAGAGAGCATCAAAAAGAAATTTTTATGTGTTTTATTGATTACTGTAAGGTATTTGATTGTGTGGATCATGCTAAACTATGGAACGGACTAAGAACATTGGGAAATCCTGAACATCTCATTTACCTCATCAAATGTGTCTACACTGAACAAGAAGCTACTGTGCAGACTGCATACGGAGATACAGACTGGTTTGCGATCGGCAAAGGTGTGAGACAGGGCTGCATACTGTCTCCCTATCTATTTAACTTGTACAGTGAGTGCATTATGAGAAAGGCCGGCTTGAGAGAAGACGAAGCTGGAATCAAGATAGGAGGCCACAAATATAACAACTTGAGATATGCTGATGATACGACCATTCTTGCAGAAAATGAGGAAGATCTGAAAAGACTTCTGAGGAAGGTCAAGGAAGAAAGTTTAAAAGCTGGACTCAAGCTCAACTTAACAAAAACTAAGATAATGACAAATGGTAAATGCAAAAATTTGGAGATCGATGGAAATTTGATTGAGGAAACAGAGCTTTATCTTTCTAGGTTCCAAAATTGATAAGGATGGCTTGAGCGAGGGAGATGTAAGAAGACGACTAATGTTGGGAAGAACAGCCATGACAGCTCTAAAAAAGATAATAAGGGATAGAGACGTTACAATTAGGACTAAAATTAGGATCATTCAAGCTATGGTATTTCCTGTCGCAATGTACGGATGTGAAAGCTAGACTTTGAGGAAAAGTGAAAGAAAAAAGATCGAGGCTTTCGAGCTATGGATTTGGAGAAGACTTCTGAAAGTCCCATGGACTGCAAGGAGGACAAACAAATCTGTGCTCGATTAGGTGAAGCCGGAATGCTCATTAGAGGCATTGATGCTCAAGCGGAAGCTGACGTACTTTGGACACGTGATGAGAGCTGACAGATCAATGGAGAAGAATATAATGCTGGGAAAGGTTGGAGGGAGCAGAAGAAGAGGAAGACAGAGAACAAGATGGCTGGATGGTGTAAAGGAAGCGACTGGGATGTTGCTGCAACAGCTACGGGATGCTGCTAGAGAAAGATCAACTTGGAGAGAGCTCGTTCATGAAGTCACCAGGAGTCGAAGACGACTCGACGGAACACACAAGCCGAAAGCTTCGGATGAGTCTTAAGAAGAAAAAATGAAGAGATTCTGATTCATCTTTAAGATTCAGAACCTGAAGTTAGGACACCATCTGAAACAACTGGCATTTTACAGCTTTCACAAAGATCTCAACCAATGAGGGGAAACAGAAACTATCAGTGATGAAGATGATGATGATGAATGAAAACTTATTATGTTACAAGATATGAAGAAATATGTCTGATACATATGAATCTGAAGACACCCTTGCAAGGGAATTCAGGAGCAACCTCAGTCTCAGCAGGAGTCTATACATTCATCATCAGGAAGCAGTTTTTACTTTTTTTTTTTAGGAAAGTGATTCTAACTCTGATGGAAAACAGTCGGCTGTTCCAGATAGAAGCACGCAAGAGAGTGCAGAAGATGTTGTTAATGAAATTGGTGAAACTGAAGATTCACAAGTTGGAGGCTTATAGTAATAATTATTTTTATTTTTTTTTATTTTATTGAAAGTCCTGTGAAATTGGTCATTTCTTTACTTGTAAAAAGCCTTCAGTTCTTAGAGTAAATGTTACTTAATGTTTGAATATCAGTTCCAATTTGATAGGGGAGGGGGCTCAACAGTTAATTGTCACGTTTTAGTTACCTTTTCTAGAAGTTTCATTTTTCTTCAGTTTAAGCTCTTTCCAACATAAATAGAATTCAAAGTTTTATTTTCAGATTACATAGACTTTTAATAATCCTTAAATAACTCTTAAAATAGATTTTAAAAAATGCATTTATTTAAAACAAAACATTCGAAATTATCTAGATTTCACATAGGTAATGATAATTAGAATTAATTTTTAATTAAAATCTCAATTTGTAATTTTAAAGTCTGAAATTATTAGTATTTTTACTTTTTTTGTTTTAAAAAATAAAAGCAACACAGATACAGGCGTTATCTTAAAAAGGAAGTATTTGTAAATATTATTTTAATTTGTTAACAAAAAGTATTTATAAGAAACTTTGGCTTCAGAATTTAATTGAATACTTCTTTGTACTGTTAATGAGGTTCTTACTGCAGAAAGTCATTAAGCCACTGTTTACTACTTGTATTGAAGAATTGAAAATTATTCTACACATTGCTCTTGGTTATTATTGTCATATTTTTTTCTTTTTTTTATAAACTATTATCTTTTAATTTGTTTTGAAGATTAATCGAAATTTTTAAAAAAAAATATTAATGCTGATTTTTAATTATAGAATTCAGTATTTAGATCTTTGATTCATGACTGTGTTGAAATTCTTATAGCTTATTTGCAAGCAACATGACTAAACAAGTAAAAAAAGAAGTTTCAAAAGTTTATCCAACTTGTCAGTTATTTAAGTGCTTCAGAAATTGCTAAATCTTTATATTTATTTCCATTTTAAAGAGAAATAAAGCTTTAAAGTTTTATAAGAATGTTCTGTCTTAAAAATCTTTTTCTTGCTATTTGAAGTTATTATCTAGACAATTCTGTTTTATTTTTTTTTAATAGCAAAATTGAAAGTGCTCACCATTTCAAATTCTCGAGCATGGTAATGTTTAGATGCTCAAATTAATAAGTTATTACCAGATACAGAATAAGAACCAATGTGTGAGTTATAAATTTTTATTATAACTTGTACAGTATTTCTTTTCATCAAAATTAGAGAATATGGGAAATTATACCCTTGCCTGTTTGACAACTTTGGTTTTAATCCAATGATTTTTATCTCTTTGAGGAAGGATTTGCAACTTCCAATAATTCTGAGATTCTGATAATCTTGATATACATAATAGTTCTGTGGAATTTATAATCTCCTTTTTTTTTAATGATAAAGCCTGTTGCTCTCAGTACTTTTGATTTTGTTCCAATTTTGAAAAAAGTGGCTCTTAGCAAAAAGGTTGTAACCAGTAGTTTTACCAGATGCCTTTTATGGGCATGAAACAAAATGTATTCTGAAAGAAAGAAAGCTTCTCTAGCTATCAGTTTTTGTTTTTTGAATAATGTGATGAATCACTTCACTAGCCTTTAAAAACTACCTTACATTTTGGAGGACAATTAAAAAATGCTTTGAAATCTTGAAAAATCATCGTAATCTACTGTTAATTTAATTTTGGATGGTTTGGATCTAGTTCTTGCTTGCAAATATTTGTTATTCAGTATTTTAATTTCAAGCATTGGATATTACCATTATCATTCTTAGATTCTTTGTTCCTCTGCTTAGTGATTGCAGTTATCTTTTTAAGTTCCGTTAGTTAGTTAGTTAGTTAGTTATAGCATCTATACTTCTTGGGCTTTGATAGCTCAAGTAATGAAGTGCTTGTTTATGGACTGAACTCAATCCTTGTTGGTGATTGGAAGAGTTTTGTCATTTCTGTTCCATACAAATCCTAGGGTTAATCCAGCTGTCTGTTAAATGACTAGTGATGGCTGATATTTGTAAGAACCTGCATCACCTACCCTAATAGAAGGAAATGAGCTTCATATTTTGCCAGCAGTTCACACTTCTTCCTCAATTGAATAAATGTTCCATATTAGGTTTCTTGGTAAATATTTTTATTTACTTAAATAATTACTTAAATATTGATGCTGATATTTCTGATGACACCAGATGCAGCAAACAGTAAGACAAAACTTTTCTTAAAGCTGTATTAAATGAAACATTAATAAAGCCAAAAAATTATCTTTAAACGCAAATGTAAATGCTGCTTTTTAAAAATCAGGTATTCAATATAACTTTTAAATAATGAAAAGCCTGTATTACCAGACATTATAAATTAATTTTTCTATTTTCTGATTTTGGTCGATTATATAGACCTGTAGTTTTGGAGAAATACTAATATTTCATAAAATGGTTGCTCTTTGGTTTCAAGATGAGAGATCACAATCTGTGAATTTGAAACAAATTTAGCCCAACATTTTGTTGATATTTCATTTGGCTTTCTGATTACATAGTTTCTTGTTTAGAAAAAATATTTTTAAACATGGACTGCCTCTATTTATACATTCGATATCATTTAAGTTAAAAAATGAATAAAGAAATGATGCCTGTTGAATATTCATTACGATATGTAGATATTTGTTCTGTGCAGTTTTACACATTTTATTTATTGGCAATTGTTTGAAAATTGATGTAGTTGCCTTATATTCATTTCAGCAGTTAATGCTTTTGCTGAAAGGTTTTTGTTAACGCAAGCTTGTTCATTGCTACAACAATTCTTTATGATGTAAAGATTCAAGGGTTAGGGAAACTTTTGAATGGGTGAAGTTGTTCATGCCATTTACATTACTGTCTATTGAAAATCATGTCTGGCAAATTAATATAAGCAGTTTATAAATGTCTTATTTTCTTCCCTCGCTGCTTGCAATTCATTAAAATCTTGAATTAGAATTCACTATTCCTTAGTTTTTTTATCCCTCATTCCTTTTCATTAAAGTTATGGCCTGTGTTTGCTTCTTTATTTTGAAATTACATTTTAATAGAATTTCCAAGAGCATATGTATTTTTGTAGTTACACTTAAATTTTTAGCTTTATGACATTCTTGCTTTTCTCACTGGTTTATTTCATGGATTATAAATACTAATGAACAATAACAATAATTTTCTTATTTATTTACTTTTATTTTTGATTTTTTTTTTATTGTAAACAGTTGAGTTTTCTGACTGTTGTAAGAACTGAATTAACTGTCCAAAGATGTAGATTTAAAAAAAAAAAAAAAAAAAAAAGAAAGTAAAAGTAAGTCTTCTCAATTACCTAAGGAAAGAGAAAGTTTCTAATTTACAGTGATATCATAATACTACATTGCAGGTTTTCTTTTATCACTAAATTTGCACTGCTCTTTGCATTGTTGTTAGTTTTCTTAACTCTTTTAGGGTCTCTGACTTGTATTATAATTTTTAAATTCTAACTGAGCATTTTAATCGATTTAGTTGATGGGTTTGCAAGATGGGGTGTCTGAGACCCTAAGAGCCCTTTACTTTTGTTTTATGTCCCCTTACCAATCCGAGCAGAAAAGAGAATTTCAGATGAGGCAAACAATTATGGGGAGGTATCTCCAATTGCGGAACAGGAACAACAGCCGTTACAACCTTCCGCTGCACCCTCACCTCTGCGGCCGAGGCAGTTACGCTATTGGCTGTATGTTGTCTAGGCTGGGGAGTTTCTTTGTGGACAGTATTTCTTGGAATGTAAGTTAAGGTCAATTCCAAAATGAGGTACGCTGCCTAAAAAATCAGATAATAAGCATCATTAATATTGCTATTCTACTTAAGCTGTTTTCATGCAGTTTAGTTTATTATGGGTAATATTTAAAGAATATGTTTACATTTGCTTAAAAATAGAAATCCACCATAGACACAGTAAGGTAGAGCATTTGATTTTTCTATTTTAGTGTAGCAACATCAGTTCGTGTCAGTAGTGGATGTCTATTTTTAACAAAGAAAGTGATAAAAAAATATTAACATTAATGTTAAAAAAAAAGAGAGAGAGAGAGAGAAATCTATTAAAACAGAGAAAATAGATAAACTAGAACAGTAAAAAATGCTTGATCTAACTGGAACAACATATATTATCACTTCAAAAATTTAAAAAAAAAAGCTGCCTGAAGAAAGTAAAAGTTAAATAGTAATAATTCTGATTCTAGTTAGCTGCAGCGGCAAACAAGTTATTACAGATAAAAGCCTTTAGAGTCAAGGATATTAGTAGAATTACCCAAAGCACTTTGTAATCAGATATTTTCACAGTTTGTTAGAATTAAGCAAGGAAAAAAGTATCAGCATGTAAATTTAGCTATTTTTAAGTTACAATTGTGTGAAAATATTTGAATTTGCACTACAGAAAAACTTTTTTTTTAAATCTGTAGAATGTGATTGTTCAGTTTACTGAGGGGGAAATAAAAAAAAAAAAAAGATTAAAGCTGTTGTAATATTATATAGCTGTTTGGGACAAGATATTCCATTTACATTTGAAGTGCCATGTTCTTTCCTTTTTTTTTTTTTATTTCTGTAATTATTAAAAGTTTAAAAATTATTTCATAAAAAATCATTGTGCAAAATTTAATTTAAAATAATTCGAAAGAAAGTTTTGATACAATTTTATGAAATGTTGCAACAATTAAAAGTAAACCTTTCTTAATTAAGTAAGAAAAGAATGGAAAACTTTATATCACATAAGAAGATAAAAGATTTTTGTTGTATTCCATTATATTTGGGGTTTCAGCTATAAGTTTATTTTTGGAATAGGTGTAATGCATTACTTTTTCACTTGGACCTACTATTGTCAATTACAACCTTCAAATATTACTTTTAAAACTAGTACAAAAATGTTCAGTTAAGAATATTTACTTCATAATTTCAGTGATGAAGATAAAGAGGCATTCATATTTATTAACTTCAGTTTGTATATAATGTAAAGTTCTATTTTGAAAACATTGTTTAAAGGAGTATTTGTGAAATTATTCATTAACCTACTTTCAAATCAAAAAGTAAATCATTTAACACCCCCACCCCACCCTTTGATGATAGTAGGTCTCCACATAGAGATACTGATATGGTTTTTTTGTGTTCTTTGATCTTGTACTGACTACCATTTTTCGCATTTTTTAATTGAAAACTGTTTTATGTTAGATCTATAAAAGACATAATACGATAAGAGCACTCAAATATAAAGATGCTTTTTATTTAAGATCTTCATTTAACATGTGATTTATAGCCATGGTCTAAAACACACTTTAATAAAATTAAAATTAATACATGTTCGTAACAGTTTCGAACAAGGATTGTTCTTCATCAGACTGATAAAGAACAGTCAATGTTTGAAACTGTCACAAATATGTATTAATTTTAATATTACTAAAGTGTTTTATACTATACTAATGCTTTTTATGTGAATTTTTTTGGACTAGTCAGTTGATCACTTACGCACAACATTCCCAGCTGGTATTTTGATCTGAAATTGTATTGCTTAATATTTTAGAGGTAGCTAACTTAAATATTGACAATATATTATTAAAATAAAATTTTTAAAAATAATTCCAAGGATTAAAATCAATTGAAAGATAAGAAGAAAAAAAATGCAGTCATTTTTATAAATAACTTTTAAAGCTAATATGCATAATGTTATTGAATATCAGCTTTTATCATATTATGATTGAGCCATTTTGTTGGAATCCTTCTGCTAGCAAAATCATTTTAGAGAACTGACAGCTGTTTCTGAACTTTCAAGGCTAGAGAGGTTGTCTGTTCTGCATTAATTGGTTTGAATCCATTTTGTAAATGTTTAATTAAATATAAAAATGGAACAAATTCTATTGAGGTCAATTTATACTCTTCTGACTTACATGTAGCATGTTGCTGAGGGTTTTTAGGGAATCTTTATTTCCTACTTTTGATTGGAAGTGTTTATACCACTGTTTCCCAACCTTTTTTGTGCTGTGTCTCACCTAAAGTATCTTAAGTATGCTATGCCCCACCAAATTAGGTATAACTTCAAAAAGAAAAACTTTTAACTTTTACAACCAAAAAAAAACATTGCTCCATTTTCGAATTGCCCCTCTGTGGGCCATGCGCCCCACGTTGGGAAACAGGGGTTTATACTGTGAGTAATCCTAACAGCACAGACAAACGGAGTCTGTGGAGTAGGCTTCAGAATTTCTTGAAAAGAAAGTTTGTCTGACCCCAATTGTGAACCCTTTCAGACATTGTAAATTAGTTTTATGTCTACAAATCATCCTGGTTAATATTTGTGATAAAAAAAAAAAAACATAGTTGAGAGTATTAGAAATAATACTTTTATCTAAACTACTATTAATACAGCATTTATCCTTAAAAAATGATGAAAAATCTGCAAGAATAGGTGACAGATAACATCTGTTCTAAAGGAAGATTGCGGGAGACCCATGATCAGTGTAATTACTCTTATCTTTTCCAGAAAGGTGAATGTAAAAAATTGCTCTAAGTCTGACTGGATAGTATAAATCTTTACTCTAACCAAAATACATTTTAAAACTGCAGACAAATGCTTCTTTGAAACAATTCTTGAATAACAAAAATAATTGCATTTTTTTTATGATTTATATCTAAACTTTATTTTATATTGTCAAAGTGATATTTAGCTTGTGAATCCATTTATATAGAAAGTTTCAAAAATGTCTGATCATTTAGCTTTGAAAAAGCCAGTTAGAGGGATTTTATAAATCTTTGCATTTGCTACATGAAACGACTGCTTGCAAACATTATCTTCTGCATTTTGCATGTTCAGTTGATATTACAGCTATTGAGAAGGATCTATTGCAGTCTCTATTTAGGGATAACAAAAGTTAATTATTGGCTGATTTTTGAGCTTTTATATAACTAGATCACATACAATTTTAGCTTATCTACTTCACAATAAATGTATTCGTGTTGATTATAACGGAATAAGCTTAATTATGATTGAATGTAGTTGCAAAGAAAATAACAAAGTTCTAAATATGATAATTGTAATGTAGTAATGGTAATCATTTCAGATTGGTTAAAAGACTTCTGGTTAGTGAGCTTTATAAGTTCATTGAAAGTGAAATATTTTTGCACTTATCCTAAAATTACTTCCATTCAGTTACTGTCATACGGTGACCAAATCATTTGAGGGAGATTGCAAAAACAGTAGGAAAGGGCAATCGATGACAGCATTTTTCAGCGTTTATTAACAAATGATGTATAAAAACCATACGCAAATAGAATTTAAAGTCATCAGAATAGGTAGATTCGTAGAGCATCCCCATTATGAAGGGCGACAATATGTTGGGAAGAAATTGCATTGGTCTACATGGAAAACAGTTATACACATTACTACTTCAGTAGGATGTATGATCACGTCATGCCTCTAACATACTTTTGACAGCTATGAGGCATCAACAAGACCAGATTGTCTAACAGTTCTTGTGTGATTCTGTGCCATTCCTGGGTGACAAAGCATCATGGAAGGTGTTCTGCAATACATCTTTCAAGGGCATCCCAAGTATGTTCAATGTAATTCAGATTTGACAAGCTTGGGGGCCAGTACATACACTCGATCACTGCATCCTGGAGCATGTTGTTTGTTATCTCTGCATAGTGGGGGTTTGCATTATCATCTGTGAAAACAAAATTTTCTCCAACTGCTTCAATGTAGGGAACAACTGTAGTTCTCAGAATCTTACAGCCTTCAAGGATCCATTTGATGTGGAGGTCAGTGCTTCCTCTTAAACTAATGTCCAACCATATCTTGACTCCACCACTATGAAGAAGTCCCTTTCATGCACAAAATCCAATTCTCCCGTATTCCTGTTTCTTGACAGATCAGGAGATGGCGTTTTTCTGGCTGTAGGCTGAACCACAATATCAATTGAGAGGAGAAAAGAGGACCATTGGTCCCTGTTACAGTGATAGTGCTTTTTTGTTCCGCTCTTGTAGACCAATTGTCCACTATCCTGAAGTCTTATTTCCTATGGCCACAATAAACTGGTCCAGTTGCTACATTACTATGGATCAGCAGTTTCTTAGGGCCAATCATACAATGCTGTTTTGGATGGTGGCTGACCCTGCCTGCTGCCCTGGAAGCAGTTGTCTTGCAACATTTTTGGATGTTCCAAATGCCGCCACTTCCTGTCGTCCTATTGCTTTCCAGCTTGTTTGTTTGGACAAATCATATTGTAGAGACATTATCCGATAACATTACACTTGCAACTGCAATTTTTTTGCCAAAATCATCCAATGAATCTAGTTTTTATAGGCAAATTGTACTGCAGTGTCATCCTGTGATAATGAGTGTGCTCTGCTAATTTGCATATTTCAATGATTTTAATTTTTTTGTGCATATCTCATCCTACATTGTTTGTTAGTAAAATGCTGAAAAGCAGAAAAATTGATTTTTTTGTTCAAAGGTAAAATTTCCTTTGTAATTGTTTCAGTTTCAAATTTGCCATATCCTTTATAAAAGAAACAAAAAAAAAAATGTAAAATGATACATATATTAAAGAAAATTGAAGTTGATTTTCAATTAATATTTCCTTGAGAATGGTTTATTTTAACTGAAGCAGCAACAGAATGTTTTTCTTTTAATTGAATATTAAATTGCACATGGAATTCTAACTAATTAAATATCATTCTGTAGAAAACTCCAGAATTTTAATAATGAATGATACTGCATATACAAAACTCTTTGTAGAAAGTGAGTATGTGAATTGGTAATTAAAGAGTAAATGTGTGAAGAATTGCAAGAAAACATGGAATCTTTCTATTAATCGGAAAATGACGTTAAAAAAAAAAGCTTAGAAAAGTCCATTTACAGTTGTCACAGATATCTGTGGACATTTTGATGCCATTCTGTCTACTTCACTGTAACATTGAATTTTAATTATTAGTGTCATTGCTGGAGGACCTAATTAAAAGGTCAGTAAACTGTATAATCAGTTTCACTGTTAGTCACTTAACCACGGTCCACAGAAATCTGAGACTAATAAAATAAATGAATGAATCAACTTATCTTGTTTTTAATTGATTTGTTGATTATTACTGTAAATAAAATGTTAGGTTAAACTAAAGGATTATTTGTAGATCAGGATCAAACGTTTATCCCTTTCATTTTAAAAAATAAAATAATAATAATAATAATCACTTATACAAGTACTGGCATGCAACTTGATTTGTTTTTCTTTTTAATTTTGCAACATTTCCATATAATCTATTGGTTGATAGAAGTTATTTCTGATAATTTGAAGGAAAAGTAAAATAAGAACATGGCTACTTCAAATTATGAAAGGCATCTGATATGAATGTTTAATTTTGATGTTTGGTACCATAGTGACATTAAAGGTTTTTTTTTTTAGTCTGATGTTAAGAAAAATTATGAACTACTTAGCTTTTTACAGTTGGAATAAACCTGTCAGCATTAAATTGAAGGGAAGGAAGAATTATGACTGTTTTGGTTTGAGATGTTTGCCAAATGTAGAAATTGTAGATAATGTAATAAATTTTGTGCATCATACCTCTAGATGCCTAACTTTAGTACTGCTGTAACAAACAATTATAAGGAGTTTGAAAGTAGAAGGAAGAAAAGAAGTACTTATTTAAAAGCTAAATAAATTAACTAATTTCAGTTCAACTTATTGCATGTTGCTAATGGAAAGCATTCTTTTTGTAATTCATGAGGAAAGCAAGTAGTCTTCTTCCTGCTGCTTCAGTTTTGTTTTTTTTAATAATTTTATTTGATTTTTTTCCATAAAAAAAAAAGAAGAAAAAAAAACCCCCTGAAATATGCTGAAGCCATTTGTATTTCTAGTCGTTATATATACACACACACTAGTGTGCAAAACGTTAGCAACATTGCTGACTTTGCTGTAATTCCACACAAACTCTACTGGGAGACATGAAATTTGTACTACAGAGGCAAAAGGTAGTACTGAAAGGATGACGAAAGCATAGTAGCACAGAAATGATTAGGACGCATACAGTATGGAACAAAGCAGAAAAAGGGCTTTATTGACGGAATGGTGTTGGTACAAAACGCTGTCTAGCCAAGAGGGAGAACAACAACCCAATGTCCCTTAGTAAGTGATGTGACCTCCCCTAACTGCAATGGTTGCGTATCACCGTCTGTCCATACTCAACACCAGATTATCCAAGAGTTCTTGGGGTAATAGTGCCCATTCCTCGATGAGCATCTGTGTCAGTAGTCTGGTGTTCTCCGGAGGATACGATCGTGCCACAAGGCGTCTTCCCAAAGCATCCCACACATGTTCAATGGGATTTAAATCGGGGGAGAATGTTGGCCAATCAATTTGATGGATATCTTCAGTTTCGAATAGGTCCTGTACAGCTCGGATCCTGTGGGCCTTGTGTTGTCATCCATAAAAACAAAGTCTGGACCAATGGCACCTCGGAACAGATGCGGGGTAGGATAACTTCATCACAGAAACGATCTCTGGTAACTAAACCTCTGTCGAAAATGTGGAGCTCCGTCCTTCCCTCCGTTCATCATAATGCCTCCCCACACAAGCATGCCAGGACCACCCCAACTGTCTCTTTCCCTGATGTTAATGGGATGAAAGCGTGTTCCTACCTCTCTCCATATCAACTGGCGCCGAGAATCGTTTGTGAGACTGAAACGAGACTCATTGGTAAAGAGGACATGACTCCATTGATGAAATGTCCAGTCTTTGTGTTCATTAACCATTGTAAACAGTGCCGCCGATGGGCTGCTGTCAAGGGTACGCAGCGTTCAGGACAGCGTGTGAATAGGAGTCTGTCCACAGTAAACTGGGACACCTGTCGCCCTGTTGCCGTATGCAGCTGTTGAGCAATGTTGCCCGCTGTCTGGGTTCGGTCTCTTTTCACCTACAAGGCAATATATCGGTCATAACTTGCCATTGTTTTCCTTAGCCGACCACCACCAACCTTTCTTACAGCTGTACCTGACCTTTGGAAGGTTTTCCATGCTCGTGAAACAATACTTTTGTCAATTCCATACTCTTGGGCAACACTCTTCAAACTACGCCACTCCTCAAGCTTGCCGATCATTCTACCATGTATAAAGGCGTCCTGGTTGTGTCGTGTAGCCATATTACACTTACGCTCTCAGGAAATGTGCCTTTCCTCCTTCGTTTGAAGTTGCCTTGCACTGTGCTTGCAGCCTCCATGTGTTTTGCGTTCCCTCACACTACCTCTGACGTCATGCTCCTGATATTTGGATATGCATCACCTTTCTACTGAGTTGGCGTTTCATTGTAAGGAATGCAAAACGCCCTTTTCTCCAATTTCATGGCTGTATACTGAAACATGACGTTGTTGCTTAAGTTTTGCACACTTATATATATGGAAAAAATTAATGTATATAAGACTCATGAAAATTACTTCATTTCTGATAATAAAGATATAGAATAAAGATGAATGCATTAATTTCACAAATTGTCGTCATCTCTTCAAATGCTGAGTTATATTTAGATATAAAATTCTTTGTTTATTCCTTAACAGTTTAATATTTTCTTAGCACAGTAATATTTCTTCAGCTTTTTTTGTAACAAAAATTAAATTCTATGCATTAAAATAAGATTGCTTTTATTTTATACTGATCCCACTCAATTTTAACTTGTCACTTGCTTTTTGTCCCTCATTGAAGCATTTAAGATATCAATTAATTGCTCTTCTAAAAACTTGCAGTTCTCTATGCTTAATTACGTACATCTATAATTTTTACATTTGGCACCAACTGCATTGTAATTTTTTAAATAATTAAAGTTGATTGCTACTGATATTGTGTTATCAGAAATTAAAAAAAATAAATAAAGTATCTTTGTAAAATATGATTTTATCCCTAAAAATGTAGTTCTGATTTGAAAGCAACACTGTAATGACATTGAATAGTTTTTTTAATCTTGGAATTTAGATCAAAAGTTGTAATTTTAATGATATAGTAGTTATTTGGGATTGTAGGATTTTTAGATAATTTTGTAAAGTGGTATGTCAATGCTGATTTGTTGTTATAATTTTTATCACTGATTTTGTTCTGTAGTATAAGGAAAAATAGCTAAGCGTAAATGGTACTAATTTTTCCAAGATAATGACTATTCTCTAAAGCAATTCTTGATGGTATCTCAAAAAAACATTCATATTATTTGCCAAACCAAAGAAGTCTCCAGTGTAATTTATCTATAATTATTAGTATTGAGCTGTAACTCATATTTTTTTTTTATTTTTTTTTGAATAAAATTTTTCCACTTCGTTTTCAGTATTTCAATATGGAATTATCATGGGTTTTGTCAGGCATCTTGCTCTGAAATGCTTTTATTAATCTGTGAGAGATATGAAATGATCTGTTTTTAAGATATAAATCTTTAAAACTACTCGGAATTTATCACAAAACAAAACCAGCTTAATTCTACTCGGCTGATATGAATCAAATAAGGCTTATTTGTTAAAATAGTTAACTTTGGGATTCCGGACTTTGCTAATGACAGTACTTACTGCCTTGCAGTTTTATAATATTTTTTGAGTAGAAGTACAATTTCCATCTTCCTTTTGTGTTTGATAATAAACATTCCATAAGAGCATACTTTATTTGGTTTCCTATAGACTTGATATTTTATTGAAATTTTTACATTTTTCCTTAAATTCTTGAATATTGCTTTTACTACATTTGAAGATTTGTAACATAAAAGAAAAGTATGTAAAAGTACTGAATAAGTCCTTGAAACTTGTAAGATTTGTGTAAGTTCCATGAATTGCCTCCTGGTATGAAATAATGGAAATATCAGAATTTTTTTTAATTCTGATTTTTTTTGTTCATTTTTTTCCTTCCTTCGCTGTTATGAATCTTTTATTATGTGGCTGGATTCATGCTGTTTTGCTGTTTCAACAAAAGGACCGCCTTAATGCAAATTATCTGTCAAAGTTCAGATGTTTTAATATATATATTGGTAGTTAAAAGAATTGAAGAATTAATTGGTGTTTGATACATTTTAATTGAGAGAAAAAGTTTTCTAGTTTTAAAATGATTATCAGGAGTGAATATTTTTAAAAATACATAAATATGCAATTCTTTCTTTCATTTTATAAAATTATTATTTATATTTGAAATCAGTCTCAAATTCTTTTAATAAAGTATCTACTATTGTATAAGCTTAATAAAACACAGGTTTATAATTTTTTTTGGCCTGTGTGTAAAATCAGAAATTCGACAACTGCCTGGAAGAAAATTATTGATTTGGGCAGTTTGCATTATTAAGTTTCATTTTTCTCCAGTTCATCTTTGAATAAATTGTCTAATAAAACAATAAAAAAAAAAGTGGATCAGTTGATATTTTCATAAACAAAAGAAGGTTTTGAATTAAAAACATTTCCTATTTGCCAAACACAGGCGCACTCAATTTTCTTCAGTATTTCATCATCATAAATTCTTGTTTAAGTTGCATACAGTTCGATTTCATAAAGAAGCCATATATCAATGCTTGATTCATATTCTAAGATTGCTGATTTACCCTTGAAGGTTGTCTTAAATTTTTCTTTCTTTATAAAATTATTTCATTGATTAATTATTGCGGTGCTCACATTCAGTGCTGTTAAGCACAGAAATGGTTTTGTGTACTGCGAAGAAACAAAATTCATCTTAATGATTTTTTATTGTAATTTTTTTCGAGGATAGTTAGAAGAATTTGATCATAAAAGTTTGCAGTAGAATTGCTGGAGTAATGCTAAATGTAGCTTTTATTTTTAACCAAATCCAATTCAGAAAGGAGAGTTCATATTAGTAAATTTAAATAAAATATATTATTATATGCAAAAAGTCTTTTAAAAACTTTAAAAGTTACCTGACAAAACAATTACATTGTGTTTTTCCAATATTGAAATGGTTTAAGATGTAAGTTTTACATCTGACAGTCTTTAACAAATAAAGCATAAATGACAATGGATTTTTTTATATATAAATATTTTTGCAGAAATTAAATAAAATTGCCTCAGTAGTTTATTTTCATGTGCTATAAATGAAATTCCCTTCCAGAAGCAGACTTTAATTTGCTCGAATCCTTGCCTGAGAACTGCACTTTAGTTGAGAATGCCACTGTGTCACGGGATGGTTTCCAAGTTTCACCTAAGGAATCTCACTTCGTACCTTGCTTGCCTCAGCATCAGAGCACCTTTGGGATTTATGATATCAACCAACACTTCCCACGGTGCATGATGGGATGTTATATATAAAGCAGCAATTAAAGATAGGAACAATGCAAGTTTTATTTTACCTATCCCACCAGTATACAGTATTTTTTTATGTCACTGAATTAGCTGAAAATCTCCCCAGCCAGATATCTTATTTATTTGCTGTGTGTTAATTATAAGTACCTTACTTTCTCTTAATAATCATGTAGGTTATTTGTTCATGTATACAACCATTTTATTTGAATGGCAATGTTCTATGTATAATAGAAAATTTCAGTATAAAACAGTAAATATTGTAACTGATTTTATGATAACTTTATTGGATGAAATTTATAAGTACTGCTCATGAAAATAAGATGGTTCTTAGGATGTAATTGTCAAAGCATTATTTAGTGTGTGGATATTATACATTTTTTTATTTTTTTTTTAATTTCATTCTTTTTTTTTTATCTTTTTTTCTTTTCTTTATATATATATTATTATCATTTTACATAATAATATATATATTTTTTTTAAGTTTGCTGATTAACTTTAGATTTATCCACACCTGCTAAATCAAAATCACACATTTGTTTCCAAAGCATATTGCTTAATTTTTAATGCATGACACAGATTATTTATTATTTATATTAAGTTATGATTATTGCTTTCACTTAATGTTTAGATTATTTTTTTTTTTCTTTTCTTTCCTTGTCTTTTACTTCTTTTCAATGCTATTAGACATAAATGAAGTAAAGTATATAGGCAAGTCTATCCAGGAAACTAGAAGAAATGATACTGGAAAGGACACCATAGGTTTAAGTAAGATTGAAAAGGGTGTTAGTCATGAAAGCTTCATTCCTAACGAAGATAAATTTAAGAATCCTTGCAAGTCAAAATGCAATGTTGTTATTACAACAGATGAACATCAGTTATTTGCCGATTTATTGTTCAGAACACATGGGGAATGCATTCATCAATCCTATTTCTGAGGTTGGGTTGATTTTAATCTTCTTTAATTTTATTAATTGTATGATTAATGGATATACTCTGTCAACATTTTAGTTTGTATTTTTGTTTTTGTATTTTACCTCATTTTAAAGTAATTAATATATTCAGGTTTCCCATCAAGTTGGTAAATTGGAAAGATTAACATTTGGAGGTTGGTGCAAAATTGAACAGTTGATTTGTACAAGATTACTTTTTTGCGGATAGTCTTTTTTAATGGAATACTTCTATTCTTAAGAAAATGGATAAGATCAAAACTAGGAAAATTCAGCTGGTTCCTGGAATTTTGTTAAAAATATAAGGGATTTGCAGTTAAATAAAGAAAATTTTGAGAAAGATGTAGACCGATTTGAACCTTTTTTGTAAAGTTTATTATTGTTAAGTTATAGATTGTAAACTTCATTTTCGGGAACACAATTTTCCATATTGATGGGTAATCTGAATCATAAATGAGAATAATTTATCCACTACTGAAAATTGTTTGTATTTCATTATTTTAAATGGAAGTTGCACTTCCATTTCACTTGGTTTTTGTTTTTGTTTTATAACATATTTCGTTGAAGTTAAAATTATGTAAAGCTCAGTAGTGAAGAATTAGTTAGTAATTTTTAAAGTCAAGAGAATTTTTTTCTTCCGTCCCTTATTTTATAATTAAGCATATGGGTGATTATTTCAGTTCACTAAGACAGTGATGTAACTGGAAATCCTTGGGCCCTAGTACAAAAAGTTGCGCAGATTCAAATGAACAAAATTTCAAGGTTTATGCAATTACCAGATTGTATCAGAAATCAGTTTTGATGTGTGTGGCCTTAAGAAACTCCCTGAAATTCAGCCTAGATGAAGTAGCATCTAATGCCCAAATTCAGCTGTTACATCACTGACTAAGGAAAAGCTTAAGAAAAAAAAATTCTAATTCCAAAAATTCTTTTTTTGTTTGTTTTTATTTAAATAATAATAATATATGTAATAATATTAGAAACTGTTATCTATTGAAAGATTGGAATTACTAATAGAACACATTTAATATTAGAAATATGAAATGTAAAACAGAAATAAGCACAGGACATTCATCAATCAGCATATCTCAAACTAAAGGTTGCAATGTGTATATTTTCAACAATTTAAGGGGTTATAAGTTTTTCTATTCACTTTCTTCATTTTGATTTAGATATTTATTTTTCTGTAGATTCAACTTGGCTATTCTGACTGTTAACAATTAACCATCTGTTAGTGAATTGAAAAATGTCTTAAATAATTGATGTTTTGAAATCTATATAAATTGATAGAAGCAAGAATGCATCTTTCGTAATTATTGAAATATGATATGGTATCCTAAATAAAATGACCAATTTTTCAGTTGCTGCTCCAGATCTACTGTGGTATGTTGTGGATAAAGATTGCATAGTCGATATCCATAAATGTCCTAGCTGTATATGATTGAAGGCAAATTGTGACATGGCTAGCCAAAGAAGGACCTAGATATTAGATAGGCATTTTCAGAAGCTTGTAGCACTGTTCAGGCACATCCGTTCAGACAGCCTGCCGTGATACTGATACGTCTGAATCTGGGTTCGAATCCCGGCCTAGGACTTGGATGTTTCTTTCTTCTTCAGTGTTGGTTTCTTTTCATAGAAGGCAAAGTTATCCAAACAGCAACATAAATTAGCCCATTATAGAGCATAGTTTATAACTGAAAAATGGATCTAAGCATAAGTCACAACAACACAACAGAAGTTAGTAGCAATGTGAAGTTGCTAGCAGAATGTTGTTCAAGAATAGTAATTGAATTGATCATTGTCTGCATCGTCATCCTAATAAAAATGATCCTGTTATGTGTGTGTATCTGTTTAGTGTACCAGTTCAGATACAGCCTAATAAAATGTAGGTAGTGGTGGACATTGTAATGGATTATGTGAGCAGTGGCTATCCAATAGGCCATAGCACTCTTTAGTGGAACAAGTTGATCATAGCAGGTGCACATTGCTGTAGATAATGAAAAACAATAATGATGAAACTGTTGGAATTTATCTAAGTGTCTTGTAATATGCTTCTGATGCCTGAGCCTGTAATCCTCAATTTTCTGTACATGTTTTTGCAAAATCACTGGTGACGATACAGATGGACTGGTCCTTACCTTACTTGACTTGATATAATTGTATCTCAAGAAAACAAATGATTAAATTTAATTGTAAGTGCCCACAGTATTCTTATGAGAGATTCTAAATTCTTCAAGAACAGAAATAAATGGATCCCTCATTATATATGGATATGTAGAAAAAACTTTGCAGTTCAAGAAATTGTGGAATTATTTAATGAAGATATTTAATTCTCTTCCATAATAGCATCATGAGTAGATATGGATTTAAATATAGGTTATCTATGCATTTTCCTGCTTTCTTATACGAAGATATCATGAGTTGTTTTTGGTTGTATGAGATTGATGCATGTCTAGGATCTTAAGTAAACCAACTTTGCTACTAACTGTTATTTTGATTTTTGAGGATCTGCAGCTATTTTTCAGATTTCCTTAAAATTTGCTGTTTGAAGTTGAGCATTGTCATACTAGAAAGTAGGAATTTGTTATCAGGCAAAAATTGAACACATCAAATGAAGAGAGTAAAAAAGAAATGTCTATTTTCAAATTGTGACAGTAGTATGTTGAAGATGTCACAGCATATCTTTAACATTGTGTTTGGGATTAAATGATTGGTAGCTTAGACAATACAGTTTTTATTATTATTATTACTATTATTATTATTATTATTTATTGGTAGCTGACCTGGTTAAAATTTTGATTGGTAAAAATCGCGACTTCCTGCCAGTGCTGCATATTAAGAAATCCAGACCCAGATGTGAAAGAGCATGTTCATGGAAGGATGAAGAGTATATAGAATGAAGATTTATAGAAGATGCTTCCAGGATAAATTGATACAGGGTTTTTGAGGAGATTACTTATTGACAGCAGCAGATAAGAGCTGTGGTGGAGGAGTTGAATCTGTGACTCACATAAGTGGGGAATAATCATGCCTAGAAAGACTGCATATCATAATATATCTTTGCAGCATCATTAGAAAGAACAGTACAAGCCATCATACACAGGCTCATATATTTGAACAAGAGCTATCAGTTGTTGTTTACTCTTTAGATAATAATCTGTTTATACTATTACACTTGAAGTGCCAAAAAAAAACTGGGATACCTGAAATACTGTATAGGTCCTCCTCACGCTTGGATGACTGCAGCAACACTATGTGGTATGGACTCCACAAGTGCTCTGTAGTACTGGGGGAGACAGTGCACACCATGCATCGTGAAAAAGTTCCACAATTCTGTAATGTTTGCTGGTCGTGGATTCGTAGCAGTGACGGCCGGTGAATTGCATCTCACATGTTCGATGGAGTTTAAATCCAGCAAACACAGGGCCAAGTCATGGCGGCAAACTCAGAGATATGCTCTTCCAGCAATAATTGGATGACTGTGGCCTTGTGCGGTGGTGCTTTGTCCTGTTGAAAGAGGCTGCACCTGTCGGGATAAATGCAAGACATTAATGGGTGCAAATGATCTGCAAGCATGGTGACTCAGCGGCTACAGGTCACAGAAGTCTGAAGATGTATGAGGGGTCGTAATGTCTGCCAGCTGAATACCCCATATTGTAATAGAGCCACTGCCGTTCTATATTGTCCCTTGCATGCAGGGTCCAGTGGCTTGTGAGGTTTTCTCCACGCCTGGAGTTGCCCATCTGTCCAAACAAAACAGTTGGAACTGCGATTTGTCGGACCAGGCTATACTTTTCAAGTCGTCTATGTCCAGTGGCGCTCTTTCCGAGCATAGGTAAAGTGCAGACTCTGTCATCAGCAATGGCAGCCATGGGTGCCATTGACTCGGAACCCATAGAAAACAAGAAACTATGCACTGTTTGAAATGATGATAGTATTGACCCCAGCATTGAGTTGAGCTGTTATTTGTGGCAGTGTTGTACGTGAGTCGGATGTAACGATGCATGCCAAATGTTGCTGTTCATGATCTTCAAGGGTTTTTTTCAGATACACCAATCTCATGCTGGATGTCTTCTCCGATTTCGTATAGTCTAAATATACCTTTGAAATTGGTGAATGTGTGAATCCAAATTTTGTCATAATTTCTAAGATGTAGTGACCCATCTCCCAAGCCCCTACAATCATACCTTTTAAGACCTGATAAACTGCCATTGAGCTGTGAATGCTACTACTTGAGATTGCAGAGATATCTGCCATTATATATACATCGTTTGTGAACAATTCAATTAACCTTAAGTGTCGTGATATGAAATGAACATGATAGTGCCTTCCCATTTTTTTGGCATTTCAGTGAACATTTGTGGGATAATGCCATCCAGTTGAAATTTTAGTGACTTAAGTTGAAATTACAATTCCCAATATTCCTTAAGAGCTTCCAGGCCCTGTATAGCTTGTTTGTATCTTGAGCTCTATTGTTACAACTAGAAAGAATCAAAACCATCTAAATATCTTCATAGTCTTTCTTCTGGAAGTTACCGATCATCATCAGTGACTGTTGACATCATAAGAGCTCTAGGATTATCCACCATCAAGAAATTGACTACCCAGTTTTCTGATTTGTGATAGAGATAATCTATTTAATGTGCATAAATCTCTAGAATCCTTTTAATTTTAAAACAACATACCTCTACCAATATCAAAATTTATGTAACTACACTTTTTTTGTCCTGTTGGGACAAATGTTCTCTTGAAGACTGAAATATCTTCATTGTCTTTCTTTTGTTATGAACACTGCTGATGATTAGGAATAATCATACAGAAGATACTAGTAAGAAGACAGATGACCTTGGATGAGCTTTGGGTGCAAAGCTTGGATTACTACACCCCCGTCTCCTGGTTGATGGGGTATTTTTTAATCGCAAGGCTGAATGTTGAAGCCTTTTGTTCCTAGAACGTTTCATCCTGTCACCGAATTTTAACAAATGAACTCGTCCAAAAACCACATGACTCAAATGTCTTCTTACTGAAGCCAGACAATATTTCAATCCTCAGAAGAACATTGTCCTGTTTGTTTTGTTTGTTGTTGTTCTTTTTTTTAATTCTTGAGGTTGGAATTGAATAGTTTTAACAGTCAAATTCTTGACTTCATTCTTTTGTACTGAAGTTGTACTGCAGTTTATTTTATTCTGTCATATTCTGCTTTGCAAATTCCATTACTTATTGTTCTGCACTGTTTTATACACCCTAGTGTTACTACAATTTTTTTATGATTTCTATATTTTTTTCCCTGTTGTCAATATGTAAATCAAGTGTAATTGTGCACATCACAAGCTTATAAATATTGCCTTATGCGTAGTTTATCTTAAGCAATCTTAATTCATCATTAATAATAACAGATATTGTAGTTGCTAAGTAGCTTTTATTTAAGAGAAATTTTCTGTAAAGATATTTCTTTACGAAAATCATTAGAAAACATCATCCAGGAGATGCTATGTCAAAAATTAAGGATATTGAGGTATATTGAAATTAAGGATATTGTATATTAAGATTTATCTGATTCAAGTCTTGCTTCTCTAGATTTTGCATTAGTTAATATTTAATAACTGTCACATTTCAGTAAAATTTAGATCTTTGAAAATATGATGCCTGCTTAATGACAGAAGATTCATCTCTATATTTAAAACAGAGTGATTGAAATATAGTTCAGCATGAAAAAGGAATCTTAGAGAATGCACAGTCTTTTGCTTTCACGCCTTGATGAATCATCGACAGGAATCTGAGACAGCTGTTTGTGCTTATTATGACTAAATCAACCAGATTTACCCATTAATGATAAATCTCTCGAAAGTACGTTCAGTGGGTCACTGAAAATTAAGTATCCCAATAATTGCACTTTCTAGAAAAGCCTGTATTTCTTCTGGTTAATGACTACCCTGGAGGATCTCGGGATTATTTTTTTCTCTTGATGTCAGCACATAAGATGAAAATTTGATCCATTTAAATCATATCTTCCATCACTGATATGTGATATAGAATCTAAGATGTTATAATCAAAGAAAAATGGAGGAATGGTAAAATATGAAATTATGATTACATATTAGATGGGCAGAATATATTTCAATAATTAAGAAAAATAAGTGAGAAAAAATTTACAATATTGATGTTGAGAGATACACTTAAAGTAGTGAGATCAGCTCATTGAGAGATTATTCAGCAGGGATCAAATGAACTTGTCACAAGCTTACCAAAGCTCCATATTGATCTTTGTTCAAGCCTCAGATAAATTACAATTGGTTCTTCCATATGTATGTATGTATGTCTGAAGTCGGATGACTTGCTTGGAGGAGTCTTCTCCAATGTTTCCCCTAGTATATGCACTTGTGCACCATAGCTTAAGTCATTTTACAATGAAGTAGTTTTAAATATAATTCAGATGAAAAATTAGTTTGTGCTGAAGATAGTGAAGTAATGCTGAAGACTGGCACAGGACAGAAACTGCAGCATCACTTAATAATGTGTAAGAAGAACACACATTTTTTTTTTTATTTTTTTTTTTTAAAGATAATTTGAAATTATGTAAACTTTTCTCACATTATAATTACTAAACAATAAATAATGTGAACTTTGTTTAGCTTTTGGTTATCATGAGAAATTTAGTTTTCTTTCTGAGAGAAATAAGACTTAATTTTTATTTCTAACATGGTCATTTGAGCAAAAACTGAATGATTTTCAATGTTATCTTTTTATGATAGTCCACCCACCACCAGTTCTGATGAGTTCAATATTCTGAACTATTACCTAACACCACAATTTCTATGGTAAATTCTTTTGAAATAGACAGCTGGAATCTTTTTCTGTTTCTCCTGACGTACTTTCCAGACACTGTCTACTGTTCTAACTTGACATTAAAAAAATGTCGGTTTTTAAATAAGCCTTTGCTACAGACATCCATGATAGATGCATTGGGAGATTTGACAGGAATGTTACTAAACAGGATAACAGAAATTCCTCATATCTTCTGCAGGGATAATTGAGAGATCTGGCTCAGTGCCTTATCTGTATGTATTGTCACTTTCTGTGTTACCACTTCACAACTTTGGTATATCGCCATCATAAAATGAAGTTCTCATAATTCTTCTGCAAATATTTGGAATTTACTTTGGCGTTGCTGATCTTTTCTCTGTTAGTGCTGGACTAATTGGATGAACATCCGGGACATTAGACCTATAAAAAACAGCACCTCTTGCTACAATCATAAAGATGATGTTCATGTAGATGTTAATGGCATTCCTTATGTGTCGAATTAGTTTTGTCTATGAGCCTTATGGTGTAGAGGAAATTAAGTTGATGTCCATGGATCCTGTTCAGTTACTGAAAGTGTGCTTACCTTTGTTGCAGTTTTTTTGGTGTGGCAGTGGTCTGTATAACCTGTAGTCATCTTTGTATGGGATTCAGATGTAATCCTTGCTCATCTGGTGGAGATTTGATTCTTATTCATCATTGCTAATGTCCCTCTGGTGATATTCAATCCACACCTTAAGCAACATTTTTGAATGATTAAATGGTCACATTGCATCAGGAAAAAGGTTTCATTTTAGCTTCCCATTTACATTGCAGCAACTATATTTTGTTAACGGTTTATACAATACATATCACATGATTAATTTGACACTCAATTTCATTTGGGAGTTGTTCATATTACTGAAATAATACTCTAAAATGTGAAAGTAGCAATATAATTCAACATATATTGGCAGGAATTTTGCAAGTGGGAGTGAGGTGATTGATTTGATATTTAAAAGCAGCATTATGTTCATATAAAGTTAGTGTTTTTATGAATTGATAATTTTTCCATCGAATCAAATTGGTATTTAACTAGCAGGAGAAAAAAATGATTGACTTCAGTAGCTGCAATTTCTTTATAAAGGAGTCGGATGCTTCTGCTTAAGGCCAAGAGCCATAATCATGAAATCAATATTCTTAATATAGAATGAGGAGGAGGATTTGAATTGATTTCAAAACTTGGGATTAGGATTTTATGTATGTAAAGCGTAAACTGTGATATAGATATTCTCATATTTTTAATAGGTTTAAGGATTGGTGCAAACCTTCCTATTCTCTGAAGATCATTGTATGGAATTGATACCCAATGAAGAATATTACCTTAAAATATTCTTCACTGTCAGGTGATTTATCACCTTAAAAGTCCCACATTTATTTATTGGTGTAATGTTGCAGACAAATCACAGATCATTGCATTATAACATCGTTACAGACCAGAGATGGGTTGGACCCATTGCAGTGGCACTTGGCAAAAAAAGATAAAAAAAATGCAGCAAACAAATCAAGAAATCATTTTATTTTTCCAAATGAATATCATTAGTAAACTTCTTGGCTGTTTCATATTTATTGCACAAATATTCTAATTTGTGGATTGGTAAATTATCGATCTTTAATTTTCTGCTCAGAGTTCATATGATACAGGAATCTTCAATATAAAAGAGTTCTTCAATTCTTGCTGAAGTGTTTTAAGACTGTTACTTAAGAGTAAAATAGCATTCATTAGCTTTCCTTTTAATGATAGGAAATAATGTGCACTATTCTCTTAGAAGTGTGTATTTGCAGAGAAAATATCACTATTATTGCTAAATATTAGCATTCATGAAATAGTTAAATTTCAAATAAAACAGCAGTTACATTACTAGTTTATATATACAAATTAATTAAAGGTTGATTATTTACCAAGCCACAATTAGAATATTTGTGCAATAAACATGAAACTGCCAATAACTTTATTAATGATTTACATTTGGAAACATAAAAAAATGATATCTTGATTTGTTTGCTGCATTTTTTTATCTTTATTTATATAAACCTTCATTGTTTATGATATGTAAAAATGCTGTCCAAAAAAGTAATTTGGAAACGAGTAGAAGGTTTTTTTTTTTTTTTTTTCCATTCCCTTTTATCTTTTCTTTTTCTTAAACTTACAGAAAGCATTATATTACTGTTATCCATTAACAGTTTTTGGATTGTACAAAATTTTAAGTATAGATTCTCATACAGTGATCTGAAAGTATTTTGTGCTTTGTGAAATGAGAAAAGTAATTTAACTGTCAAAATGGCATGCTTTATTTAATATATTTTATTTTTTACTTACATTATATTGCTATTTTTGTTTAGTAAATGTAAATGATTTAAAAAACCTGAATTTTTGTTACTATATTTCTTTGTAATTCTCTGCAATAGCCAAAATATATTGCAGTAATCTTGATATTGAATATTTTTGTATAGGATTTGAATTGAGCTGTACATAATTTTAATGAAAATCTAATATTAAGATGTAGTGATTGTTGTATGATTATTGCCATAATGTATTAAACATTGCTTTTTTTCCTTTTGTTTTTTAGTCATTCACATTTTCTTTGGGTCTATAGTAAAGATTTAGTAAGATATTGGAGAGGGAATTGTTTAGAAAATAAGAGCATTTAATTATTTATGAAAGAAAATTCCTTGGATGGATTGCCTTATACAGTATCTCATTGTGTCTAGATTGATCAACTGTTTATTTGATTGTATTGTTGAATTTCATTCATAACTAACTATGTTGTTTCTCCTTTTCTTAGGGAATTGGGTTTGAAGAGTTATTATTAACTTTTTGTGTATTTTTTATTTGTAGGTTTTCAGCCCCAGACTGAGTACCGCTGTGCTGCTTTCTTTGCTAATGGTCACAAGAAACCCACACTGCCAATGCACAACAGTGTAGTTGAACATCAGGCAATCATGGCAATGGAGAACAACTACAACATGTACGCGTACAATATGATGATAACTGAAATGCATGGTTCATAATGAAAGAGTTAGCTGTGCTTTAACTGTCTGTCAACCAACAGAACTCCTGTGCAATGCTATTATTGATTTTATAGGAAGCTCTTTATTAAACCTCATTATTGCCGTCATCCCATCCCATTTAAATGTAAATATGTAGGCCTTAGTAATATACTGTAAGTAATGTATTAACAGCATTTTGCTTTTAAATTTTTAAAAATGTGTTAAAACTAGGGAGTTGGAAACACAGTTGGAGGGTAATAACTGTAATTGAGCAAGTCATTAAAAGAGTTCTAGATGAATGGATTTTGTGTAACTGAGTTACTATTTAACTTTGAGTATTTGCTAAGTGTTGTGACGATGAATGAAAACATTCCACATTATCTACTATGTAATTGATAGAATTTTGTGATTTAATCATATTTTTTGTAGGTGCTATTTTTTTTTTTCCTTGGTTATTAGAAGTAATCACTGTTGTCTTTGGAAAGGTGAAAAAAGACAGTGAAAGGCAGTGTGTTTCTGGTATTTCATTCATTTGGGCTCTATGAGTCTTCAGCATTCTTTCTGTGAGCTTCACTGTCTGTATATCTTAACTTGCAGTCCACTGAGCATCATTTCACAATTTTTGATTGAAGCCTTGAAGAGCTTATTGTAACGATGGCTGCTTATCAGAATAAAGTTTAAATGAAACTAGAAGATTAAGAGTTACTAAACAAGTCGTTTGAGATTTTTAATGAATTGAGTATATTATTGATACAGATACCCTTTTACAGCTGAATTTTGATAGCCTCATGCAGATTTGACAAGATACAGCAAAAACTATGCTTGCTGTCGAGGGGAGAAAGATTGTATTTTCAAAAAAAGAAAGGGGAAAAAAAGTACAAATAACCAACTATAAATCAAAACTGGAAATTGATGTATGTGTAAGCAGCAATCTAAGATTGAAAATGAAAGGAGTTTTCTTTTTGTCTGATAAGTTTTAAGTTTTGGAAGAATTCTTTGCATCTTGTTAGTTGTAAAAAATAAAGACTTGAATATATATTGATAAAGATTCTTTGAAAGTGACAGTGAGTTCTTACATAAATTAGTTTCTTTTAAGATGTATGCTTCAAGATATCACTTTCCTTTTGGTTTTTCTGTCTTTGATATATGTAGCACTAATGTCAGTTGCATGTTTTAAATTGTACTTACTGGTTGTTGGAGTTGAGTTGACTTCATATTAAACAAATTTCCAGTTTTCATGTAATCTATAAATCATTTATTGACAGAAAAAACCATTGTAAGTTCATTTAATTCTGCTCTCTTAGACAACCTGCTTTCTAATGCTGAAGACAATATTCAGTGCAAACATAGTTTTCATAAATTTTTCATTTAAAATGAAGTTGTTGTTGTTTTCTGTTAGTTGAAATAATATTTGACTTCAAAATAGAATTGTAATCACCTAACCATAAAATGTAGTAGAATATTAAGATTTTTTTTTAAAGTTTTTTGTTTGGTCGTTTTTATATTTTTTTTCCTATATACTTAATACAAAAATCAATATTTTTGATTTATCTTTTTATTATAATAGATTGGTATTCCTTAAGTAATTACTTTTTAAGTTTATAACATAATGTTAGGATTATTGGTTTTTAATGATCTCAAAATTATATTTACAAGTGGCTGTTTGTAGCTTTGCTATGAATTCAATGAAAATTGTCTTAGACTATTTATATTTTTAAGATCTTTTGAATTTTTATTTTTTATCAGAACGATTTTAATTATGGAATAATTAAAAAAAAATGACCACATTGTAGTTTACTGTCTAATAAAAATATAATAGCTGTCAATTTACATTAATTCAGATTATACTTATAATTACAAACACTTCATTTTATGTTGGTTTTTTTGTTAGAATTATATATATATATATATATATGGTCACTTAAATGTGAAATGTGCCATATTACATTTCCCCTCTAGTCTTCGGGATGTGAATGGCAGGAGTAATTTTCATTAAGTTCATAGGTATTTTTTGGTTAGTCTCCTCCCAAAATTCAGATTTGCAAAATAGGGGTGTTTGCAGATTTTAATAAATTCACTATATTTCCTTAACATAAAAGAGGCAATTTCAAATGCATTTCAGCTGTAAGAAAAGAGATCGTTCATATTACTATGCTTAGCGTGTTCATTCCACATTTTAAATCTCTCCGTAAGCTAAGAATGAACAAATTGAGCATTCATAATTTATTCAATGTTCTGGTTTCCTTAAATGATGCAATACATTGCAATGAGTGGACAATATGCAGGTCTTCGCTATTCATACAAAAGAATTAAAAGTTCTTAAGGTGTGAAATTCAGATTTTTATCTAAATGTGTGTCAACATTGAAGTGTTAATGGTTTTTTTCTTTCTGATTTATATAATGGTTACTGCAACGACGTCTGATATATATTTTTCCTGTACTTAAGTCATGCCAGTAATGGGTAGGAAAATGGCAATTTACATTTACTATATTGATTTTCCTTGTTTTCTTAAAGTATGCAAATTTAAAGCATTTTTGTATTTTTCTCCTTGGTTAGAAATTAATGGCACTGGAATATGCTGGTATGTAATATTATAGCCCTTGAAGATTCTTTTTAGCAAAGTTTGTTATTTTTTAATAAACTGAGACTTAGTCATTGATAATTGGCTACTCAAGTAAATTATTTTCAAAATAAAAGAGGACAAAAGTATAATGAAGTGAATTTAGTTTTAGTAAAGTATATTAACACTACAATTCTTGTGGTCCACTTCTGTATTTTAGCCATTTATTTAGGCATGATTTATATGCAAATACTTCATAAATTTTCTTTTCTTTGATTTGCTTTAAATGCATTCAACTTCTGCAATAGGGAAGTCAATGTTAAAAGTTTCGAAAATGCGTTAAACTAAAATAAAAAAAATGATTTTGTTTTTATACAAAAAAAAACAACAAACCAAACCTATCCTAATTGTCAATACTAATGAAACTTTTTCCAACTGTGCTTTAGTTGTAATTATTATTTGATATGTTATATGTTTGAAATTGGATGAAATTTACATTTTGATCTTAAAATATTTCTCCACCAAAACACTTGAAAAGTACTAGAATCATATGAATTATAATATCACTATTTGTTCTTGAGGACTGTATTGTAAGAAATATTAGATGTAAATCTATTTTGGATTAGTTAATGCATAATGCACTATATATATATTATTATTTTTTTTGAGTTTCAAAGACTTAAAGTTAAGTTTGTTGATTTTGTTATCTCTGAAAAGACAAACACTATTTAGTTGTCTTACTTGTATTAGTTGAAAGAAATAAAAATAATTTTATTAATAATTGGTATTCTCTTTATTTTGCTGTTTATTAATATTTAAAACTGATACAAGAATATATCTATTAAGAATGAATTATAACGTAATACCTTTAAAACCAGGAATGGGAAATAACGCGTTAGTTACTTTTAGTGGTAATAATTGGTAACTTTTTAACTCCTTTTTGTATTGGAGATTACAGTACCAGGCTGGCAGTGAAGAAACCGTCCACAGGACATAGTACTTTCAAAACGTTTTCAATATAGACAACCTGGAGTGCATGTTATCTCAATTTACCAAACCTAAAGCTAATCGGCACACATGCTTCGCACCAACAGCTTGAGCTCATACTAAGCTAACCATTTTCCCCCTTCGTGGTGAAGTGGTGGCAAGGCAGCCAACGATATATCCTTGTGCAGGGTACTGTATTTTCCGATTTAGTTAATTGCATTACTTTTGCGATCTTTTTTTTTTCTTATTGGCAAACACCACCTAAAAAAAAGCATCGCACTTCACATCTATGCGGGAGCTATAGCAACTTTGTCGATACCATTGAAATCCCTTTGCTGACCAGTTTTCCCCAGTTAGTAATTAACAAAGCAACAAGTCAAAAAGTAGTTCAGCGATACTGAATTTTCAGCCAGTAAAATTGATAAATAGGGCAAGGCATTTGATGATTTTGCATCCTTTTTCTATGAAGGTTGAAACATGGCTCGCATATATGAAAATGTGTAACATTAAATAATTGGTTAAATAAAGGCAATTCATTAGGGCATTTTTTTGCATTTTTTAGGGATAGGTCATTTTGAGCATTTTAGTAGTTTTTTGGAAGGCAATGTCATTTTTTTTTTATACTTTGAGATTTTATTTATTATTCAGTATCTTTGCTTGTCTCATTCAAGCCATCAAATTTTCCAGAAAACAAGTAGACTTTTTTTTTTTTTGATTGTCAAAGTTAGAAAAGGTAAAAAAAGGTTTAATGTAATAAATTCAAATGTTTTATTGGTCATTTTTTTTTATTTTTCCGTCATTTTTTTACTATTTTTAGGTCATAAATGCATTTTTTATTTGTCATTTATTAGCAAATTGTAGGTCATTAAATGCCTTACCCTACTGATACATTATTTAATCTTATGGTAAAACCGGAGATTACGGTATCGGACACTACTTTTAAAATATGAATTTTAGTTTTTCAATTAACTAGTGAAAAGTAGATGAGGTTTGCAGATAAGCTTATTTAAAAATGGTAAAAAAGCTAACCCACATCTGGCTAACTGCGATCTTGAGATAACAGTATGCATCATATATCCCTGCGCGGATGTATCCTTATGAAGACTGATTGGCTAAACCGGAGAAAATGGTACTGCCAAACATATATTTTTGGTAAAATTAAAGTGTTAGCATCAGTTATTTAATTTTAGAACACAGCGGAAGGATATTCTAATAACGATGATGATGTCCCTCAAATCTCAGAAATTAATTTTTACAAAAATATGAAAACATTTGACCAGTAGCGTCTGAAGAAGTATTACAAATGTCTAAAATTTCAGTAACAATGTATAAACATTAATAGTGTCATAACAGAAAAAAGTGAAAGATCGCCCTGGCCTCTAAATCAAAGGCAAGGTTCGGGAAATCGCTTTGAACTCCCGGCAAACGTAGGCCAGTTTTGGTAAATCTGAAGGAGGTTAGGCCTATTGATGCTTCCATTAATCAGGAATTCGTATGAAATTCCCCGATTTTTATCGGAGTAATGAGATACAAACTTCGAAGAAAATTTTAAAAATTCATTTTAGAAGGATTGTAGAAGAATAAATAATTTTATAGTTGTTGACGAATATAAAATTATTTATTCTTCTATAATCCTACTTCTGAAAGGAGCTTTAGTACGTCAGATCGGTACTTTGCTATTGGAGAATGGCTTTTATAACCAATCAGAAGTTCTCGACATCGGGTCCAATGTGATCTATGGCAGTCCAAACCTCAAAAAATATGAATAAATTCAGCTTTTTTTTTTTGGCTTAATATCTCTCCTCAAATTCACAAAAATAAGGGGAAAAAAAATCCTCAAGGTGGGCTTCTGATATCTTAAAAATACATTCTGATAATTTTTTTATCACTTATTTTGGGTCTTTTCTCAAAGAAAAACCAAAATAAACACCTGCTTGGTAGTATCTAATGTCAATTTTAAAACCCTAGCAATAGGCTCTTTGAATTGTGACGACACAGTTCAAAAGAGGCTGTTGCTAGGGTTTGAGCAACAAAAAGTTATAAAAGTTTGTTTATAGAGGGCTACCCGTCGTCGGCAAATTCTGTCCAAAGAAACTTGTTAAAAACATCAACTTCTCAGTCCAATTATTACCATTATTTCTTATCGTCAATAAATAAGTTCTATGCTTTTATTCCATAATTAACCTATCGATTTCAACAAAGCAATAGCTTATCAAAATAAATTATTTATTTTTAGGCATGAAAACGCCGATCAGATGTAAAGAAAGATTCATTGAACACAAAATGCTAATTGACAGGCATAGGAAAACTCACTCAGAATCGTCCAAACAAAATACCATTTTCTTTAAATGTGGGCCAGTATTTTTCTGTAGGATATTTAGCTCTTATTCATATCTGTTAAATGGCGCAGTGTATCTTGATTTCCTTCAAAGATATCCAACAGAGATGTTGGAAGACATGAATCTTGAAACAAGAAGGCAATTATTGTTCATGCATGACGGAGGCATGGCTTATTTTCGTCATGCAGTCTGTGCTTTCCTCAGCGCTGGATTGATCATCTGATTGGGTCACCTCAGCGCTGATTGGGGTCACCTGTTGTTTGACCTTTGTCGGGAGATAAACGTTTGAGTTACATAACTTCTACTCTGTTGCTTTGGCAAGTTTTCTTGAAGGCGATTTCTTGGCCTTCTTCTCTGAGACAATGTAAACACATTTGTGTTTCTGTCAATGTAAATAAGCTCTTTTATTTTCCTTTTTTTTTTTAGTTTTTGTTGCTAATATGATCACAGTCATGTGTCTTTTTTTATTTTTTACATTTATAAAGAACAAAGTTTCAATATCATGATGCAAGTTTCTTGAGGTTCCTTTGATTTAAAAATCACATCATGGAAATTCTTCAAATTCGATGCTTAAAGTCACTTAAATATTACATTTTTTAATAGAAAAATAAATTACATAAACCTCTTCAAAGGAAATCTAAAATTACAAAATTAAGTATCTGAAAAGATATGTACTAAGCAGACTTACTTCAATATTTCAACTTTTCATCAGGAATTACATAAAAGAGAAGAGAATGATTAAATCACTC